>OX638306.1:8209022-8685613 GCA_951812265.1 Taphrorychus bicolor | reverse complement strand
CAAATGAGTCTATAAATGAAAATTTGGATTTTTTTGACCATTACAAAAAAAAATAAAAAAACCCTGAGAATTTTTCTATTTTTTTCTATTTGGCTTATCGGAACTAGATTTCCTCATATGTGTAGGAGATATGCTTCGCATAGCGCCCGGTGTTGCGATAAAGACGCGACAAATTTGGGTTTTTGATCAAATATCCTTGATAAAACTAAGGCTAAAATTGGTTAAAAATAGTTCACCATCTAAAGATGCATGTTTGGAGCCTTTGAAGAGATTCAGGTTGAGATTAAGGCAAAAATTGGTTAAAAATAGTTCACGTTCTCTAAAAATACACATTTCAATGCTTTTGGCGAAATTCAGGTTAGGATTAGGGCCGCAATCATTTAAAAATTACACAAATATGTCTAAAAATGAAAATTTGGAATTTTTTGTGAAATTGGATAAAGTTAAGGCTAAAATTGGTTAAATACGACACACATCGTCTAAAAATGCATATTTAGAGCCTTTGAAGAGATTCAGGTTGAAATTAGGGCAAAAATTGGTTAAAAATAGTTTACGTTCTCTAAAATGCAAATTTCAATGCTTTTGGCGAAATTCAGGTTAGGATTAGGGCCGCAATCATTTAAAAATATCACAAATGTGTCTAAAAATAAAAATTTGGAATTTTTTGTGAAATTGGATAAAATTAAGGTTAAAATTGGTTAAATACGACACACATCGTCTAAAAATGCATATTTGGAGCCTTTGAAGAGATTCAGGTTGAAATTAGGGCAAAAATTGGTTAAAAATAGTTTACGTTCTCTAAAATGCAAATTTCAATGCTTTTGGCGAAATTCTGGTTAGGATTAGGGCCGCAATCATGTAAAAATTACACAAATGTGTCTAAAAATGAAAATTTGGATTTTTTTGTGAAATTGGATAAAATTAAGGCTAAAATTGGTTAAATACGACACACATCGTCAAAAATGCATATTTGGAGCCTTTGAAGAGATTCAGGTTGAAATTAGGGCAAAAATTGGTTAAAAATAGTTTACGTTCTCTAACAATGCAAATTTCAATGCTTTTGGCGAAATTCAGGTTAGGATTAGGGCCGCAATCATTTAAAAATTACACAAATGTGTCTAGAAATTAAAATTTGGAATTTTTTGTGAAATTGGATAAAATTAAGGCTAAAATTGGTTAAATACGACACACATCGTCTAAAAATGCATATTTGGAGCCTTTGAAGAGATTCAGGTTGAAATTAAGGCAAAAATTGGTAAAAATAGTTTACGTTCTCTAAAAATGCAAATTTTAATGCTTTTGGCGAAATTCTGGTTAGGATTAGGGCCGCAATCATTTAAAAATTACACAAATGTGTCTAAAAATGAAAATTTGGAATTTTTTGTGAAATTGGATAAAATTAAGGCTAAAATTGGTTAAATACGACACACATCGTCTAAAAATGCATATTTAGAGCCTTTGAAGAGATTCAGGTTGAAATTAGGGCAAAAATTGGTTAAAAATAGTTTACGTTCTCTAAAATGCAAATTTCAATGCTTTTGGCGAAATTCAGGTTAGGATTAGGGCCGCAATCATTTAAAAATTTCACAAATGTGTCTAAAAATAAAAATTTGGAATTTTTTGTGAAATTGGATAAAATTAAGGTTAAAATTGGTTAAATACGACACACATCGCCTAAAAATGCATATTTGGAGCCTTTGAAGAGATTCAGGTTGAAATTAGGGCAAAAATTGGTTAAAAATAGTTTACGTTCTCTAAAAATACACAATTCAATGCTTTTGGCGAAATTCAGGTTAGGATTAGGGCCGCAATCATTTAAAAATTATACAAATGTGTCTAAAAATTAAAATTTGGAATTTTTTGTGAAATTGGATAAAATTAAGGCTAAAATTGTTTAAATACGACTCACATCGTCTAAAAATGCATATTTGGAGCCTTTGAAGAGATTCAGGTTGAAATGAGGGCAAAAATTGGATAAAAATAGTTTACGTTCTCTAAAAATGCAAATTTCAATGCTTTTGGCGAAATTAAGGTTAGGATTAGGGCCGCAATCATTTAAAAATTACACAAATGTGTCTAAAAATGAAAATTTGGATTTTTTTGACCATTACAAAAAAAAATAAAAAAACCCTGTCCGAACTTGGAGAATTTTTCTATTTTTTTCTATTTGACTTATCGGAACTAGATTTCCTCATATGTGTAGGAGATATGCTTCGCATAGCGCCCGGTGTTGCGATAAAGACGCGACAAATTTGGGTTTTTGATCAAATATCCTCGATAAAACTAAGGCTAAAATTGGTTAAATACACCATCTAAAAATGCATGTTTGGAGCCTTTGAAGAGATTCAGGTTGAAATTAAGGCAAAAATTGGTTAAAAATAGTTCACGTTCTCTAAAAATACACATTTCAATGCTTTTGGCGAAATTCAGGTTAGGATTAGGGCCGCAATCATTTAAAAATTTCACAAATATGTCTAAAAATGAAAATTTGGATTTTTTTGTGAAATTGTATAAAATTAAGGCTAAAATTGGTTAAATACGACACACATCGTCTAAAAATGCATATTTGGAGCCTTTGAAGAGATTCAGGTTGAAATTAGGGCAAAAATTGGTTAAAAATAGTTTACGTTCTCTAAAATGCAAATTTCAATGCTTTTGGCGAAATTCAGGTTAGGATTATAGCCGCAATCATTTAAAAATTACACAACTGTGTCTAAAAATGAAAATTTTTAATTTTTTGTGAAATTGGATAAAATTAAGGCTAAAATTGGTTAAATACGACACACATCGTCTAAAAATGCATATTTGGAGCCTTTGAAGAGATTCAGGTTGAAATTAGGGCAAAAATTGGTTAAAAATAGTTTACGTTCTCTAAAAATGCAAATTTCAATGCTTTTGGCGAAATTCAGGTTAGGATTAGGGCCGCAATCATTAAAAAATTACACAAATGTGTCTAAAAATAAAAATTTGGATTTTTTTGACCATTACAAAAAAAATAAAAAAACCCTGTCCGAACTTGGAGAATTTTTCTATTTTTTTCTATTTGACTTATCGGAACTAGATTTTCTCATATGTGTAGGAGATATGCTTCGCATAGCGCCCGGTGTTTGGGTTTTTGATGAAATTCAGGATAAAACTAAGGCTAAAATTGGTTAAATACACCATTTAAAAATGCATGTTTGGAGCTTTTGTAGAGATGCAGGTTGAAATTAAGGCAAAAATTGGTTAAAAATAGTTTACGTTCTCTAAAAATAGACATTTCAATGCTTTTGGCGAAATTCAGGTTAGGATTAGGGCCGCAATCATTTAAAAATTATACAAAAGTGTCTAGAAATGAAAATTTGGAATTTTTTGACCATTCCAAAAAAAAAGTAAAAAAAACCCAGTCCGAACTTGGCGAATTCACTGCAAACGATCAATTTCAAATAATGTGAATCGCAACTGAGCATAACTGAAGACACAATCTAAAAATTTAAATCAAAGTGATAATGACGTTTTAAATATTTGGTTGAGTGGTGGTAGTTGCTATTGACAGCTTCGCGTCGTCCGGGCAACGGCAGTCGCCTGTGCGAAAGTGTACTTTGCGCACTTGTTAGGAAAATAACTATTTCCTACAAGCGTGCGGTAAAGTCGATTTACCGCACGCGTTTGCATGTGGAAAGTAGCACTTTACCGCAAGTGCGGTAAAAATTTTTACCGCACGCAAAGTCAAATTACATACAATTTAAGGCTTTATTAATCAGAACGTTACTTTTGCATAATTTTATTGTTCTTGTATTGTTGTTTTTGGTTGAGTTGAAATAAATTGATTGCGGTTTTCTATACTTAACTGACTGCTTTAGGGTTCAGAGCATATTTAGCACTATTAATTAGGTACCTACCACACATGCGCGCGTTTAAAGGTTAAGCCACGTTCATATTTACTTGAACTTCGAGAAGACATCAAAATTAACACACCTGCGCTTGTAGGAAATTAACTATCCACGCCGAGGAATTAAAAAAAAAGTTGGTGCTCACCGGTATTCGAGCCCACGACATTAAGTTCTCAAAGTAGGTGTTTCAACCACTACACCATGCATTTCTTATGTTGACAGGTGTTAAACCAAAATAAGTTCGGATTAATTACAGTTTGACAAATGTCAGTTTTGGTGTTTTTAAAAATAAATTTACAAACCAAAGAGAAAATAGGGACAAAAACCTTTAAAACATACTTATAATCAGAATGGTCTTATCAGACGAAATTTCAGATGCAGCAAATAGGCACGGTCTTCCAGTGACTTATTATAAAAGCACTAACACTTATAACTTATAAATAATGTCATGACGTCGACAGGCGTGCACTGGTGCGGTAATAGTATATTGTGCAACTAGTGTCGAAAATTGCACTTTTCACACGAGTGTGACGGTTTGGACACGAGCCGTAGGCGAGTGATTCAACGTCACAAGAATGTGTAAAGTGATTTTCGTATGTGTTGCACACTATACTTGTTCTACGACTGCGATTTTGCTTCATAAATGATCATTTGTTTTATAAAATATACGCAAGGCGTGTGCAAAGCAATCAGAAGCGTGTGCAAAGTCCCTTTGCACACGCTTCTGTGTGAGAGCGTGCGCAATGTGCCTCTTGCGCACGCAGTTTGCGATTTGCGATTTTCAACGGTAGTTAGTAGTGCGCATTTGTTCATTTTCGAGGCAGTCGTAGAAAAAAGTTTTTACCGCATGCAAATTTAAAGAATTAAACTAGGGAAGACGAAAAAAATGAAGAGAAATTGGCTCGTAGGAAAAATATTGTATCTAACACGTGCGGGAAGTGTTCTACCGCACTCGATTGCTGACCGTCATTGCAATCAGCGTGCGGTAAAACATCACTTCCCACACTTGTTAGGTAAATAACCATTTCGCTTGCTGTCCTGGGCGACGCGCGGAAAAATTAAACTCACATTCTGATCTTCAATAAAGGTTAGGTTTTCGTTTGTCTAAGGAAAGCGTAAAATGCGCCATTATTTGACGTTTGACACAGCAATCACTCGAGAGCAAAAAAGCTAATTTTTGCTCCTAATGCATACAACGTTTTTTCTGCAAAGGATCAATTATAAATAATATGAATCACAACTGAGCATAACTGAAGTCACGATTTGAAAATTTAAATCAAAGTGACACTGACGTTTTTGAGTGTTGAAGAGAACTATTACACTTGTACACAAATTTAAGCCTCGAGAGTATTTACTGAATCATACATTTTTGGAAACATCTTTTTTCTAGGTCCATACCGATTTCGGTGCAAAATATCCAGATTTAGCTTCAGGAATTGAGCCTACAATATATTTATAAACTTATTTTCGTCTTCAGCTCTAATTTTTTTATTGTTACATACATTTGAAAATCCATTCCATTTCCGATTCTACAGAAGTAAAACATTAGAATCATATCCTTGTTTTAATGATTTGAGAACTGGCTTTCAGTTTTTCAAATATACAATTTTTGTGGGTACTTTTGGTTGCAGTTGCAGTTAGTAGGGCCAGGGCTTAAAAACTCCTCTCCCCAAAGGCTACACCGTTCAGGGGCTGTTGATTGAGGTGGTCAAAAGTCAAAAAATCAATATGAAAATCGCCACTTCTAAGGGCGAAAGGCCTGTTCAGGCGTTCAGGGTGGCAAAATTTCAGTTTATCTCACCTCCCCAGGTCCACTCTGTCCACTTACACATAATTTGACATAAAGGGTGAGGTGTCTTTCTAAGTTCTCTATGGAAAATGTTAGCGCGGGAATACCTCAAGTAAATTTTAAAGCCTGTAGAATCTTAAAAATCTTTATATAATTAAAAAATCAAACACATTAAGGCCACCTTATTTACTTATTTATCAACATTTTGGATTGTTTGGAATGTCATTAATGTCAATGTCAATTGTCATTCATTATATTGTTAAATTTATAAGAGTATTCACGTCCTTCAGATCCTTACCCCAACCCCCCAACCAGTACTACAACCCCCAAACAGTGCCTAAATTTGAAAATTTGACGGACAAATAAAGAACGAAGTACCTAATTCACGACGTGCTTCAAAAAAACAAATGCATAGGTGGCTAGATGAAATTTTATAATGAACACCCTGTACTATTTTGGAAACTTTCTCTTAACTGTCTTTGGAAATTCTTTACTCAGAGTGTATTAAAGGTCACCTTTGGGGGGATAAAATTAAAAGTGTCCAAGCATATGCCCTTTCCCTTGGTACCGCGCTCATGGGGCCAGTCGTCTAACTGAGGGAATCACGAAGGCCAAGAAGTTGACCACTATAAAAAAAGTTTTAAAAAACCTTTCCAACTTTGCAAATTTTTCTAGATTTTCTTATTATCTACAAGTATGAGGAAATCTACCCATGGGGAGCCTATAACCCACATAGCCTCGGAATTACGATAAAGACGCGACAAATTTGGATACCGAAAAAACCGCATTTTTTATTTTGGTACGCCACTGCATTTTTCTGAGTTTGCAGCGCCAGAAACTGTAAGATTTTTTTAGTTAACAAAAACATTTTTTTTCTCTATTTATTTGTAATTAAGAAAAAGAATATTTTGCTCTAAGAAAATACAGTTGTTACTAAAGGTAGAACCAAGTATTTCACTTTTTCTTAAAAATAAGAAAACTCAACGATGTTTTCTGTATGTTTGCTTCTTATTATTCTTTAACATAACAAAAGGAACAAACCAGCCTAACCTACCCTCTACCAAACTGAAAACTTTCACCAATCAGTCAAAATAACTGAAAAGCAATTTAAACTTCTCTGCTAAACTCTAAAACCGACAAATGTGCTAAACGTATCAATTTTGCACTGGCTGAATGAAGAGGCTCATTTCAAATTCTCTCTGTTCATCCTAAAGAAATAAATCTTTCAAATCCCTTTATGTTTGTTCTTTCTAAAGGGGCTTTGCTCTGTTGGAACAAACAATAAAACGGTTTGTTTATTTTCGATTTTGACTGGCTGGAGAGAAAGTAATAAACAGTGTTTTATTCTCGAGTTTCCTGTGTTTGTTGACCTTATTTTATTGTTTTAATTTGGGATTTATCGTTCTTGTTCGATTAATCATTGAGCGACACTGTTTCTTGGCCTGCATATTCATTGCAGACAAGCCAAACAAGATACACCAGGGGTAATTGCATTATTACTAAATCTCATTAAAAATTAAATTCGGAACAAGAGGAGTCGTTCTGTTCAGCGCCAAATCTCAAATGGGGCGTTTTAATTGAAATTCCTTTCGGATTAGAAGGTCGCCCGCCCTGAAATTACTATAAACAGTCCTCGCAGTTGACTTTATTAAAAAATGAGGGTTCAATATGTTTTAATAAGAATTCGATTACGCTTTTGCTGGCCGGGATCGAAACTTTCCTTTTTTAATTTCCGGCTGTGGATCCAAGTTTTATGTCGTCCATGCGAAACTCTATACGGGAATGGAAGCGCTTTAGAGTGCAAGCCAAATCGAATTTGTCTTGAGTTGGAAAATTTTTTACTTTCTCTCCCTCATTTTAAATTTTCATATCCCGGAATATAGAGGAATTTTAAGGGTAAAGTTCAAATATCCGACTAACAGTAAAACGGTTTATATTTTTATTTACTGATGACAACATAAAATCCAAGTTTTACGTTCGTGCCTCGTATATAATACTGGCAAAGTTTCGACATAACGTTATGAGAATAATGAGTCGAGCAGGGAAACGGTTTCTCATGACTTCATTTCGTGTCTAAAATTGGCAAAGGGCCCTTGTAAAACTAAAAATTGGATGTTACATCACAAGTGTAAGTCATAGCTCGAAGCATACAGGGTGGCCCAACGAAAACTTTCCATCGATGTTTTCTGCTTTATGAAGTTGAAAACACGAAAACGCCCGGACCCCTCAATTTTAATTTCGAAGGGGACATGTTTCTCTGATATTTATAGCTTTTCCAGATGAACCCCAAAGCGGAGGTGACTATTACCCTAGAAATCTTAAATGGAAAGGGGTGTCAAGTTACACATCATTTTAAAAAGCATTCAATTGCCTATTCAATGCCACCTAACTTTTTAGAATTAATGGTCTGATCTCGAGAAAAAACGGTTTTTATGTTATCTTAGGAATGTAACAACACTGATACGGAATGAAAATTTTGAAAATGTTATTGCATTATTCCTACCTGCACTTTGATGTTTTTGTAGTTTAGTAGTTTGAACACACTATCATTTAAAAATGCTTTACAGTATTCAAGAAAGAGTTAACATTATTTTGCTCTATTTCCGAAATAAAGATTGTGCTAGACGGGCCGCAAATATGTTTAATGAACAATATCCTGATAGTAACGTATTCCATTCTTACGTGAGAGACCTGGTTGCCAAATTTCAAGAGACTGGAAGTGTAGGAAATAAAAAGAGGATTGTTCGTCATCCAGAAATAAGAACAGAAGCAGTTGAAATAGCTGTTTTGAGACACGTCGCGATAAAACCTGCTACCAACACTAGAAAATTATCAAGTGCATTAGGTGTTCGGCGTACAAGCATCTAGAGAATATTAAAAGCATATAAACTCCATCTTTATAAAATTAAATTAGTTCAGGAATTAAACGAAGATAACGAAGATCATTAGTGAACGAATTGTTAACAATCCGGAATACCTTTATAACATTTGCTTCTCTGATGAGTGTTCCTTCTTCTTGAGCGGTGAGGTCAACCGCTATAATTGTCGTTATTGGTCGTCAATCAATCCAATGCTTTTTCATGAAGTTCACATGCAACATCCACAAAAGCTAAACGTTTGGATAGGAATTTTCAGAGACCATATTGTCGGTCCATTCTTTCTACCTGGAAACTTGAACGAACAAGTCTATTTGAATTTGTTGGAAGACGCCATTGATCCAGCTTTAACAGAAATAATCAAACACGATGACCGCCACCGTGAAGAAAAAATCATTTTTCAACAAGATGGGGTTCCTCCGTACTACGCCGCCTCTGTTAGGCAGTTTTTAAATGAAACATTCCCTCAAAGGTGGATTGGGAGAAGAAGACCTACAGAATGGCCTGCACGTTCCCCGGATTTGTCCCCGCTGGACTTTTGTTTATGAAGTCATTTGAAGTCCAAAATTGATGCTACACAACCGGATTCACTTGAAGACTTGCGGCAACGTATTGTAAATGAGTGTAATCTTATAACTCCACAAATGTTGCAAAATGTTTGAATGCATTTTGAACAATGTTTTTACTACTGTGTGGAGGTCAGTGATGGTCATTTTCAACAACTAATAAATTGAAACAACTATTAAATTGAAATTAATTTAGTGTCAAATCGATTTTTCTGTCTCCTGCTCCTGTTTTCTTGAGAACCAATCATTCAAATTTTAAAAAATATGCGGCACTGAAAAGGTAATTGGAAGCCCCTCAAAATGATGTATAACTTGACACCCCTTTCCATTTAAAATTTTAAGGGTGAAAGTTACCCGAGCTTCATGGTTTCCTCTAAGACAATAATTAGATCAAAAAAATATGCCCCCTTAGACTGGAAATTGACGGGTCCGACCGTTTTCGTGTCTTCTGCTTCATAGGCCAGAACACCCTGGTGATTTATGCACATTTATGGCAAAAAATATTTGCAAAACTTTCTAAGGACACTTGGAGTTGTACAAACGACACCCACTTAAAGATTCATCAAGTCAAATAGCTTGACATTCATTCTTAAGACATACTTGATTCGACTTAAAAAATTAAATATTTCACAACTCGATACTTGACTTGACTTTTTTATAGTGGAGCTTGACTTGATGTCAACTACTTGAAACTTGATCGAAAATAGTCAATGAATAAGACAAACTCGAACATGATTACGTAATTTCCTATATCAGTGTATTTGACGACAACGATATTCAGCAAGTTTTTCATAACTGAATTGACCACTAAATCTCCAAATTCGGCAAAACCTCAAATTTGCATTTTTTTAAAGCTTTAAGTCATTTTTAACTGATTTTGGCTTTAATTATTGCCGTATTTTCTCCAAAAACTTTTTTTAGATGCGGTGAGCCATTCTTTATCAATTTTGGTCCCAATCCTGCTTAAATTTTTCTACACACTTCAAATTTACTTTATTCAATCCTTTGAACCTTTTTTTAATTCCATCCTGAACTGTATTTTTCCCAGAATTCCAAATTGGCTATTTTGAGCGCTTTGGCATATTTCAAAACAATTTTGGCTTTAAAATTCTTATCTGAATTACTCCAAAAACTTCAAATCCTTATGCATTTTTAGATGCTTTGAGTAATTTTTAATGGGTTTTGAAATTAAAGAACCTAAATTTTTCCAAACACGTTTAAATTGCATATATTACATTTTTTGATTCAATTCTAGCCGGTTTTGGTCCTAATCTTAACCTGCAATTTTCCAAAAATGTTAAATTACCGTTTTTAAACGCCTAAAGTATTTTTCAACTGATTTTGACCCTTACCATAATCTAAATTTTCAAAAAGTTTATTAATTTGCATTTTTAAATGCTTTGAGTCATTTAAAAATGTCATTTAAACCGATTTTGGCATTAATTCTAACCTGACTTTCTCGAATATGTCCAACTTTGTATTTTGACCCAAATTACATATACGTTTGCTTCAAATTTTAATTGCAATATTTTGTTCTAAATATGAGTTTAACCAAAATATAAAATTTGCATTTTTAGAGGACGTGGGTTCGTTCTAATTCTTACCCTGCATTTCTCCAAAAATTTCAAATTTGGATCTTTATACGCCTTTTATGTAATTATTTAATTAATTTTTGCTCTAATCATGATTTAAATTTCTCACAAAAATTCACATTCCAACAGATATGGGTAGAGCCAATGGATATTTCTCTAAAAATGACCCCTTTTTTGGCCAGAAGTCCGTCAGCGTCGCTTCAAAGGTACTCCTGACGTAATTTTGTCGTTAGCACACGTCATACAAGAAATAATAAAAATAAAGACAGTGGCAACTGTTTTGAAATAATTTGACTTAAGACATATGACGTCATGGAGACGTCACTTCCGGTGAAAGCCGTCATCAATTCAAAGGTTCGCACTGCTAAAAAGAGGGGCCAAAACCGTAAAACAGAAGGCGGTCTCCAGATTAGTTCAATCGTTTTAGTCCAATGACCTAGCAGTTATCGACAGAGCCAACAAATGCCAATATTTTCGTAAAAATGGCCCCCCTTTTTTGGCCGGAAGTCCGTCATTTCAAAGGTTTCCCTGAGGTAATTTTGTCGTCAGCATGCGTCATGCAAGCGTAATAGTAATTTAAAGCCGGACCGGAAATTGATTATCGATTTTGTTTTGTTTTTGCTAGTTTAGAAGTTAAGTTTTAGAAAACCTTGGAGCTAAGTCAGCTAAGGGCTAGAAGCCTTAGCGCTTTAGCTAAGGCTAGGAGATGGACATAAGTTCAATTTTCGATGAGATTAGAAATTAGAAGTAATAAAAATAATCACTGTGACAACTGTTTTACAATAATTTGGACAATAATAGGAGCCTTAGCACTTTAGCTAAGGCTCCTTAGCTAAGGACTAGAAGCCTTAGCCCTTTAGCTAGACTAGGAGATAGTACTATAATATAGACATAAGTTCAATATTCGATGGGATTGAATATTAGAAGTAATAAAAATAATGACAGTGACAACGGTTTTGCAATAATTTGACATAAGAGTTCATGACGTCACCGACACGTCACTTCCGGCGAAGGTCGTCATCAGTTCCTCCTGCTAAAAAAAGGGCCAAAACTGTAAAAGTTTAGTCATAATTCTAACCTCAATTGTTCACATTTGCAGTTTCGGTTGTTCTGGATTTTTTTTTACGATTTTAGCCTTAATTCTGATCTGAATTGTTCCACAAGCTTCAAATTAGCGTTTCGGAATCTTACGAGTCAATTTTAATTTATTTATTTCAGGTTTTGTCTTTTCACTAACATCAAATTTGATATCAAAGGTTATTATTATCTTTCTACATTTGGTAATTGTTGGTTTTTGATGTCTAAATTATTTTTCTCCATATTCAAACTTTTTTAAATTCTACCCAAAGAGTTTTTTTTAAATTTTTTGTAGCGTCTTCTGTGAAGAAATTTAGACCTCCCCCTTTTCCGACTCATATACCTTATAATAGAATTTTTTTCTCCTATGTAAAATTGTCTATATATAACAGTAAAATTTTGGTAATAAAAGATATTGGACTTATAAAATTACCTTGTGAAATGGAGTATTGCCTGTCTTGGCTGTGGCTTCCTATTGCCTTCCTGTTTTCTTCCTAGGATCCGTACTTGATATTTACTTTTTATTGATTATCCTCACATTTCTTTTGATATTGCGTAAATGTTAGTCACCTTGTTTTGTTTATGAAGAGTGTCCTTGTCACTACGATTTTAGCGGTCATCGGTCAACGTCATTATTTCCAGATCAACGATTTGTATATCGTTGGAGGAACCTTCGTGTTTCACAGTGTGGGTCTTCTTTCCGGTGCCATGAACCCCACAAACATGGCGGACTTACGGCGAGCCGTTTAAAACAAGTACGTCAATAACGTACAGGACATTCCTTACTGACCTTGATGCCAAAATATGGCGACTCGGATCCGATTCACCATATAGGAAGTGATACTCCATTTCCAAATGCGTTAAGCTCAGAACTTCAGTTTTGAAGATAGAATTTATATATCTATATTTTTGAAGGTAAATAAATCAAAAAATTTAAGAAAAATCTTGACAAAAAATGAGTTAGTAGTATTCGATATTTCAGAGAACTTTTAAAAAAATAATATAGGAACAGATTATACTTCGTTCTGTTGCAAAACAAAATATTGTTTAGCTTTTCGTTTGCGCTTTCCTACCACTGACACCTCATTTGTAGCTGTATTAAGCTCAGGAGTTTAGTAATAAAAACCGAATTTATGTATTTGTATTTTTACTGGAGAAGCTAACAAAAGTCGTTTTCAAAATATGGCGAATTTTACAAATTTTGATTGATTGTCGTAGTTTTTGAATGACTTTTTTCGGTTTTTGCTTGGAATTTTCCGATACATAAACATCAACTTTAAAGCCTTATAAGAAAGAAACTCGAATTATAAACCATTTTTTTTTCTAGGACGTTGAGAAATAATCCGAACCTAATTTCGAAGAAAAACCTGCAAAATTTCCAAATTTTGAACAGTTTTTGTAGTTCATCGAATGACGGTTTTGGGATCACAGGCCCCAGGGGGCGCCATTCTATCTCATCGGTCTCATCTGACAGCTGAAATTTTCCGAAGCATAAACATCAACTTTAAAACCTTATAATGAAGAAAATCAGCTGAAAACCCGTGAAAACTATATGAGAGGTGAAAATTTGGACATTTGTGAGGTCAGGACTCAAATCCCTTTCCTAGAGAGCATTTTGGTAAAACCTGGACGATTTGAAAATTTTGAGTCGGGATTCGAGCTAAAGCTAGACATACATTACAATTTATGGCCATTCCGATTTTCTTACTCTGTTCACACCGATAAGAACACTTTGAACAAACACACAGTTTTCCGTAACAATTCATTGATCTAACCAGAACGGTTTTTGTAGTTGTTCGAATGACCGTTTTGGGATCACAGGCCCCAGAGGGCGCCACGGTATCTCATCGTTCTCATCTGACAGCTGAAATTTTCCGAAGCATAAACATCAACTTTAAAACCTTATAATGAAGAAAATCGGCTGAAAACCCGTGAAAACTATATGACAGGTGAAAATTTGGACTTTTGTAAGAAGATCATGACTTAACACCCTGTCCTAGAGGGCGTTTTCGTAAAACCTGGTCGATTTGAAATTTTTTTGAGTCGGGATTCGAGCTAAAGCTGGACATACATTACAATTTATGGCCATTCCGATTTTCTTACTCTGTCCCCACCTATAAGAACCCTTTGAACAATCCACAGTTTTCCGTAACAATTCATTGATCTAACCAGAACCGTTTTTGTCGTTGTTCGAATGACCGTTTTGGGATCACAGGCCCCAGAGGGCGCCACGGTATCTCATCGTTCTCATCTGACAGCTGAAATTTTCCGAAGCATAAACATCAACTTTAAAACCTTATAATGAAGAAAATCGGCTGAAAACCCGTGAAAACTATATGACAGGTGAAAATTTGGACTTTTGTAAGAAGATCATGACTTAAAACCCTGTCCTAGAGGGCGTTTTCGTAAAACCTGGTCGATTTGAAATTTTTTTTGAATCGGGATTCGAGCTAAAGCTGTACATACATTACAATTTATGGCCATTCCGATTTTCTTACTCTGTCCCCCTATAAGAACTCTTTGAATAATCCACAGTTTTTGGTAACAATTCAGTGATCTAACCAGAACGGTTTTGTAGTTGTTCGAATGACCGTTTTGAGATCACAGGCCCCAGGGGGCGCCACGGTACCTCATCTCGTGCTCATCTGACAGCTGAAATTTTCCGAAGCATTAACATCTATACTTTAAAGCCTCATAGTAAAGAAAATAGGCTGTTAACCCCTTGAAAATTATAAGACAAGTGAAAATTGGGACATTGAAAGAATTACTTAAATCCCTTTCCTAGAGAGCGTTTTCGTAAAACCTGGACGATTTGAAAATTTTGAGTCGGGACTCGAGCTAAAGCTGGACATACATTACAATTTATGGCCATTCCGATTTTCTCACTCTGTTCACACCGATAAGAATACTATGAACAATCCACAGTTTTCCGTAACAATTCATTGATCTAACCAGAACCGTTTTTGTAGTTGTTCGAATGACCGTTTTGGGATCACAGGCCCCAGAGGGCGCCACGGTATCTCATCGTTCTCATCTGACAGCTGAAATTTTCCGAAGCATAAAAATCAACTTTAAAACCTTATAATGAAGAAAATCGGCTGAAAACCCGTGAAAACTATATGACAGGTGAAAATTTGGACTTTTGTAAGAAGATCATGACTTAAAACCCTGTCCTAGAGGGCGTTTTCGTAAAACCTGGTCGATTTGAAATTTTTTTTGAATCGGGATTCGAGCTAAAGCTGTACATACATTACAATTTATGGCTATTTCGATTTTCTTACTCTGTCCCTACCTATAAGAACTCTTTGAACAATCCACAGTTTTTGGTAACAATTCATTGATCTAACCAGAACGGTTTTTGTAGTTGTTCGAATGACCGTTTTGAGATCACAGGCCCCAGGGGGCGCCACGGTACCTCATCTCGTGCTCATCTGACAGCTGAAATTTTCCGAAGCATAAACATCAACTTTAAAACCTTAAAATGAAGAAAATCGGCTGAAAACCCGTGAACACGATATGACAGGTGAAAATTTGGACTTTTGTAAGTAGATCATGACTTAAAACCCTGTCCTAGAGAGCGTTTTCGTAAAACCTGGACGATTTGAAAATTTTTTTGAGTCGGGATTCGAGCTAAAGCTGGACATACATTACAATTTATGGCCATTCCGATTTTCTCACTCTGTTCACACCGATAAGAATACTATGGACAATCCACAGTTTTCCGTAACAATTCATTGATCTAACCAGAACCGTTTTTGTAGTTGTTGGAATGACCGTTTTGGGATCACAGGCACCAGAGGGCGCCACGGTATCTCATCGTTCTCATCTGACAGCTGAAATTTTCCGAAGCATAAACATCAACTTTAAAACCTTATAATGAAGAAAATCGGCTGAAAACCCGTGAAAACTATATGACAGGTGAAAATTTGGACTTTTGTAAGAAGATCATGACTTAAAACCCTGTCCTAGAGGGCGTTTTTGTAAAACCTGGACGATTTGAAAATTTTTTTGAGTCGGGATTGGAGCTAAAGCTGGACATACATTACAATTTATGGCCATTCCGACTTTCTTACTCTGTTCACACCGATAAGAACACTTTGAACAATCCACAGTTTTCCGTAACAATTCATTGATCTAACCAGAACGGTTTTTGTAGTTGTTCGAATGACCGTTTTGGGATCACAGGCCCCAGAGGGCGTCACGGTATCTCATCGTTCTGATCTGACAGCTGAAATTTTCCGAAGCATAAACATCAACTTTAAAACCTTATAATGAAGAAAATCGGCTGAAAACCCGTGAAAACTATATGACAGGTGAAAATTTGGACTTTTGTAAGAAGATCATGACTTAAAACCATGTTCTAGAGGGCGTTTTCGTAAAACCCGGACGATTTGAAATTTTTTTGAGTCGGGATTCGAGCTAAAGCTGAACATACATTACAATTTATGGCCATTCCGATTTTCTTACTCTGTCCCCACCTATAAGAACTCTTTGAACAATCCACAGTTTTTGGAAACAATTCAGTGATCTAACCAGAACGGTTTTTGTAGTTGTTCGAATGACCGTTTTGGGATCACAGGCCCCAGGGGGCGCCACGGTATCTCATCGTTCTCATCTGACAGCTGAAATTTTCCGAAGCATAAACGTCAACTTTAAAACCTTATAATGAAGAAAATCGGCTGAAAACCCGTGAAAACGATATGACAGGTGAAAATTTCGACTTTTTTAAGAAGATCATGACTTAAAACCCTGTCCTAGAGAGCGTTTTCGTAAAACCTGGACGATTTGAAATGTTGAGTGGGGATTCGAGCTAAAGCTGGAGATACATAAAAATGTATGGCCATTCCGATTTTCTTACTCTGACCACACCTATAAGAACACTTTGAACAAACCACAGTTTTCCGTAAGAATTCATTTGTAGTTCTTCGAATGACCGTTTTGGGATCACAGGCCCCAGGGGGCGCCACGGTATCTCATCGTTCTCATCTGACAACTGAAATTTTCCGAAGCATAAATATGAACTTTAAAGCCTTACAATAACGAAAATCGGCTGAAAACCCGTGAAAACTGTATGACAGGTGAAAATGTGGACATTTGTAAGATCATGAATTAAATTCCTTTCCTTGAGAGCGTTTTCGTAAAACGTGGACGATTTGAAACCTTTGAGTTGGGATTCGAGCTATAGCTGGACATACATTACAATTTATGGCCATTCCGATTTTCTTACTCTGTCCGCACCGATAAGAACTCTTTGAACAATCTACAGGTTTTCATAAGGATTTATTGCTTAATGCATTTTATGTGGGAGGAACGTTGATTAAGTAATATATTTCATTCATTTATTTTTGACATCCATTTTGCACCGGAAATCTGACAATGACATTATTATTGTGTCTTCTCGCTAGGGAATTTTACTATGTAGTTTTCAAATTTTTATAATAAAAAAATCTGTATTAATTGAGAGAGTTAGCCTACATTAGCCCTCAAACTGCCCAAAAGCGCCCAAAAGGATCCTAGATTTGAATATTTTGACAAATTTTTAAACTTAAAATTTTAAATTGTCAGTGTGAAGGCAATTTGTTTAGAGTGGTACATCCAGTCGGATGGTTTTCTATCCCCTAAAACCCTCGAATTTTTATTTTCCCTACTTATAAATTATAAACTATTTTTTACTCTAGGACGTTGAGAAAAAATCCGAACCTAATTTCGAAGCAACATCTGCAAGATTTCCAAACTAACGGTTTTTGTAGTTCTTCGAATGACGGTTTTGGGATCACAGGCCCTATTTGACAGCTGAAATTTTCCGAAGCATAATCATCAACTTTAAAGCCTTATAATAAAGAAAATCATCTGTAAACCCTCGAAAACTATATGGCAGGTAAAAATTTTAAAATGTCTAACACGATCATAATTTAAAGCCCGGTCCTAGAGAACGTTTTCGTAAAACCTGGACAATTTCAAAATTTTTAGTCAGGATTCGATTTAAAGCTGGACATGCATTAAAATTTATGGCCATTCCGATTTTCTTACTCCGTCCACACCTACAAGAACTCTTTGAACAATCCAGAGTTCAAACCTTTCCTGTACGAATCTATTGCTCATTGCATTTTATACGGGAGGAACGTTGATCTTCTCATATATTTCACTTATTTATTTTTGACATCCGTGTGGCACTAGAAAACGCAACTAGACATTGACATTTTTATGGTATCTTCTCGCTGGGAAATTTCATCCTGTAGTTTCCCCATTTTTACAATAAAAAAATCTCCAAAAAGAAAAATTTTTTAATAGTAAAACAAATGCATTTTGGTCTATCACACTTAAAATGAGTAAAATGTTTCTTTCTAGAGTTAAATATGCCTAATGACACCTTGTTTTCAGCTACTTAAAACTCAGAAGCTCGGAGGTAAAGACAGAATTTTTGTAACTACTTTTAAACTGCATTTTCTCACAAATTTTGATTTCTTTTTAAACGTGTAAAGCCAAGCGTCCTTTGCATGTAAGAGTTCAGGGACACAGAACTCATATGATAAGAGGAGAAACATCAAAATCGGGAATTGCAGAGCACGCTTGGTGCGAACACCATAATATAATGAGGGCGTCTTTAGTAAAGCAAGTTGCGACGTCTCTTGGGTATGGCATCCGTTGATACGGCGGACAGGTGCTGGTCGCTTGATGCGCGACAGTGGCGACGATCCGGCCAATAGGAATGGTGGCGTGTTAGTACATAAGCAAGTAGCCTCGAACTTAACGCTCAGTTTCACTTGAAAACGAGCAGATATTCCACTGCTCGAAACGTCGTGTAAAAAAAACTCAATAAAGACAATGGAAGTCCAAGATGTTTCGCTTATTTGCACATCATTGTCTACCACCTTTAAGCAATCGTAAAAAGGTTTCGGTTTAGTAAAATTTAGTCTATGCCACTTTTTGAAAAGTTATATTAATATTATGCTATGAGAGCTGTATAATAGTATATTGTTTAACTAGTGACGAATATAGCATTTTCTCTCGCAAGAGAACATTTTACCAACCGAGGCGAAGCCGAGTTTGGTCATGTTCTTGAGCGATAGAAGATGCATTTTTGACGAGTAAAGCACTATACTTTTTCTTCCATCATGCTAACATTAAGTCTTCATTATCTTTAAAAACAATCTCTATAGAGTATTTCTTTAAAAAATTAATGCGCGTTATTGTCAACGTGACACCTCGACTGTCAATGACTTCAATTTGGTCAAATTTCAACACTTGATTAACTTTTTTGAGGCCCGGGCAGGCAAAATATACATGTTTTTGTATGATATCACCATTTTCCATGGTGTTTTATAAGATTAGACCAGTTAAATCGCATTTAATTGGCGATATACAGGCGAAGTTAGACCAACTTACTTTCGTCACTAGAAATGAAAGTTAACGTTATGGGATTTTCTCTCACTAGAGACGAAAGTTACGTTTTCGCCTAGGGCAAGGTATGACAAAAGTTGTTTATTTTTACTTGGTTGTAGAAAAACGCTTTTTGTATTGCCCACATTCAGTAAAACTTGCCCCAATAAAAAAGTGCCCAATTTCTTCTGACAAAATCCACAATTCGACGCCCTCCAGCCAACTTCTTCTTTTTTATAAAGGGAAAAAATGCTGTATTATACGATCCATCGCGACATTACCCCTAAGAAAAGTTCCAAATTGAAATAAATTGCAGAAAAGACTGTTCCTGGAGTTCTGGGTAATTGGGGCCTTTTTCTGTTCGATCTTTTATGCCACAAGTCATTAATTCTGGAGAAACATGCCCACATATCTATTAACCACTCAGACATCTAGAACTAGCATAACATATTTTGGAAACTAGTTACTAAATTTCCATTGTCGATGGGCTAAAAGCCGAAGCTCTTTCTTCGGCAAGTTTCCGATAGTTGAGCTTAAACACAGAGTTTAAACTACTTTAAACTGTTCCAGTGAGCAATATAAATGAGATTTACTTAAAATATGCATCGTTTAGCACCTTTGTTTGCCGTAAAGTTTGGGATTTTCGTTTTATGGTTAACGTCGAACAAAATTGCTCTGACTGGAACTTTGTAAGCCATTCTTTAAATTGATGTCCCAAGTTGGAAGCGTTAAAATTAATGCTGCAACTATGATTCCTGGCTTGAACTAAATTTATCGAACTTTAAATACAAATCTATTTAATGTAAAACGTTTTAAGCGGCAAAAAATTAGTTAAGTTCGAGTTAAAAATCCTCTCGGAAATCTTAAATTTAAACTAAATCACAAACCAAAACTCTGGATCTGAACTTTTAGGTTCAACTTTGATTAATAAATCCAGTTTATTGGAACTAATTAAAAATTGCGCCAAAGCGGGATTCTGGACAGATTGAGCGGACGTGCTGGGCAATCAATTATTAACTATCTAAAGCGCAACATATTGCTCGGATCGTGGTCAGTTCTGCCTGCCCATTGTATTTACATATACAGGTTAGTACAATAACTGCATGTTGGTGTTAGCAGTTGGGACATAATCCCGGTCATTATTTCGTTATTACCGATTAATTCACGACAAGCTACAGGTGAATAGTTTTTGTCCGATATAACAATATCGACCAAAATGTATTGTTTTCTTTGTGCAATAACAATGTTCAAATAATAAATTCAAAATTGTTTTGCAATTCATAAATTTTTAACATGCATATAGAAATAATTGATGATTTTATTAAAATCGAACCCAATATTGTACTCTTTCTCCTCATCCCACAGTGTCGTAGCAATATTTTAATAATCAACATTTGCTACGACCACGATAACTGTATTTGTAAGGAAATTTAGTTTACACCTGTCTAGAATTCTTTTTTCTACTGCGAATTTCCTTAGTAAATGACTTCAAAGAAAAAACGTAAATCTATAAGGACATATTGTATGAGCGTGTTCATGTTACAGGAAATGGTACTTCAAATTCTCGTTTTTTTCTCTATTCCTTTTTTAGGTATTAGTTGTAAATAAAGTGACAAAAGTTTCAGAATCCTGTTGCAACACTCTCTAAGTTATAGCAAAAAGTGTTCAAAATGAAACTTTTGGTAGCCCCGGCGAGATGTTGAAATGTTGAAATTGAGAATTTTCCGAAAATATGCGATTTAATAAATAGAACATGCTATACATTATGCCATTTTTAAATTCGGGAGTTCTTGTCGATTCTAAAAATATGCGATCTTAATATGTACTGTATGCCGAGTGGTTCAAAAAACACGACTACTTTTAACGCAAAAAACTTGAAAAAGTTGAATTTAATTTTTTTTTAAAAGATATGCGATTTTTTAAATAGAATATCCTAAATATTTTTTCATTATCAAATTCAATTTTCCGAGTGATTCCGGCGCCGGCCTTGAAAATGTTGAAACTGAGAATTATCCAAAAATATGCGATTTTTTAAATAGACCATCCTATACATTACATCATGTTTAAATTCGGGAGTTCTTGTCGACTCTAAAAATATGCAATTTTGACATGTACTGTATACCGAGTAGTTCAAAAGACGAGACGATTTTTAAGACAAAAAACTTGAAAAAGTTGACATTTAAATTTTTTTAAAGATATGCGATTTTTTAAATGGAACAAACGATATATTATTTCATTTTCAAATTTAATTTTCGAGTGGTTCAAAAACCATGATGATTTTTTAATGCGAGCCACCGGCGCCGGCCTTGAAAATGTTGAAATTGAGAATTTTTCGAAAATATGGGATTTAAAAAATAGAACATCCTATAGATTATGTCATTTTTAAATTCGGGGGTTCTTGTGGATTGTAAGAATATGCAATCTTAACATGTACTTATACCGAGTAATTCAAAAAACGCGACGACTTTTAAGACAAAAAACTTGAAAAAGTTGACATTTAAATTTTTTTAAGGATATGCGATTTTTTAATGGAACATCCTAAATATATTTTCATTTTCAAATTTAATTTTCGAGTGGTTCAAAAACCATGATGATTTTTTTAATTCGAAGCGCCGGCGCCGGATTTGAAAATGTTGAAATTGAGAATTTTCCGAAAATATGCGATTTTTTAAATAGAATATCCTATACATTATGTCATTTTTAAATTCGGGGGTTCTGCCGATTGTAAAAATATGCAATCTTAACATGTACTCTATACCCAGTGGTTAAAAAAACGCGACCATTTTTAAGGTAAAAAACTTGAAACTTAAAATTTTTTAATTAAATTCGATTTTTTAAATGGAACATCCTATATATTTTTTCATTTTCAAATTCGGGAGTTCTTGTCGATTCTAAAAATATGCGATCTTAAAATGTACTGTGTACCGAGTGGTTCAAAAAACACGACGAATTTTAACGCCAAAAACTTGAAAAAGTTGAATTTAATTTTTTTTTAAAAGATATGCGATTTTTTAAATGGAACATCCTATATATATTTTCATTTTCAAATTTAATTTTCCGAGTGGTTCCGGCGCCGGCCTTGAAAATGTTGAAATTGAGAATTTTCCGAAAATATGCGATTTTTTAAATAGAACATCTTATAAATTATATCATTCTTAAATTCGGGGGTTCTTGTCGATTGTAAAAATATGCAATCTTAACATGTACTGTATACAGAGTGGTTCAAAAAACGCGACGACTTCGAAGCCAAAAAACTTGAAAAAGTTGACATTTAAATTTTTTTAAGGATATGCGATTTTTTAATGGAACTTCCTATATATTTTTTCATTTTTAAATTTAATTTTCGAGTGGTTCAAAAACCATGATGATTTTTTTAATGCGAGCCGCCGGCGCCGGATTTGAAAATGTTGAAATTGAGAATTTTCCGAAAATATGCGATTTTTTAAATAGAATATCCTATACATTATGTCATTTTTAAATTCGGGGGTTCTGTCGATTGTAAAAATATGCAATCTTAACATGTACTCTATACCGAGTGGTTAAAAAAAGCGACCATTTTTAAGGTAAAAAAATTGAAACTTAAAATTTTTTTAATGATATTCGATTTTTTAAATGGAACATCCTAAATATTTTTTTATTTTCAAATTTAATTTTCGAGTGGTTCAAAAACCGTGATGATTTTTTAATGCGAGCCATCGGCGCCGGCCTTGAAAATGTTGAAATTGAGAATTTTTCGAAAATATGCGATTTAATAAATAGAACATCCTATACATTATGTCATTTTCAAATTCTGGGGTTCTTGTCGATTGTAAAAATATGCAATCTTAACATGTACTCTATACCGAGTAATTCAAAAAACGTGACCATTTTTAAGGCAAAAAAACTTGAAACAAAAAATTTTTTTTTAATGATATTCGATTTTTTAAATGGAACATCCTATATATTTTTTAATTTTCAACTTCGGGAGTTCTTGTCGATTTTAAAAATATGCGATCTTAAAATGTACTGTGTACCGAGTTGTTCAAAAAACACGACGATTTTTAACCACAAAAACTTGAAAAAGTTCAATTTAAATTTTTTTAAAAAGTTATGCGATTTTTAAATGGAACCTCCTATATATATATATATTTTCATTTTCAAATTCAATTTTCCGAGTGGTTCCGGCGCCGGCCTTGAAAATGTTGAAATTGAGAATTTTCCGAAAATATGCAATTTTTTAAATAGAACATCTTATAAATTATATAATTCTTAAATTCGGGGGTCCTTGTCGATTGTAAAAATATGCAATCTTAACATGTACTGTATACAGAGCAGTTCAAAAATCGCGACGAATTCTAAGCCAAAAAACTTGAAAAAGTTGACATGTAAATTTTTTTAAGGATATGCGATTTTTTAATGGAACATCCTGTATATTTTTTAATTTTCAAATTTAATTTTCGAGTGGTTCAAAAACCATAATGATTTTTTTAATGCGAGCCGCCGGCGCCGGATTTGAAAATGTTGAAGTGGAGAATTTTCCGAAAATATGCGATTTTTTAAATAGAACATCCTATACATTATGTCATTTTTAAATTCGGGGGTTCTTGTAGATTGTAAAAACATGCAATCTTAACATGTACTCTATACCGAGTGGTTAAAAAAAGCGACCATTTTTAAGGTAAAAAACTTGAAACTTAAAATTTTTTTAATGAAATTCGATTTTTTAAATGGTAAATCCTATATATTTTTTCATTTTAAAATTTGGGAGTTCGTGTCGATTCTAAAAATATGCGATCTTAATATGTACTGTATACCGAGTGGTTCAAAAAACACGACGATTTTTAACGCAAAAAACTTGAAAAAGTTAAATTTTAAATATTTTTTAAAAGATATGCGATTTTTTAAATAGAACATCCTAAATATTTTTTCATTTTCAAATTTAATTTTCGAGTGGTTCAAAAACCATGATGATTTTTTTAATGCGAGCCGCCAGCGCCGGATTTGAAAATGTTGAAATTGAGAATTTTCCGAAAATATGCGATTTTTTAAATAGAACATCCTATACATTATGTCATTTTTAAATTCGGGGGTTCTTGTCGATTGTAAAAATATGCAATCTTAACATGTACTCTATACCGAGTGGTTAAAAAAACGCGACCATTTTTAAGGTAAAAAACTTGAAACTTAAAATTTTTTTAATGATATTCGATTTTTTAAATGGAACATCCTATATATTTTTTCATTTTAAAATTCGGGAGTTCGTGTCGATTCTAAAAATATGCGATCTAAATATGTACGGTATACCGAGTGGTTCAAAAAACACGACGATTTTTAACGCAAAAACTTGAAAAAGTTGAATTTTAATTTTCTTTAAAAGATATGCGATTTTTTAAATAGAACATCCTAAATATTTTTTCATTTTCAAATTCAATTTTCGAGTGGTTCAAAAACCATGATAATTTTTTAATGCGAGCCAACGGCGCCAGCCTTGAAAATGTTGAAATTGAGAATGTTCCGAAAATATGCGATTTAATAAATAGAACATCCTATACATTATGCCAGTTTTAAATTCTGGGGTTCTTGTCGATTGTAAAAATATGCAATCTTAACATGTACTCTATATATTCATATAAGTTCAAAAAACGTGACCATATTTAAGGTAAAAAACTTGAAACTTAAATTTTTTTTAATGATATTCGATTTTTTAAATGGAACATCCTATATATTTTTTCATTTTCAAATTCGGGAGTTCTTGTCGATTCTAAAAATATGCGATCTTAAACTGTACTGTGTACCGAGTTGTTCAAAAAACACGACGATTTTTAACGCCAAAAACTTGAAAAAGTTTAATTTATTTTTTTTTAAAAGTTATGCCATTTTTAAATGGAACCTCCTATATATATATTTTCATTTTCAAATTCAATTTTCCGAGTGGTTCGGGCGCCGTCCTTGAAAATGTTGAAATTGAAAATTTTCTTAAAATATGCTATTTTTTAAATAGAACATCTTATGAATTATATCATTCTTAGATTCGGGGGTTCTTCTCGATTCTAAAAATATGCAATCTTAATATGTACTGTATACCGAGTGGTTCAAAAAACACGACAATTTTTAACGCAAAAAACTTGAAAAAGTTGAATTTAAAATTTTTTTAAAAGGTATGCTATTTTTTAAATAGAACATCCAAAATATTTTTTCATTTTCAAATTCACTTTTCCGAGTGGTTCGGGCGCCGTCCTTGAAAATGTTGAAATTGAAAATTTTCTTAAAATATGCTATTTTTTAAATAGAACATCTTATGAATTATATCATTCTTAGATTCTGGGGTTCTTGTCGATTGTAAAAATATGCAATCTTAACATGTACTCTATATATTCATATAAGTTCAAAAAACGTGACCATATTTAAGGTAAAAAACTTGAAACTTAAATTTTTTTTAATAATATTCGATTTTTTAAATGGAACATCCTATATATTTTTTCATTTTCAAATTCGGGAGTTCTTGTCGATTCTAAAAATATGCGGTCTTAAACTGTACTGTGTACCGAGTTGTTCAAAAAACACGACGATTTTTAACGCCAAAAACTTGAAAAAGTTTAATTTATTTTTTTTTAAAAGTTATGCCATTTTTAAATGGAACCTCCTATATATATATATTTTCATTTTCAAATTCAATTTTCCGAGTGGTTCCGGCGACCGGCCTTGAAAATGGTGAAATCGAGAATTTTCCGAAAATATGCGATTTTTTAAATAGAACATCTTATAAATTATATCATTCTTAAATTCGGGGGTTCTTGTCGATTGTAAAAATATGCAATCTTAACATGTACTGTATACAGAGTAGTTCAAAAAACGCGACGACTTCGAAGCCAAAAAACTTGAAAAAGCTGACATTTAAATTTTTTTAAGGACATGCGATTTTTTAATGGTACATCCTATAAATTTTTCCATTTTCAAATTTAATTTTCGAGTGGTTCAAAAACCATGATGATTTTTTTAATGCGAGCCGCCAGCGCCGGGTTTGAAAATGTTGAAATTGAGAATTTTCCGAAAATATGCGATTTTTTTAAATAGAACATCTTATACATTATGTCATTTTTAAATTCGGGGGTTCTTGTCGATTGTAAAAATATGCAATCTTAACATGTACTCTATACCGAGTGGTTAAAAAAACGCGACCATTTTTAAGGTAAAAAACTTGAAACTTAAAATTTTTTAATGATATTCGATTTTTTAAATGGAACATCCTATATATTTTTTCATTTTCAAATTCGGGAGTTCTTGTCGATTCTAAAAATATGCGATCTTAAAATGTACTGTGTACCGAGTGGTTCAAAAAACACGATGAATTTTAACGCCAAAAACTTGAAAAAGTTGAATTTAAAATTTTTTTTAAAAGATATGCGATTTTTTAAATAGAACATCCTAAATATTTTTTCATTTTCAAATTCAATTTTCGAGTGGTTCAAAAACCATGATAATTTTTTAATGCGAGCCAACGGCACCAGCCTTGAAAATGTTGAAATTGAGAATTTTCCGAAAATATGCGATTTAATAAATAGGACATCCTATACATTATGTCATTTTTAAATTCGGGGTTCTTGTCGATTGTAAAAATATGCAATCTTAACATGTACTCTATACCGAGTAGTTCAAAAAACGTGACCATTTTTAAGGGAAAAAAACTTGAAACCTAAATTTTTTTAATGATATTCGATTTTTTAAATGGAACATCCTATATATTTTTTCATTTTCAAATTCGGGAGTTCTTGTCGATTCTAAAAATATGCGATCTTAAAATGTACTGTGTACCGAGTGGTTCAAAAAACACGACGAATTTTAACGCCAAAAACTTGAAAAAGTTGAATTTATTTTTTTTTAAAAGATATGCGATTTTTTAAATGGAACATCCTATATATGTTTTTATTTTCAAATTCAATTTTCCGAGTGGTTCCGGCGCCGGCCTTGAAAATGTTGAAATTGAGAATTTTCCGAAAATATGCGATTTTTTAAATAGAACATCTTATAAATTATATCATTCTTAAATTCGGGGGTTCTTGTCGATTGTAAAAATATGCAATCTTAACATGTACTGTATACAGAGTAGTTCAAAAAACGCGACGACTTCTAAGCCAAAAAACTTGAAAAAGTTGACATTTAAATTTTTTTAAGGACATGCGATTTTTTAATGGAACATCCTATATATTTTTTCATTTTCAAATTTAATTTTCGAGTGATTCAAAAACCATGATGATTTTTTTAATGCGAGCCGCCAGCGCCGGATTTGAAAATGTTGAAATTGAGAATTTTCCGAAAATATGCGATTTTTTAAATAGACCATTCTATACATTATATCATTTTTAAATTTGGGAATTCTTGTCTATTCTAAAAATATGCAATCTTAGCATGTGGTTCAAGTACCGAGTATCGAGTAATTCAAAAAACGCGACGGTTTTCAAGGCAAGAAACTTGAAATTTAAAATTTTTTCAAAAATATGCAATCTTGTATATGGACTAGAGATGGGTTTTCACCCGGTTTTTTGATTTTTGAGGGTTTATTCCCAGCACACATCCGGAAATTCCGGGTTTATTCCATTATAACCTCCAAATCTAACATTTTCAATACGCTTAACTCTTATCAATCAAGCAATAATTAGTTGGCTTGTGCAGCTTGTAGCTTTTAATCAATTGACCAGTGTTTAGTTTATAAAAAAACAAACCAGAATCTGGATTTATTGAATTCTAATCTAAAATCTAACCTTAAATCTTGAAACTGCCGGGTGCTTTCAAGTAAAGATGGGAAAAAAACCCGGGTAAAAACCCTAAATTGGGTTTAAAGGTTTTTTGGGAATTTTCCCTTCGCTCATCTATAATATGGACCATTGTAACAGTTAGATTTTGCCATTAGAATTATATGAATAAACTTACCTTTTTGATTACTCTTTGGCCTGATTACACTCAATAACTTTACCGTCTGTCGTGACTTATAATAGCAATATTAAACAAATTAACCTTTCTAGAGGTAAAGGAAAATTGTGTGACGCCGTCGCAGATAGCCAACATCAATATCTCTAGACGTTTTTGTCATTTTTTGTTTTTAAAATATTAGAACTTAATCTTGAAAATTTCGTTAGTATTTTTTTTTAAATCGTGGTAATTCGCGGACAAGTTGACGGATCATTATTTTTATCCTTTGCATCGACAGCATTATCTACAAGTTGTTTCCCAACGAGTTCCAAAAGTGATTACTGAATTACAGGTACGAACTTGACAAAATTAGTATACGGGGTGAATCATAATGGGTGGTCGAAAATGAAATCTCATATTCTTTGGTCGATTTTAAGAGTTTTCTGTCATACCATTGTGTTACCTATCGAGCTTCGTTAAAAAGTTACAGGGTGTTGAAATTAGATGTTCAAAATTCATATGTATTGATTATTCCGAAAGCGTAAGAGATGTTTTATTGAAATTTTGTACGTTTTGACTGCTATATAAGGCGCATTATTTTTATTTTCGCCAGTGGCGCGCTTAACAGCACGTCGACATATATTATTTGAAAAAAAAGGAGGACGTCACTGGTTTTTCGAAAAATTAACCTCTGGCCCATGATGTGGACAATGGTTACGCTTTTTAATATAACGTACAGGACTTCGGCACATCAAGAGGTACAAATTTGTGTATGTCCATGTTACGTTCGTTTGTAGTTTTCCTTTTAAATTTTTAAAAAAGAAAAAAATTAATCTTTTAATTTTGTTAATTTGTAAAGGGTTGATAGGATTTGATCATCATGGAGATGCTAATTGTTAAAACAACTTCATTCGTGTAATTTTCTAATCTGTATAAATTTTTAATTTTTAATTATTATTTTAGTTTTGTCTTGCTTCTTGCCATCAACTGATTGATGTTTCTTGTCTTTACAGCCTTGATAAAGACCAAAATATATGGTCGAAACGTTGGCAATTGATGAAAGCTGAATTGTCGTTATTTGTCCCCATCCCGCTAATCCACCTACTAATAAATTGTTTTCTTCTAGCAGCTTGTTGTGCCTCTCTAGAAGAAGGTATTTCCCTTGCACGTCATCTACACTTTTCTTCAGTGTTGCTATTTCCATACTATATTTGTTAAGGTCGATCTTTTTAATAAAGTCTGATGTAGAAACTTTCCAGCATTTTGTATCGGTATCTCTAGGTTCGCAAATCAAATGAGAAAACTACATTATCAATTATATTTTAATTTCCTATGAAACCTGAAACCGATACTGAATTTATATTCTCGGCATTTAATTTCAAATGCGGAGCTTTGAACAATATTGGCCAAATAGACAACTAACCAATAACGGGAATCGAGGAAGAATTGTCTCTGATACCAAAATAGAAACTTCAATTTGAAAATAGACCTCTCTGCGTTCGTAATTTATTTAATAATTATAGAGAACAATCCAAATCTATTATATTACAATTGATATAAAAAATTGCATTTCAATAAGCTTAACTTTTAGTCATGCTAAAAGACATACGCTATGAGAGCTATAGCAAATAGAAACTAAAAAGCCTTTTAGGAAAATTTTAGCATCCACCAAAGTCTAAAATAGGGAAACCCCCATAGACCAAGAATCAACAAGAACACATCAAAGCTGATCGAAATTCCAAGAAATATCGAGTATCTTTTGACGATTAGTGTGAAGTTGAGCTAACCGAGGCGTTCAGGTGAAAATTAATGATTCTTACAAAAAAACATTATTGAATTTTAGACCTCAAACGTTAGAATCTGCCCGAAAACCATAACATCTAATAAATTAACTGCGGAGCCGAAGTCAGAGATAAGCCATATAAATGTACTAAACCGCATCGAGGTAAAGTTTCTCCACAATTTTGCGTTAGGAGCTCACGCTGCGCCGCAAATTGTTGAAAGCCGGGGCCCCAAAGTTAGACCTAAGTTTCTGAGCCTCGGGATCGGGCCTTCTTTAGCTCGATTACAAGAAGGATAATGCGGAATCCATCTTTTCTCTATACAAGGCTTTACTTAATTTTGCTTGTTAGCGATGTAAAAGTTTAGACAACTTTCCCGATGGGCAGGACCGTACTTAGAAAAGAAATAATAATACTACTTACTTATAGATTTTTTTGAGTATACTGGTGATCTGATAACACCAGAAACATTGTCACCATACAAGATGTTTCACCGGTGGCTTACATGAGGTTTGTAACTTGAATTGTTTTAATTGTCACATTTTTTACTTTAATTTATCATAATGTATTGGGTTGTGATACACATTTTATAATGAAAGTCTGGTTTATAGAAATCTGAAACGTGTTATATCTAGCGTGAAAAAAAATGTTTTTTTGGAACATGCGGTTTTCTAGCAATGTGATAAAAATATTTTTAAATTAAAAAACGTTGCAATTAAATTTTGCGTTTCTAAGAACACTTCCAAAAGTGAAAAATATGTGAAGTCACGCACATGTGCCAAGAATTTAATTTAGCTACTTGTTCTTTACCATTTCTAATAATATTTTTCTTTTTTAGGTAAGTTTTTACTTTCCACGATCCACGACCTGCAAAACAAGGTAAAGTTTAATAAACCGGCTTGTCCTGCGGAGCCACTCACCCCCTGCTAGCTACTACGCGAAACTTGCCCTTTATTATTATCTGGAACTTAACGCTCTAGGCTGTTTTCCAGCTTAAGGTCTCCAAGTTTCAATCTAAATCGTACAAAAGGCTACATTCTTAAACGACTGTCACTCGAGCAGGAGTTTCGACTTGATAACGAGAACCAAGTTTTGCATTCCCAGTATCAAGAACAGCTTACCTTAAAGCAAAATGAAGTTAAATAAAATGACAACACGGGTTTAAATTTCAAATTTGTTTAATAAATTTAAAGCATTTTTCTTTTGAGAAATTATAAAATAGAAACTCCTCACTGATTGTGTCATATCTCAAACATAAATTTTGTTAATTTGGCATTTAAAAACTATTCTTCTGATTTAATCTAAACAGTGATTTTTATAGGGAACAGAATCAGCAAAATGACGAAGGTAAATATTCAAATTGGTCGACGTTTCTAGATTTATTTTTGCATCCTCCGGACAAATTCAATCGTGTCTTCCTTGTTTTTAAGTTTAGAATTGTGCATTATGTAGCAGACCGGAGATAATTTTTCAGGGAGAGTGTGATTTTAGTAATTATTGAGGTGTAACTCAAATATGGAGGGTGGACGAGTGCACTCTCTAAACAGTGATTTTTATAGGGAACAGAATCAGCAAAATGACGAAGGTAAATTTTCAAATTGGTCGACGTTTCTAGATTTATTTTTGCATCCTCCGGACAAATTCAATCGTGTCTCCCTTGTTTTTAAGTTTAGAATTGTGCATTATGTAGCAGACCGGAGACAATTTTTCATGGAGAGGGTTATTTTAGTAATTATTGAGGTGTAAATCAAATATGGAGGGTGGACGAGTGCACTCTCTAAACAGTGATTTTTATAGGGAACAGAATCAGCACAATGACGAAGGTAAATATTCAAATTGGTCGATGTTTCTAGATTTATTTTTGCATCCTCCGGACAAATTCAATCGTGTCTTCCTTTTTTTTTGAAGTTTAGAATTGTGCATTATGTAGCAGACAGGAGGCAATTTTTCATGGAGAGTGTTATTTTAGTAATTATTGAGGTGTAACTCAAATATGGAGGGTGGACGAGTGCACTCTCTAAACAGTGATTTTTATAGGGAACAGAATCAGCAAAATGACGAAGGTAAATATTCAAATTGGTCGACGTTTCTAGATTTATTTTTGCATCCTCCGGACAAATTTAATCGTGTCTTCCTTTTTTTTTGAAGTTTAGAATTGTGCATTATGTAGCAGACCGGAGACAATTGTTCATGGAGAGTGTTATTTTAGTAATTATTGAGGTGTAACTCAAATATGGAGGGTGGACGAGTGCACTCTCTAAACCGTGATTTTTATAGGGAACAGAATCAGCAAAATGACGAAGGTAAATTTTCAAATTGGTCGACGTTTCTAGATTTATTTTTGCATCCTCCGGACAAATTCAATCGTGTCTTCCTTTTTTTTTGAAGTTTAGAATTGTGCATTATGTAGCAGACCGGAGACAATTTTTAATGGAGAGTGTTATTTTAGTAATTATTGAGGTGTAACTCAAATATGCAGGGTGGACGAGTGCACTCTCTAAACAGTGATTTTTATAGGGAACAGAATCAGCACAATGACGAAGGTAAATATTCAAATTGGTCGACGTTTCTAGATTTATTTTTGCATCCTCCGGACAAATTCAATCGTGTCTTCCTTGTTTTTAAGTTTAGAATTGTGCATTATGTAGCAGACCGGAGACAATTTTTCATGGAGAGTGTGATTTTAGTAATTATTGAGGTGTAACTCAAATATGGAGGGTGGACGAGTGCACTCTCTAAACAGTGATTTTTATAGGGAACAGAATCAGCAAAATGACGAAGGTAAATATTCAAATTGGTCGACGTTTCTAGATTTATTTTTGCATCCTCCGGACAAATTTAATCGTGTCTTCCTTTTTTTTTGAAGTTTAGAATTGTGCATTATGTAGCAGACCGGAGACAATTGTTCATGGAGAGTGTTATTTTAGTAATTATTGAGGTGTAACTCAAATATGGAGGGTGGACGAGTGCACTCTCTAAACAGTGATTTTTATAGGGAACAGAATCAGCAAAATGACGAAGGTAAATATTCAAATTGGTCGACGTTTCTAGATTTATTTTTGCATCCTCCGGACAAATTTAATCGTGTCTTCCTTTTTTTTTGAAGTTTAGAATTGTGCATTATGTAGCAGACCGGAGACAATTGTTCATGGAGAGTGTTATTTTAGTAATTATTGAGGTGTAACTCAAATATGGAGGGTGGACGAGTGCACTCTCTAAACCGTGATTTTTATAGGGAACAGAATCAGCAAAATGACGAAGGTAAATTTTCAAATTGGTCGACGTTTCTAGATTTATTTTTGCATCCTCCGGACAAATTCAATCGTGTCTTCCTTTTTTTTTGAAGTTTAGAATTGTGCATTATGTAGCAGACCGGAGACAATTTTTAATGGAGAGTGTTATTTTAGTAATTATTGAGGTGTAACTCAAATATGCAGGGTGGACGAGTGCACTCTCTAAACAGTGATTTTTATAGGGAACAGAATCAGCACAATGACGAAGGTAAATATTCAAATTGGTCGACGTTTCTAGATTTATTTTTGCATCCTCCGGACAAATTCAATCGTGTCTTCCTTGTTTTTAAGTTTAGAATTGTGCATTATGTAGCAGACCGGAGACAATTTTTCATGGAGAGTGTTATTTTAGTAATTATTGAGGTGTAACTCAAATATGCAGGGTGGACGAGTGCACTCTCTAAACAGTGATTTTTATAGGGAACAGAATCAGCACAATGACGAAGGTAAATATTCAAATTGGTCGACGTTTCTAGATTTATTTTTGCATCCTCCGGACAAATTCAATCGTGTCTTCCTTGTTTTTAAGTTTAGAATTGTGCATTATGTAGCAGACCGGAGACAATTTTTCATGGAGAGTGTGATTTTAGTAATTATTGAGGTGTAACTCAAATATGGAGGGTGGACGAGTGCACTCTCTAAACAGTGATTTTTATAGGGAACAGAATCAGCAAATTGACGAAGGTAAATATTCAAATTGGTCGACGTTTCTAGATTTATTTTTGCATCCTCCGGACAAATTTAATCGTGTCTTCCTTTTTTTTTGAAGTTTAGAATTGTGCATTATGTAGCAGACCGGAGACAATTGTTCATGGAGAGTGTTATTTTAGTAATTATTGAGGTGTAACTCAAATATGGAGGGTGGACGAGTGCACTCTCTAAACAGTGATTTTTATAGGGAACAGAATCAGCAAAATGACGAAGGTAAATATTCAAATTGGTCGACGTTTCTAGATTTATTTTTGCATCCTCCGGACAAATTTAATCGTGTCTTCCTTTTTTTTTGAAGTTTAGAATTGTGCATTATGTAGCAGACCGGAGACAATTGTTCATGGAGAGTGTTATTTTAGTAATTATTGAGGTGTAACTCAAATATGGAGGGTGGACGAGTGCACTCTCTAAACCGTGATTTTTATAGGGAACAGAATCAGCAAAATGACGAAGGTAAATTTTCAAATTGGTCGACGTTTCTAGATTTATTTTTGCATCCTCCGGACAAATTCAATCGTGTCTTCCTTTTTTTTTGAAGTTTAGAATTGTGCATTATGTAGCAGACCGGAGACAATTTTTTTAAATGGAGAGTGTTATTTTAGTAATTATTGAGGTGTAACTCAAATATGCAGGGTGGACGAGTGCACTCTCTAAACAGTGATTTTTATAGGGAACAGAATCAGCACAATGACGAAGGTAAATATTCAAATTGGTCGACGTTTCTAGATTTATTTTTGCATCCTCCGGACAAATTCAATCGTGTCTTCCTTGTTTTTAAGTTTAGAATTGTGCATTATGTAGCAGACCGGAGACAATTTTTCATGGAGAGTGTTATTTTAGTAATTATTGAGGTGTAACTCAAATATGGAGGGTGGACGAGTGCACTCTCTAAACAGTGATTTTTATAGGGAACAGAATCAGCAAAATGACGAAGGTAAATTTTGAAATTGGTCGACGTTTCTAGATTTATTTTTGCATCCTCCGGACAAATTCAATCGTGTCTTCCTAGTTTTTAAGTTTAGAATTGTGCATTATGTAGCAGACCGGAGACAATTTTTCATGGAGAGTGTTATTTTAGTAATTATTGAGGTGTAACTCAAATATGGAGGGTGGACGAGTGCACTCTCTAAACAGTGATTTTTATAGGGAACAGAATCAGCAAAATGACGAAGGTAAATTTTCAAATTGGTCGACGTTTCTAGATTTATTTTTGCATCCTCCGGACAAATTCAATCGTGTCTCCCTTGTTTTTAAGTTTAGAATTGTGCATTATGTAGCAAACCGGAGACAATTTTTCATGGAGAGTGTTATTTTAGTAATTATTGAGGTGTAACTCAAATATGGAGGGTGGACGAGTGCACTCTCTAAACAGTGATTTTTATAGGAAACAGAATCAGCAAAATGACGAAGGTAAATATTCAAATTGGTCGACGTTTCTAGATTTATTTTTGCATCCTCTGGACAAATTCAATCGTGTCTTCCTTGTTTTTAAGTTTAGAATTGTGCATTATGTAGCAGGCCGGAGACAATTTTTCATGGAGAGTGTGACTTTAGTAATTATTGAGGTGTAACTCAAATATGGAGGGTGGACGAGTGCACTCTCTAAACAGTGATTTTTATAGGGAACAGAATCAGCAAAATGACGAAGGTAAATATTCAAATTGGTCGACGTTTCTAGATTTATTTTTGCATCCTCCGGACAAATTCAATCGTGTCTTCCTTGTTTTTAAGTTTAGAATTGTGCATTATGTAGCAGACCGGAGACAATTTTTCATGGAGAGTGTGATTTTAGTAATTATTGAGGTGTAACTCAAATATGGAGGGTGGACGAGTGCACTCTCTAAACAGTGATTTTCATAGGGAACAGAATCAGCAAATTGACGAAGGTAAATATTCAAATTGGTCGACGTTTCTAGATTTATTTTTGCATCCTCCGGACAAATTCAATCGTGTCTTCCTTTTTTTTTGAAGTTTAGAATTGTGCATTATGTAGCAGACCGGAGACAATTTTTCATGGAGAGTGTGATTTTAGTAATTATTGAGGTGTAACTCAAATATGGAGGGTGGACGAGTGCACTCTCTAAACAGTGATTTTCATAGGGAACAGAATCAGCAAAATGACGAAGGTAAATATTCAAATTGGTCGACGTTTCTAGATTTATTTTTGCATCCTCCGGACAAATTCAATCGTGTCTTCCTTTTTTTTTGAAGTTTAGAATTGTGCATTATGTAGCAGACCGGAGACAATTTTTCATGGAGAGTGTGATTTTAATAATTATTGAGGTGTAACTCAAATATGGAGGGTGGACGAGTGCACTCTCTAAACAGTGATTTTTATAGGGAACAGAATCAGCAAAATGACGAAGGTAAATATTCAAATTGGTCGACGTTTCTAGATTTATTTTTGCATCCTCCGGACAAATTCAATCGTGTCTTCCTTGTTTTTAAGTTTAGAATTGTGCATTATGTAGCAGACCGGAGACAATTTTTAATGGAGAGTGTTATTTTAGTAATTATTGAGGTGTAACTCAAATATGGAGGGTGGACGAGTGCACTCTCTAAACAGTGATTTTTATAGGGAACAGAATCAGCAAAATGACGAAGGTAAATTTTGAAATTGGTCGACGTTTCTAGATTTATTTTTGCATCCTCCGGACAAATTCAATCGTGTCTTCCTAGTTTTTAAGTTTAGAATTGTGCATTATGTAGCAGACCGGAGACAATTTTTCATGGAGAGTGTTATTTTAGTAATTATTGAGGTGTAACTCAAATATGCAGGGTGGACGAGTGCATTCTCTAAACAGTGATTTTTATAGGGAACAGAATCAGCACAATGACGAAGGTAAATTTTCAAATTGGTCGACGTTTCTAGATTTATTTTTGCATCCTCCGGACAAATTCAATCGTGTCTTCCTTTTTTTTTGAAGTTTAGAATTGTGCATTATGTAGCAGACCGGAGACAATTTTTCATGGAGAGTGTGATTTTAGTAATTATTGAGGTGTAACTCAAATATGGAGGGTGGACGAGTGCACTCTCTAAACAGGGATTTTGATAGGGAACAGAATCAGCAAAATGACGAAGGTAAATATTCAAATTGGTCGACGTTTCTAGATTTATTTTTGCATCCTCCGGACAAATTCAATCGTGTTTTCCTTGTTTTTAAGTTTAGAATTGTGCATTATGTAGCAGACCGGAGACAATTTTTCATGGAGAGTGTTATTTTAGTAATTATTGAGGTGTAACTCAAATATGGAGGGTGGACGAATGCATTCTCTTTCTAAAAACCAGGAGACATAGTTATAAGAGTCTCTTATATAGCCGAGTTATGATTGGGTCAATAATTACCCAAAGTTCCGTGAGCTCTAATTGTGTCAAAGCCTCACTGACGAGCCGTAAACGGCGAAACTAATCTGGGAATGGGTACGATTAGAGCTCGCCAAATTACGGTTCATCAGTCGTTTTAAAAGTCGAAAACAGCGGTTTCATATGGTTGGATTGGTCGGCTAGGCAACTTCTTCTTTATTATTTTGCGTTTGTGTCACGAAACTGCTTCTCATCTTTCTTTTTCAAGTTTGAAACTGACGAACTCCAAGTCAACAGTCTCAAATTTATTTTCAAGTTCTTTAACATGTTTCGCCCCCTGTTTCTTCTTGCCTTAAAGTTGACGCTAACGTTAAAAACAGAGATTAAAAAAGCTAAGTTATTTGTTGGCAAATCAACCCCCTTGATACCCCCTAGTTCTAGTTATCTATATCTCCTTCCTTCCTCTGAGAAATTAGTATCTACCTCTCTATCTTTGAGGGATTATCGAGGAGCCTAAAACCTCGTATACTATCGGCTATTCGAATTAAGACCGTAGCGCCAAGTGATAAGCTTATAAACTAATAATAATCAGGCTTTCAAGACTGTGATTGGTTGAACAAAAAAGAGCGTAAAAGACTTTGCTTACCGCACCCAATTTCATGATAGAGTCTATTTCAAATCGATATTTGTCTAGTAAGCCGAGATATTGACATTTAATGGACATATTTACTTGGAAGGAATAAGACAAATCGGTCAATTCCTCAGCCTGCTAGATGAATATCTAGGTATTTGAAATGAACCATGGGATGGTTAAGTTTAGTTTAGAATTTTGTCACCAGATAGCGGGCAGCGACTATCGTGATTCGTCTATAGTCCGTTTCAAATAGATATTCAGGTAGCAAAGTGAGGAATTCTCAGAGATTTTGCTCTATTCCATCAAAGAGTTAATAAATTATTCATGAAGAGGCATTCATGTTTTACAGTTTTGATTCCCTTTTTAAGCTACAGTCCTAAATTTGACTGAATGCAAATTTTTGATTGGTCAAAAATCTGTCAAAATAATGTTCCACGTTTTTCATTGAACTGACGCGTGCATCGAACTCCAGCTTTAGAATTGGGTCACATAAACATGGAGCCGAAATCGGCAGGAAGATCTAGGAGATATGGATAGAGTTTTTTTGGCCGAAAGTCCGCCATTTTTAAGGTATCCATGACGATATTGTCAAACATCATTATCTTTTAGAAGAACTTTCTGAACGTATTCAAGTATAAAAAAACAAAAGTAATGAGCACTCGCGTGATTAAAAAAAAGAAAGGAGAAAAGGAGAAAATATAATATTGTTTCTACTTTTGGGATGATATATCTTCAATAAAATATTATTTATTTTTTTTTTGTTATTTCCATATAATTTAATTAACAATATTTTCACCCTTATATAAATTATAATCACTAGTATATAAACTATAAAAAATAGCAAAAATGGCGTTAATAAACTGGCAACCACAGGCCACTTTATTAAGTGGGCGCGAAACACAAATTAAATTACATTATTATGGTTTTATTATCAAAATCAACTACTGACTAATGTGTTAATGTTACGCCCGTACCGGCCAAACTAAAACCTAAAAATTTAGGTGAATAGCAAATGACTTTGAAAGCATTACGGCATTGTCATGTGTAAATTATATTCAGGAATAGAACAGAAGCTTATTTTAAATAATTATGAGTTTTTAGTTTTTTCTTACACCACACCATGCTCATTTGCCAAGTTAACTAACAGCTGAAACATTTTAGGAACTAAAAATAATTCTTAGTATTTTTTATATTGATATAATACATTATAAGATATTTTATCCTATTTATATACATTATAAGATATATTATACATTATAAGACTTTTTCGGGCTGAACTTTTTAATGTCTGAACTATATGTCAATTATTATTTATATGAATTCAACTCGCATTTAATGAGCGTTATTCTCTCGGGCAACTTGTGCCACTCGCTTCGCTCGTGGGCTCAAATCTTACCGTCGAGAATAACGACTCTTATTAAATGCTTGTTGTATAATATACTATGTTCCCCTGATAACCTCAACAATTTTCCCTTTTTACCTCTTGTTCTAAGGAAGGCAGACGTGGACGTCTAGAAAAGAGAATTAACCTTAAAAGGTTTTCTGGCCTACAGACTTTTAATAAAACTTTTTAATTTTTTATTAAGCTCATTAACTAACAAAGTATGAAATTTGTCTTTTTACGAAAAGATGGAATCCTTCTAATCAGACAGATTTTTTTTCGTAGTAATTAAAAAAAATCTCCCAACCTTCGGTAATTAATTATACATTCATGTCACGATGATTCGGAGCCCTTTTTTGTTATTAGGAAACTGACACTTTCTGATGCAACTTTGCGAACAGCGTATAATTGTTATTATACCCTCTGCCCATCTTTAATATTAATTTAAATTTCAAATTTTCACCCCGGGAATTTTTAATAACATCTCTGGCCTCTGACGTCTTAACAAATTATTTTCATTCAGTCGAAACGTTTTTAAATTATAAGATGTTTTTTAACAGTCAGATGTGGCTGGTTTTAAATTACCTTACATTTGAGTCTTTGCCTTATACTGCCACTAGAAGGCCGAAGAGGACTCGGAAGACGAAAATGCTCTTGGCTTAAAAATATAAGAGAGTGGACAGGATTAGACACATGCACCCTATTGAGAGCAGCAAGAAATAGAGAGGAGTTTGCTGGTATTGTCGCCAACCTTCAGTAATGAAGAAGGCACTTGAAGAAGAAGAAGAAGCAAGGTACTCAAATCCAATCGCTTTGGTCATGATACTCAATGATAAAAAGTTTAGTAAAAATAAAACAGAACGTAGACATAAGCAGATTTTATAAGTTGACGACCTATTTAAAGAAGCAAAATGTTGGAGTTCGAGTGCAGAAAGCAAAAACTTTCAGTAAAGACGATATTACAAAGTTTATGCAAGTACCAGAAAAACTATATCTTATGATGAAAGTGGCGACCATGCTGGTGCCTGTCGTAGACAGGAGATTACCAATATCACAATTGATGACACAGATGATAAGGGCAATCTTATCATCATCAAAATTAGCGATTCTAAAAACGATTCTGCAAGATCCTTTGTCATCACCGAAGAAGTAAATAATGGATACATTTTGATGCTTAACGAATAAAAGTCAAATTTAACATGCCATGTGGGGCATTCTTCATATTACCGAGCACGAATTAATGCGATACGAAGTTGAACAGGAAAAGTTCCAGGCGGAAGAAAGTAGAATGGGAAGACTTTGCATAAAAGTTACGATAGTAGTTTCCAAGAACCGCTGTAGATTCGAGTTTAATATGCTTGAAAATAAATCGTACTAAGGAATTTCCGAGTTCATATATCAGTTCCGAATCTAATCATGTCAACGTAGGCAAATTTGCAAAATAAATTTCCACGGTGCCGGGGGCCATGCCGACACCTTAATATAACTTTCTTCCAGCTAAACTTTCATAATTCTGAGCTTGTTCCAAATCGTTTCCATTCAGGGGAGGTAACGAGGCACGATTTTAGAAACTTTATATGCCAGAGTAAGAGAAGGAGGGGAGGGGGAATATATTGGGAAAATAAAAGTGATGTGCCGCGACCAGCTTTCAGATACCGATACGGATACTTCCAATCCTGTAAAACCGATACTGATATTGTATCTGAAAGTATATATAATTTTCATAATACTTTATATTATTATAAATCGGCAATTAAAGTGAATACTTTAATTATTATTAGTTTATTTTGTAACATTTCATACTAAAAACAAAGCAACAAGGATTAAATCAGCTTTGCTTGACAAGCAAAATTTTTGTTCTAGAAAACTTTTTTATCCCCCAATTTTCACGCTCTTTTTTGTTTTGTTTTCGGACTCTATTATTCGTTATTCGGAATAATTTTCAGCACATTTAGAGAAAAAATTCTTGGATGCGTCACATTTGTAGGAAAAAAAAATGTGTATTAAACGAAACGAAAAAAGTGTATTAAAATTACATTATCAGTTTAAACTCATGGTTGATGCGAATTCATTAAAACTGGCACCATACGCAGATGAAGTATTCAATATACAGGATCATTCATTAAATTAGTGACCATTGACATAGACTCACAGGCATAGTGAGCAAAAGAGTACAACTTTCGGTTAAAACCACCACCCTGTCCATATGAATTCATTGAAACTAGACGCCATGAACAAATTGAGAAGAAGGTAGAACTCGAGCATACAATTTGCACTACGATGCATTAAACTTATTACCATTGGCGCAAACGTGCCTTATCCGAAAATACTATCAACTCTCGGATAGAGAAGGTTTGCGCCAATCGTCACCATTTAACGTACATATTTGCTATATATTCGGATTTCCCGTTGTTAAACGATGACGAATATGGTTCGAACGACTTCATCGATACTGCCACTATGAACAGATGGAGTATACAGGGTGATTCAAGTAAAGTGTCCTATTAAAAGTTCTGGGAAAGCAATAAATATAAGTTTTTAAAAATTTTTTTGGGGATATAGCAAACCATGATGTATATTTTAGAAATATTTTTATAGATGCAGCGTAACCAGATCTATCAAAAATTAATTGCAACTTTGGATTTTCAAATATAAAGTCTAATATTTTCGGCAGTAAGTGATCTAGCGACTTGAAAATTTTACATGACTTACCTAATGCATGTCGTTAAATATGTACATGTTGACATTAGAGTCATGTTATACAGGGTGTGTCGAGAAATGTTTATTTTTTCAGAAAGTTACTATTAGCTTAAACCCATGTTTATTAAGTGGAACTATTAAGTGGAACCCTACATGTTCCTATACCCATCTCTCACAGTTTTTGAAATACAAACGTGTAAAATGAAAAAAAACCTCTTGATAAAAGTAACTAGCTAAATGTCCACCATTTGCATTAAGGCAGTCGTGCAAACACTGCAGTTCATATTTTGTAGCTGCCCTTCGTATTTCTTCGGGAGTCAATTGTTCAAAAGCCTGACGAACTCGATTCTCTAGTTCTCGCCGGTTTTCAATAGCTGCTCCTGCATACACCCGTTCTTTAATTGTTCCCTAAAGACACGAATCTAGGGGGGTAAGATCTGGCGACCGAGGTGGCCAGTCCCACGGTCCAGTGCGTCTTCTAACCACAATCCATTTAACTCCTGACTCACCCTGTTGGTAAAATGAGCAGGAGCGCCATCCAATTGGTACCAGCAAGACCCTAATAACTGTAGTGGTAATCCATCAAAAAAGTCACTAACTGTTGATCTTAAAATGTTCAAATATTTATCCGATGTCAAATTTTCTTCATAAATACAATATGCGAATTTATTGTCCATTAACAAACAAAAAACGTTAAATCCAAATTTAATCTGAATGCCGCGTTCCTTAACAATTTTTGGATTTCTATCTACCCAGAAATGCTTATTTTGCCTGTTGAAAATTCGTTCCCTGATAAATTTTGACTCATCCGTCCAAATAATTTTTCTTAAAAAATAGGCATCTTCTTGAATTTTAATTAAAGCCAATTCACAAAATTCAATACGCCTCTGGGCATCGCCTGGTAATAAGGCTTGTTGAGTGATACATTTGAATGGATGTATTTTGTGTTTAGCTAAAATGCGTTGAATCATTGAATATGGAAGTCCTAAATCTATTTGTGCATTCCGAATTGATGAATGAGGATAAATATTGAAAAATGCAAGATCACTTATTTCGTTTTCTTGCCAACTTGTGGTTGCGTAAATAACCTAGGTTTTCTAACTAGACAATGATTTTTAAAGTTTGACTCATATCTGTAAAAACAAGCAAATTTAAAATCACGTTTGCCAATACGATAAATTACCTTTTGAACTTTTTTGCATTCATAGGAGGGATGTGTGGATATAATACGTTAAATCTTCTACATGTTCTTGACGTAACTCTGTTGCACTCTCCGTGAATATCAAACAAATTTAGTATACCGGGTAAAAAAACTTTTAAGAGTAAAGTTGTAGAGTTTATGGTCAGCTATCATCCTGTAATTTTTTCAATACCACAGTTTTGGCTGTTTTTTGGAAAAAATCCTCGAAAAGTGCAAAAATTTGAGTTTGGCGCGTCACCCCCGCCATGCATGTGCAGTGTCGCCAACATAATAATTTCTTATGTCAGAGTCAGAGCCGATTTTCCTTTCTTATTTATTTTGAGGGGCTATCATGTAGTAATTAACGTGATTATGCAGTGAAAATTAACCGAAAACCTGACGATAATGTTCTTAAATCATACGGTAAGTAAAAGTTACGTTTATTATTATCATAATTAGTAAAAGGAAAATCATCCAATTTGTGTATGGCTGGTTGTCTAATTCATTTTAGATTAGCAACAGACAACGGATCGACGATATGTCTCTTGTCTTTGCCATTGGTAAAGCTAAAAGCTAGGTTAATGTTAAGAATTATTAAGGACGGCGAGTTGGGTGGATACATTTGTTGAGCAAACCAAGAACCAAGCTTGAAATGTGATTGTACTCTACAACTGAGTTGTCGTAGAATTGGCGAAAAGAAAATACGGATTGGCGGCTCTTAAAAGAACCATTTAATTACATACTACAAAGAAAGTGAATAACCACCCATGTGTTTAACATCAAACACAGAGGTAAACAAGAACAATAAACAAATAAATAAAATACAAGACTAGATGTGGCACATCAGAGAAATTGTTCAAAATGACCACCTTCTGCAGAGGCACAATATGCAAGCCTATTCTCAAAATTGCGACATGTATTGTCCAACATCACAACCGTGACTTGACCACAAATTTCTTGAATGGCAAGTTTCAGCTCTTGAACATTTGCATATTGTTTATTTCTCTGGTAGAGACGATCTTGAATGAATCCCCAAACAAAAAAATCACAGGGATTCAAATCCGGAGAGCGAGGTGGCCAATTAATTGCTCCAAGCTTTCCGATCCACCTATCACCAAATGTTTCGTTTAAAAAACGTCTATTTTGCAGTGCAGTGTGACACGACGCCTCATCTTGCATGTAAAAAACCCGTTCTAATGGCTGGATGGCTTCTACAGCAGGCAAAATGTCAGTGCGAAGCATATTGCCATATTTGTTGGCGTTCAAACTGCAATCAATGAAAAATGGACCTATAACATGGCGCCCCAAAATGCCGATCAACACGTTTACAGTTGCTCGACGTTGGTCCCGATTGTCATGCATTATATGTGGGTTTTGGAGTGCCCAAATCCGATCATTTTGTTGATTTGAAGAGCCAGTCAATCCAAATTAGTATTCATCCGTGAAACAAATGTTTCTAACAAATCTTGGGGCTGCAATAATTTTTTCGGTCAGGATTTCACAAAACTCCATTGGGGGGAAAAGGTGGGCCGGTAAGAGTTTTTGATGGTTCTCTTGTTTGTAGCTTTTAAAACCTTCTTTTTGCAGATAATTATGGAAGGTCGATCTACTAAGTCCAGTTTCTTGGCCAATCTGTCGAATACTCTTGGAAGGATCATCGTTTACTGTAGCAAGAACAACAAGTTTTGCCACATTTTCATCCTCTGGAGCCGCCTGGTGCGGCTCCAGAGGATGATACATTGGAATATTCCTCATCAAGCTAATAGTAAATTTCTGAAAAAATAAACATTTTTCGACACACCCTGTATAACATGACTCTAATGTCAACATGTACATATTTAACGACATGCATTAGGTAAGTCATGTGAAATTTTCAAGTCGCTAGATCACTTACTGCCGAAAATATTAAACTTTATAAAAGTAGTGTATTAAGCCAAAAAAAAAGAAAAATCAGGTTTTTCTCATAAACGGCAAGAGATCGGACTAGGTAACTATCAACAAAAGTTGTTTAGAATTATGCGTAGAATCCGAAAAAGCAGAAATATATTATATTTCTCTTTGCATGCTTCTAGTGTCGGTTTTGGTGGATCTTGAGGCTAATTCTCTGCCCTTGTTCAGAAGCATTATAACTTCGTGTTCTCTAGCAAGAACGTCGCGGTATATTGGCTCGTGATGGGCCAGCTGTTGTTCCAACACATCCCTGTCGGCAGAAATCAGCAGGCGCTCGCTCAAAGATCCCAATTCGTCGGACAGCCAGCCAAGAGTCTTGGCACAAGATGCTTCAAACTGACGTCCGTCTCTCAACGAGCCTTCAATTTCGGCTTTCTTAAGGTCCAGTTTCTTCTGGAGGGCGTTAAATTGACGTCCAATAGATGCCAATTTGCTTTGAATGTCAGCCCTTGAAGCTGGGTCGCTGAGCACTTCGCATAATTGGGCTCCATTAGCCTCTAAGTCCGCTAACAAGGGGCGCTGCCCTTCGAGTTGCCTTTCCAAATTATCTACTTTTCTAAGCTGCTCTTCTGGGTCTTTCTCAAAGGAGACTTCGTCTAAGTTGTCAGAAATACCCTGCAGAGCATCTCTGAGCCTCGTTAATTGGGCATCAAATTCTCTGCTGGTGTCCGCGGCAGCTCCGAGAGCCTCAGCTCGTTCTTCCAGTTTTCCTAGAATATCGGCCCATCTTTATTGGATAGTGGTCAGTTTGGTGTTGATCTTTTGATGATCGGGTGAGCGAGGTTCCAAATATGAAAGCACATCGTCGCCGACATCAATCAAATGTTGTAATTGAGGTTGTTGAGACCTGAATTCTTCTCTGAGGACTTGCACTTGCTGCACCTGAGATTGAACCATTCTGGAGTCACTGGAGATTGGCCCAAGCACTGTCAACATACGTTCTTTAGCGCCCAACCAGGAGTTTAGAGAATCATGAGTATCATGGAATTCTTTCATGTTCTCCATGAATTTAATTCGATTCTTCAAATGGTCGTTAAGTGTCTTACAGTGCGACAGCACTTCTTCTAATTCGTCACTCAAATTGTCTGCCCCAATTGCGCCAGCTTTGCGTCTTAACAGATCTTTGACCTGACTGCTTGTAGTGTCCAACAACGACTGCTTCTCATACATTTATAATGTATTTCTAAATAATATATATAATAAGTATCTTATATACAAGATGTTCTATTTGAAAATCCAAATTTGTAATTAATTTTGGATGGATCTGGTAACGCTGCATCTATAAAAATATTTCTAAAATATACATCATGGTTTGCTATAGCCCAAAAATATTTTTAAAAACTTATCCTTATTACTTTCCCAGAACTTTTAATAGGACACTTTACTTGAATCACCCTGTATAGCCATGTATACAATATACAGGATAATGCATTTAAGCAGTGACCATTGATGCAAACGTGCCTTATCTGAAAATTCAGACTCAGGGGTTGTCACTATCAAGTGCTGTCGTTGTTTTTTAAGTTGCGCGGTTCTTGGACTCTTGTTGTACAATGAGGGTGTAGGTTCTTGGGGTGCCATCCTTCAGATAGAGAGATAGTTAGTAGAAATAGATAATGGTTGTTGGTCCTTTTGTTTTCAAGTGATTCTGCCGGCAGGTTATGCTTCAGATTCCTCGTCTATTTCAGTTTCGAGTTGCCATTCTTCGTGGTAAGGGAGAATCTTCTCCACGTGTACCACATGTGTAGTGTTATATAAAATATAATAAATTATATAAAACATGTCAATTTTAACATTACGTGATTCTTCAAAGTGTCTTTCAGCTCCTTAAGCGGATTCTTCGTCTTCAACTTTTTTTTTATAAACATCCATATTCAATTTCAACCAATCACTTATACGGGGTGTCCAGTTTGAAATGATATACATGGGGATATTGGAAACTCTTCGAGATGCAAGGTCGCTTAAATGGAAGAAAAGGTGCTTGCGATGACACAGGGTGAACATCGAAAAAGTGCATTTTCGAAAAACCCTAATAGTTGACTTATCACAAGAGCTACAGTCATGAAAATTTCAGAATATAGTAATTCCGAAAAATCGGTCAAAAGTCGTCTAGGCCTACTGTGTTGTGCCCGGCCGTTGTCAAGTTTCGTTTTTCCTATAGACGCCATTTTGAATTTTTGCTTTCTTAAAATCCCGTAAAAAATGCTCTTCAACCATGTATAATATCTTTATGTTTGGCAATGAAAAATACTTAAAAATAACAAAATTAACATTCCTTGATAGGTGCCGTCTACTGATCTAAGCTGAAAACATTAAATTTTATTAAAAAAACACTCATGATGCACAAAGCCGCATTTTGAGACGTTTTAAGGCGTTTTACGACGATATCTACTGATATAAGCTGAAAACATTAAATTTCACTAAAAAGCCAGTATTGATGCTCAAAGACGCATTTTGAGACGTTTTAAGGCGTTTAACGTCGCTTAAATGGAAGAAAAGTTGCGTATTGGTTTGCTTAAAAATAATCCGAGTTAATGATATTGTAAATCGATAACGTTCCGATGATACAGGGTCAAAACCGAAAAAGTGCATTTTCGAAAAACCCTAATAGTTGACTTGTCACAAGAACTACAGTCATGAAAATTTCAGATTAGGGGTAGGAGAATATAGTAATTCCGAAAAATCGGTCAAAAGTCGTCTAGGCCTACTATGTTGTGCGCGGCCGTTGTCAAGTTCCGTTTTTTCTAATTACACTAAAATGCACTCATGATGCTCAAATACGCATTTTGAGACGTTTTAGGGCGTTTTACGTCGGTTTCTACTGATCTAAGCTGACAATATGAAATTTTACTAAAAAAACACTCATGATGCACAAAGCCGCATTTTGAGATGTTTTCAGGCGTTTTACTACGATTTCTACTGATCTTAGCTGAAAACATTAAATTAAACTTAAAAGTACTAATGATCATCAAAGACGTATTGAGACGTTTTAAGGCGTTTTACAACAATTTTTACTGATCTAAGATGAGAACATTAAATTGCACTAAAAAAACCACTCATGATGCTCAAAGATCCATTTTGAGACGTTTTAAGGCGTTTTACGACGATATCTACTGATATTAGATGAAAACATTAAATTTCACTAAAAAGCCACTACTAATGCTCAAAGACGCATTTTGAGACGTTTTAAGGCGTTTAACGTCGCTTAAATGGAAGAAAAGTTGCGTATTGGTTGCTTAAAAATAATCCGAGTTGATGATATTGTAAATCGATAACGTTCCGATGATACAGGGTGAAAACCGAAAAAGTGCATTTTCGAAAAACCCTAATAGTTGACTTGTCACAAGAACTACAGTCATGAAAATTTCAGATTAGAGGTAGGAGAATATAGTAATTCCGAAAAATCGGTCAAAAGTCGTCTAGGCCTACTATGTTGTGCGCGGCCGTTGTCAAGTTCCGTTTTTCTAATTACACTAAAATGCACTCATGATGCTCAAATACGCATTTTGAGACGTTTTAGGGCGTTTTACGTCGGTTTCTACTGATCTAAGCTGAGAACATAAAATTTTACTAAAAAATCACTCATGGTGCACAAAGCCGCATTTTGAGATGTTTTCAGGCGTTTTACTACGATTTCTACTGATCTTAGCTGAAAACATTAAATTACACTTAAAAGCACTAATGATCCTCAAAGACGTATTGAGACGTTTTAAGGCGTTTTACAACAATTTTTACTGATCTAAGCTGAGAACATTAAATTGCACTAAAAAAACCACTCATGATGCTCAAAGATCCATTTTGAGACGTTTTAAGGAGTTTTACGACGATATCTACTGATATTAGCTGAAAACATTAAATTTCACTAAAAAGCCAGTATTGATGCTCAAAGACGCATTTTGAGACGTTTTAAGGCGTTTAACGTCGCTTAAATGGAAGAAAAGTTGCGTATTGGTTTGCTTAAAGATAATCCGAGTTAATGATATTGTAAATCGATAACGTTCCGATGATACAGGGTGAAAACCGAAAAAGTGCATTTTCGAAAAACCCTAATAGTTGACTTATCACAAGAACTACAGTCATGAAAATTTCAGATTAGGGGTAGGAGAATATAGTAATTCCGAAAAATCGGTCAAAAGTCGTCTAGGCCTACTATGTTGTGCGCGGCCGTTGTCAAGTTTCGTTTTTTTTCCATAGACGCCATTTTGAATTTTTGCCTTTTTAAAATCCCCGTAAAAAATGCTCTTCAACCATGTATAACATCTTTATGTTTGGCAATGAAAAATACTAAAAAATAACAAAATTAACATTCCTTCGTAGGTGGCTAGGATATTCCTATTAAAATTTTGGCATAGTTTGCTTAGATTTGTTATTTGTTATTATCCATCAGAGCATAGTCTTTATTGACAGTATTAAGTGTCTGCAGCTAAAAAAAAATGGAAACTTTGAAATTAATAACTTTTCAAATTGTGAGAAATATGGCATGGGAGAAATATGACATAGGCAACCTGGGACCAATTGGTTGGCCCGCAAGGTTCCCTGATTTAACACCGCTCGATTTTTTTGAATGCCAGCTGTAGTAGTGCTGCATGCCGTTATAGAAGCTGTTAACAGACTTAGAGCGACTTAGAAGTTCCAAAAACACTCATGATGCTCAAAGACGCATTTTGATACGTTTTGAGGCGTTTTACGACGATGTCTTCTGATTTTAGCTGAAAGCATTGAATTTCAGTAATAACCCAATAGGGCCCTTGGTTAGGTTGGTTCAATTATGTTTTTTTCCTTGTTTAGGTTAGTCCTGGTTAGTTAGGTTACGTTTTACATTTGGTTAGGTTATTTTAGGATCGTTCAATTATGAGGCCATAACTCACAGAATACATAACGCGCAGGACACAAAGCGGCCCATTAGGGCCGCCTAGCTTTCTCTTGACGGACCCTTATGCTTAGTTAAGCATAAGGGTCCATAAGCTTGTTTAAGTTGCTTCAGTTATGTCTTTGCTTTGGTTAGTTCATGTCTTTCCTTCGGTTAAATTAGTTAAAGTTAGTAATTCCTGCATTGTCTGTTCTTTTGAAACGCATTTTATTCGTACACTATTTGATATCACGCAAGATCCCTTTAATATATATTTTTAATAGAGATAAACCTGCACGTTTGGCATAATTGCAAATATCATTTGTAATGTTGCCAAAACTCTTAAACTCTCATCGTTTATGTATATATCGCACTCTCATCAATGCAATATGAAAACTCGAGTTTTCATATTGCATTCGAAGTGAATTTTCACGATTTTGATGATAACTTTTTCATTCAAAAGTTGTTCATCCAAGAATTGTTTTATTTTAAGTTGTTGTATATGCGCTAAGGAACCACTTGAAAATAAAAAAAAAAACTTTCAAATTGAGGAGTGAACCAGACTTCATCAAAACAGTGAGTTTTACCACATGCTCAGCTTCAGAAAATATTTGTCCTGAAAAAACAGAATCAGCTGGAAATCAGTTTTTCAGGTATCGAAAAATGTTTAGTATCGGCTGATATCCGATACTAAATATTGGTGTCGGCCTAAGCGTCGAAAATAATTTTGAAAAAATCCCTAATAATTTATATTTAAACTATAGTATTTTGAGTTTGGACTGCGTCAATAGTTTTTATATACCAACACTTTTGGCCCGAAATACAAGTTTACACCCAAGGAAAAATCGATGATTATTGAGAGAATTATGGTTCAACTAGTGACCTCCATTTAGCATATTGAAAGTTTGTAAATGATTTTGTCCACGACCATTTATTAATATACTGATATTCAGCTTGTTGACAAAAGTAAAATTGGACTCATATAGCGTCAGAGGAATATATGAGGTGAAACAGCGGGAATAATATCATTATTGCATATCATTATTGCATATTGAATTATATAATTATCGCCATTTAAGTTATATATGTTGCCTTGGCAACCAGTAGAAGTAGGCAACAATGCAATATCAATTGCCGCAGCGTAAAAAATGCACTGGTGGCATCGGTTTTGCCGTCAAACGACAGTGTCACTTTGACATTGCAATAATTTTATTTACACTACCTATAGATTTTATAATTTGTAATTATTAGACAACAGCCGTGGACAAAGTATAGTATTATACTCGCTTTTTATGGCTATTATTCCCACGGGAGATTTGCGCCCCTCGCCTGCGGCTCGTGACGCAAACGTCCCCCTAAGGGAATAATGGCTTTCATAAAAAGCTCGATTAATAATATACTATTTGCCCACAATTAGAAATATTTTAAACTGTGTCTAGAATTTTTAACATCCTTCTTTTTCAAAATAACCTTTTAACACCATTGTCTTTATATAAATCTTATCTAAAAACAATGACAATACATACAGATGACATTTCGTTATTTTTTTTTTAATCATTAATTATTATTTTCTGTTTTTGCACGTCTCGTTTTAAAAACCCAACCTCAAAGCGCCTATTGATTGAAAAATCTAATGGAAGCAACTGAAATCTTTCGCCAAGTTCTTCTTGAGCTAATACCGTGTTTTCTATGACGTTGATTAATGCAAATTGATGGACCTCGTTACACGAGTTTTCCATAATCGAAAATTGCGATTCCAATTTCCATTTGCTGAAAGAGTTAACGACAAAAGTAATTATTACACTGGTGACCCGACCGTTCGAACGATAAATCTTAATTAGGTCTTTACTCGGAGTTTAGAGCACTTATAATCTTTTACTATCTGCAATTAAAAAGTAGATTGTTGTGCCAGTTAACAGCCCAACGCTGTTTAGAATAAACTTTATGACATGGAATTGATATAAATGGACAATATCGTTAACGGTAATTGATACGTAGACGCTGCTTGTTACGTTAAAAAGGTCTTTGACTCGTTTTCTGTATTTATGGGAATTTTACCTCAAGGAAAAACTCCCTAATTTTAGTCGCAATTTCCAGGTCGCACGCCATGAACGTTAACCCGAAAGCGAGACAAAAGTAAATCTTTTATGAAATACATAATATTACACACCTCAAAGGGGAGAAACAATGTAGATTTCAACCTGGAGGTCCTCTTTCTTTTTAATAAAAAGCCTTTTCACTCTTTACAGAATAAGAATGAAGCCCTATTCTCAGGATCCTTTTTTTATCCGCTCGTTGGAAAAGTTCGAAGGGAATCAGGTTCAAGGAAGCAGTTTGAACTATGGAGGTATCTAATTAACATGCAAGGACGGCGAATTAGGTCTTTCCTTCATTGGGCAGCATAAATCACCCAAAACCCTTTCGGCCCTTGGCGCGGCAGATCTCTAATTAAAATTATGTTAATTGTACCCGAGAGAATATTATCGCAAGTTAAATACCGTCATCGTTTATCACCCCGAAGCTGTCGTGTGTCTTCCTAACATTGTTTAGTTTGGGTTTGTATGATTAAACTGTTTATCATATTGTGAAAGTGTACGTTTTCGGATCAAAACTTTGTTTTTGGTCTGGAATTAGAAGCAGAAGAATAATCGAAGATTGTAAGTTTTTGTCATCTTGATTTTCAGTTTTTTTTCTTAATTATAGCGTGAGAACAATAGAACAGATAACTCAAATTGTGAAATCATCCTGTATAGATACAAATAATATCTTCAGGACTAACACTTGGCAACACCGCGTCAACTAACTTCATTGTCACATTTCCTCTGTCACCAGTCGGCCGAGTTTAGAAATAAAACGAAAAATATTTGATTATATTTTCTAGGTTTTTTAAAGTTTATGTCAACCCGATTGTAATGTGCAACGTGCAACAGTACAGATAACTCGAACTATGAATTAAGTGTTAGTATAGAAACCAACGAATGTATTCAGGAATAACACTTGGCAACACCGCAATGAAAAAACGTTAACGAACTTCATTTGTCACTTTTCACCTGTCATCAGTCATCTGATTTTAGCAAAAAAAAGTAAAATGTTTATTTATATTGTCTGCATTTTGTAAAGTTTATGTCATCTCGGTTTTCAGTTTTTCTTTTTAATAGTAGCGTATGGTCAATAGATCAGATAACTCAAACTATCAAATCATCCTTTATAGATACAAATAATATCTTCGGGAATAACACTTTGGGAACACCGTGTCAACTAACTTCATTTGTCACATTTTCTCTGTCACCAAAAAACAAAAAATGTGTATTTGTATTTTCTACGTTTTGTAAAATTTATTTTCAACTCGATTTCCTAGTTTTCTTTTTTTTTAAGAGTATCCTATAGTCAATAGAATAGATAACACGAACTATGGAAAAACTGTTAGTATAGATACCACCAAATGTAGTCAGGAATAATACTTGGCAACACCGCATTAAAAAAACGTCAACGAACTTGATTTGTCACTTTTCATCAGTCACCAGTCAGCTGATTTGTACCACCAAATGTATTTGTACCACCAAATGTATTCAGTAATAATACTTGGCAACACCGCATTAAAAAACGTTAACGAACTTCATTTGTCACTTTTCATCTGTCACCGGTCACCTGATTTAAAAGAAAACGAAACATATTTATTAGTAAGAGTTTTGTTAGAGTATGTCTCTAAAAAAGTTTTTCTTTTCTTTAATAAGAGCGTATGTTCAATAGAACAGATTAAATGTTAAAAATATCCAGGGATAGATCACTTTTCACTGAGAATTAAGAAAAAAAAATGTAAATTTACGTCAAAGATGATGCGAAAACTCTCTAATTTGACAGTACATAAGCATATTTACACTGATGCCAAACTTATGAGTTTATCATCAAATGCAAGTATGCAGTCGCACATAGAAATAAAGTAGTAGTAGCACTAGAAGGGACACTAAAAAAGTTTTTCTTTTTCTTTAATAAGAACGTATTTTCAATTGAACAGATTAACGCAAAAAATATCTATGGATAGACCACCTTTCACTGAGAAGTAAGAAAAAAAATGTAAATTTACATCGAAGATGATGCGAAAACTCTAATTTGACAGTACATAAGAATATATACAGTGATGCCAAACTTCTGAGTTTATCATCAAATACAAGTATGCGGTCGCGCATAGAAATAAAGTAGTAACACTAGAAGGACACTAAAAAACTTTTTCTTTTTCTTCAATAAGAGCGTATATGCAATAGAACAGATTAAACGGAAAAAACATCCATGGATAGACCACTTTTCATTGATAAGTAAGAAAAAAAAATGTAAATTTACATCGAAGATGATGCGAAAACTCTTTAATTTGACAGTACATAAGCATATTTACACTGGAGTAACACTAGAAGGACACTAAAAAGGTGTTTCTTTTTCTTTAATAGGAGTGTATGTTCAAAAGAACAGATTAAATGGAATAAAACATCCATAGATAAACCACCTTTCAGTGAGAAGAAAAAAAAAATGTAAATTTTCGTCGAAGATGCTGCGAAAACTCTCTAATGTCACAGTGCATAAGCATATTTATAGTGATGCCAAACTTCTGAGTTTATCATCAAATACAAGTATGCGGTCGCACATAGATATAATGTAGTAGTAACACTAGAACACTAGAAGGACACTAAAAAAGTGTTTATTTTTCTTTAACAAGAGCGTATGTTCAATAGAACAGATTAAACGGAAGAAAACATCCATGAGTAGACAACTTTTCACTGAGAAGTAAGAAAAAAAATGTACATTTACGTCGAAGATGATGCGACAACTCTCTAATTTGGCAGTACGCAAGCATATTTGCAGTGATGCCAAACTTCTGAGTTTATCATCAAATACAAGTATGCGGTCGCACATAGAAATAATGTAGTAGTAACACTAGAAGAGCACTAAAAAAGTGTTTCTTTTTCTTTAATAAGAGCGTATGTTCAATAGAACAGATTAAACGGAAGAAAACATCCATGAATAGACAACTTTTCACTGAGAAGTAAGAAAAAAAATGTAAATTTACTTTGAAGATGATGCAAAAACTCTCTAATTTGACAGTGCATAAGCATATTTACAGTGATGTTAAACTTCTGAGTTTACCATCAAATACAATCATGCGGGCGCACATAGAAATAATGTAGTAGTAACACTAGAAGGACACTAAAAAAGTGTTTCTTTTTCTTTAATAAGAGCGTATGTTCAATAGAACAGATTAAACGGAAGAAAACATCCATGGATATACAACTTTTCACTGAGAAGTAAGGAAAAAGAAATGTAAATTTACGTCGAAGATGATGCGACAACTCTCTAATTTGGCAGTACGTAAGCATATTTGCAGTGATGCCAAACTTCTGAGTTTATCATCAAATACAAGTATGCGGTCGCACATAGAAATAATGTAGTAGTAACAAGTAGTAACACCAGAAGAACACTAAAAAAGTTTTTCTTTTTCTTTAATAAGAGTGTATGTTCAATAGAACAGATTAAATGGAATAAAACATCCATAGATAAACCACCTTTCAGTGAGAAGTAAAAAAAAAATGTAAATTTTCATCAAAGATGCTGCGAAAGGTCTCTAATTTGACAGTGCATAAGCATATTTACAGTGATGCCAAACTTCTGAGTTTATCATCAAATACAATATGCAGTCGCACATAGAAATAATGTAGTAGTAACACTAGAAGAGCACTAAAAAAGTGTTTCTTTTTCTTTAATAAGAGCGTATGTTCAATAGAACAGATTAAACGGAAGAAAACATCCATGAATAGACAACTTTTCACTGAGAAGTAAGAAAAAAAATGTAAATTTACTTTGAAGATGATGCAAAAACTCTCTAATTTGACAGTGCATAAGCATATTTACAGTGATGTTAAACTTCTGAGTTTACCATCAAATACAATCATGCGGGCGCACATAGAAATAATGTAGTAGTAACACTAGAAGGACACTAAAAAAGTGTTTCTTTTTCTTTAATAAGAGCGTATGTTCAATAGAACAGATTAAACGGAAGAAAACATCCATGGATATACAACTTTTCACTGAGAAGTAAGGAAAAAGAAATGTAAATTTACGTCGAAGATGATGCGACAACTCTCTAATTTGGCAGTACGTAAGCATATTTGCAGTGATGCCAAACTTCTGAGTTTATCATCAAATACAAGTATGCGGTCGCACATAGAAATAATGTAGTAGTAACAAGTAGTAACACCAGAAGAACACTAAAAAAGTTTTTCTTTTTCTTTAATAAGAGTGTATGTTCAATAGAACAGATTAAATGGAATAAAACATCCATAGATAAACCACCTTTCAGTGAGAAGTAAAAAAAAAATGTAAATTTTCATCAAAGATGCTGCGAAAGGTCTCTAATTTGACAGTGCATAAGCATATTTACAGTGATGCCAAACTTCTGAGTTTATCATCAAATACAATATGCAGTCGCACATAGAAATAATGTAGTAGTAACACTAGAAGAGCACTAAAAAAGTGTTTCTTTTTCTTTAATAAGAGCGTATGTTCAATAGAACAGATTAAACGGAAGAAAACATCCATGAATAGACAACTTTTCACTGAGAAGTAAGAAAAAAAATGTAAATTTACTTTGAAGATGATGCAAAAACTCTCTAATTTGACAGTGCATAAGCATATTTACAGTGATGTTAAACTTCTGAGTTTACCATCAAATACAATCATGCGGGCGCACATAGAAATAATGTAGTAGTAACACTAGAAGGACACTAAAAAAGTGTTTCTTTTTCTTTAATAAGAGCGTATGTTCAATAGAACAGATTAAACGGAAGAAAACATCCATGGATATACAACTTTTCACTGAGAAGTAAGGAAAAAGAAATGTAAATTTACGTCGAAGATGATGCGACAACTCTCTAATTTGGCAGTACGTAAGCATATTTGCAGTGATGCCAAACTTCTGAGTTTATAATCAAATACAAGTATGGGGTCGCACATAGAAATAATGTAGTAGTAACACCAGAAGGACACTCAAAAAGTTTTTCTTTCTTTTTCTTTAATAAGAGTGTATGTTCAATAGAACAGATTAAATGGAATAAAACATCCATAGATAAACCATCTTTCAGTGAGAAGTAAAAAAAAAATGTAAATTTTCGTCGAAGATGCTGCGAAAGCTCTCTAATTTGACAGTGCATAAGCATATTTACAGTGATGCCAAACTTCTGAGTTTATCATCAAATACAATATGCAGTCGCACATAGAAATAATGTAGTAGTAACACTAGAAGGGCACTAAAAAAGTGTTTCTTTTTCTTTAATAAGAGCGTATGTTCAATAGAACAGATTAAACGGAAGAAAACATCCATGGGTAGATAACTTTTCACTGAGAAGTAAGATAAAAAAATGTAAATTTACGTCGAAGATGATGCGAAAACTCTCTAATTTGGCAGTACGTAAGCATATTTGCAGTGATGCCAAACTTCTGAGTTTATCATCAAATACAAGTATGCGGTCGCACATAGAAATAATGTAGTAGTAACACTAGAAGGGCACTAAAAAAGTGTTTCTTTTTCTTTAATAAGAGCGTATGTTCAATAGAACAGATTAAACGGAAGAAAACATCCATGGATAGACAACTTTTCACTGAGAAGTAAAAAAAAAAAAATGTAAATTTACGGCGATGATGATGCGACAACTCTCTAATTTGGCAGTACGTACGCATATTTGCAGTGATGCCAAACTTCTGAGTTTATCATCAAATACAAGTATGCGGTCGCACATAGAAATAATGTAGTAGTAACACCAGAAGGACACTAAAAAAGTTTTTCTTTTTCTTTAATAAGAGCGTATGTTCAATAGAACAGATTAAACGGAATAAAACATCCATAGATAAACCACCTTTCAGTGAGAAGTAAAAAAAAAATGTATATTTTCATCGAAGATGCTGCGAAAGGTCTCTAATTTGACAGTGCATAAGCATATTTACAGTGATGCCAAACTTCTGAGTTTATCATCAAATACAATATGCAGTCGCACATAGAAATAATGTAGTAGTAACACTAGAAGGGCACTAAAAAAGTGTTTCTTTTTCTTTAATCAGAGCGTACGTTCAATAGAACAGATTAAACGGAAGAAAACATCCATGAATAGACAACTTTTCACTGAGAAGTAAGAAAAAAAATTGTAAATTTACTTTGAAGATGATGCGACAACTCTCTAATTTGGCAGTACGTAAGCATATTTACAGTGATGCCAAACTTCTGAGTTTATCATCAAATACAAGAATGCGGTCGCACATAGAAATAATGTAGTAGTAACACCAGAAGGACACTAAAAAGTTTTTCTTTTTCTTTAATAAGAGCGTATGTTCGAGAAGTAAAAAACTGTAAAAAAAATTTACGTCGAAGATGATGCGAAAAATCTTTAATTTTTTAATTTGACAGTACATAAGCATATTTACAGTGATGCCAAACTTCTGAGTTCATCATCAATCAAGTACAAGTAAAGAACACATTAAATACACACGTGTTCTTTGAGTTACTTCTAAAAACTTGGCAACACCGCTTTAAAAAAACGTCAACGAACTTCATTTATCACTTTTCATCTGTCACCAGTCAGTTGATTTTCAAAAAAAAAACGAAAATATTTATTTATATTCTCTAGGTCTTGTAATTTTTTTTTGTTGGCTCTTTGTAGTCTATTACTGGAAAGCACGAAAATTAGAAAAAAGACAGTAAATAGGACTGGACCCAATTTCAGCAAAACGACCGAACCACGACTAAATAAAATAGACCCGACCGTCCTCAATCTGATATCTAAATTCACTAACCTCCTGTACTTATTTGAATTACAATCCAGTAAATTTCCGGAGCCGTTATGGCCGATTATCGGCTACTTTTCCAAATTTAATCGGCCATATCTATTCCGGGGGCCGATAAATTCTGACACCCTCCTATAAAGCCAGAGTCTGATAAAATAGAGAAAGTGGTTCGGTCGAAATTTTGTTTATGTGAGCTGAAAGTCCATAAAGGTAAAGTTTGGGTATAATCGAGTGCGAATTAAGTTATTTGGGAAATTTTAATCCATCGGGAATTCGCAGCAGAGGTTTGCAGAATTTGCATGGGAATGCGAACGATGAACACTGGATTTAGTGTTCAATTTACTAATGGCGTCTATTAGTAATTAGTGTAAAACCATCAAATAAAAAAAAAAACACAGAATTTAAGTGAACAGTGGTTTTTATCGGGAATAGGATCAATTTAAATGTGTCGACGTTTCGCAAATTTATTTTGGTATCCTCAGGACAAATTCGATCAAATCCTCCTTGTTTTTAAGTTTACAATTGTGTATTATGTAGGAGACTGGAGACACTTTGTAATGGTGACGTGGTGGTGGTTTTAGTAAATATTGTGAGTGTTCTTCTACAAAAAACCGATAGAATTGTGCATTACCTATCAGACCGGACTAAGCACATTAAAAAACTAATTTTAACTATTATAACACGATTATAACACAATTACTCTCTACTAACAATTCGCACTGTTCGCTTGTCCGCTTATTTCGCTTATTTACCACACTATCTATTCGATCCCATCTCGCGCGGCTCGCTGGTTTATATACCCGGCATGAGCACACTCTCGTACTTTCGAGAACGGACGCGACTGTTCCCGGTTCTCGTTTAGTCTAGATGGGTTTCCGGGGTCAGGGTCGGCGCTCGGCTTTGCCGCTTCGGCCCGAATCTCGGTGGCCTGACGGTCGGGCGTAACATTGCACCCCTCTTAAAAAAAGTATTTGAAATTGAAATGTTTTTCATATCTTCTGGGCACTGCTATAGTGAGAATGAAAGTGAGATAGATAGAGCAGGCAGCTATGAGTGAGTAAATAGAGCTGGGAAAAAGAAGCTAATAGTGCAGTGCACGGTAAGGGGATAATGACATCCACAACGAATTTCAACTAGCGCTGGGCACGGCGGAAAGTTTCCGCTTTGAAATAGAAAACTCTTAAAGCGGAAACATTCTCGAAAAATAAGAAACAACTTAAGAAATATTTTCAAAACCGTTTCAAGATGTTGCAGCGATTTATTTGAAAATTATTTGGAATCAAAATGTTTTTCGTATCTTCCCGACACATCCTGAAGTGAGATAAATAAAACAAAATGCATTTTATATATCTTTTATATATTAGCGCAGGCAGGCAGTTATGAGTGAGTCAATAGAGCTGGAAAAAAGAAGCTAACAAGGCAAGGGGATTGATTGATTGATTGAAATGATTGGTTCCACTAGTGGGGCCTGTGCACCACGACCTACAAGATCTATTGTGCCTCAATATCAATAAGTTCACTCAGAAGACTCAGTCCTTTTAGCAAGTCCGTTAAATTCTTGAGTGACATTTTGTGAAAGTTAGGAAATCTAAGTCTCTCAGCTGCAGGATATTCACTCAGGAGGTGTTCTACAGTCTCATCATCCTCCAAGCGGCATTTGCCTGCCAGGCCTATCCTATGCATGGTTGGCACGTAGGCTTCTGGATTCTTGGACCCTTGTGGTTGTATGGCTGGTTGTTATCTTGGGTTCTAGTCCTTTTTTTTAATTAAAATAAGTTACAGCGGGTGCTTCTAACTTCGTTGTTTATTTTGACGTTTCGACACAAATTGGTGCCTTCATCAGAGTACTACAACATACGGAATACTTAATTTAAAGTTATATTTGTACACTAGCAGGAAGGAATGGTATAAAGGAATAAATGAAAAAAAATATAAAGATTACTACAAGTACAAAATAAAATGTTGAAACATAAACGTATTGAGGGATGATTAAAGTAAAGAATAAAGTCGGTAACTCAAAGCAAAAGAGCGTCAAAAGTGAAACCTACGATGCATATGGTGATAGGTTAAGAAGGGGCAAAAGGGTCAGAAAGGTAAGAAAAGGAGGAAATGTGAGGGTGACAATGACTTACCACAAAAAGATGTACTGTTTTGGTTCGAAGTTTGTTGCAGTTTTTTCCTTTATGTACTGTTACTTTGAAGTCGAGAGTTAAATTTTTTTTTTTTTCAAGTGGACTAAAAGGACCTCATTTGTTTTCTCCATTCGCACACCTAAAGTGGGCTTTCTAATCCTGAGACCAAAAAAGTAGCAAAAAAGTCCTAGGCAGTAAAAGTAAAGTCAAAAGTCACCGCTACTGTCTTGGTGGCGCATATACAAACCATCTTATTGTCATCTTTACATTCTTGATGAAAAAACAAAGGATAGGAATATTCTCAGAGCGCTCGAGAGCACCACCCGAAGCCGTTTTTAGTCGAAATCGCATAGGTTCTCGAATTCTGTTAAATGTCGTTAGTTGTCATGCGCGTCATCATATTTATCTGTCAATGTGATTTTTATTAATTTAGTATTGATAATAATGCTACAAATTTTTAGTTTACCATAATTTACCTAAACCACCTAAACCATTGGTTATGATTTAATACCGTTAAAACCACTGAACATTGAAAACCACCGTTCCAACACATAATATTTATATACAACACTCATTGATTAAGTACCTAGACCCGCTTAAAGAGGATGAGACAAAATTGCAAAACTGAATCACTCTGAAATAGATTTATTTCCTGCATGCTTGAAAAAAAAATAGTATATGTTACTCGGAGTAAAAGGTCTTTTTGTGCTTCGCCCAGTTGCAGGCCTCAGCTTCGCTTCGGCCGTCAATCTCTGGGCTCAGCACAAAAAGACCCACTTTTACTCCTAGTGACATAATCTACTATTTAATAAAAATTTTAAAAGTTGCATTATTGCTTTGTACATGCTGCTCGCCGTGTCGAAACCCTGCGGCTAACCGTCAGACAGCATGTACTATGGGGAATTAAAGTAATTTTTTTAAAGTTTTGGGTAAGGAAGCCGATCAATGAAGGATGATGCAATGGCTAGTAAATTGGTCAAGGTGGTGTTTAGTATACACATACATCGCAAGGTTAATTGTTTTTAATTAAGTAGGTCTTAAGCTAACTTTGTTTCAATATTGGTCCAGGCCTTCAATACTTGCACCGTCTGCTCGCCATACGTATGTAGGATGTGTTGAAAGAATCCCCCATTAGCTGACATCATAATAATATACGTTTTGCGTCCTTTAATCAGGTCGCTAAAAATGAAATAGCGGGTGTAGGACAGAAATAACTACTTCACATTTGTGAAAGAGCCAACGTTTCGACCTTTATTGAGGTCTTCCTCAGGGCTTTCTGTTAGCTAAAGAAGCTAACTTTGTTTCAATATTGGTCCAGGCCTTCAACACTTGCACGGTCTGCTCGCCATACGTATGTAGGATTTCATTTATATCGATTATTATAAATGTTTTTAAGTTCTACCGCCACCTATAATTTTCTATTTTGTCAATTCTATTAATTACTAAAAAAATTGTTGAAATAAATGAGTAATAACGTCTTCCCTCAAGTGTACCAGAGCCCGAACGGTATATAACAAGACTATGAAAAAAAAATCCATCGATTCGGAGCGCTCAGAACAGTTTGCTATAGAAAACCCCCATAATAATCGCATCTGTCATTTTGTTGTTCGCTCCGTCGCCATCTGTACTTAAAGCCGAACCCTAGGTCGCCATGTTTGTGGTTCTACAACTTTCAAGCAAAAACTTATTTGTTATTCGAATTTTTCCAATGTAATTCATTGGTTAACGTTTGTGTGCTGTAGCGGGTTTTTAAATGCGTTGTGGACCTTTATTGAGGAAGACCTCAATAAAGGTTGAAACGTTGGATCTTTCACAAATATGAAGTAGTTATTTCTGTCCTACACCCGCTATTTCATTTCTTTCGACCTGATTAAAGGACGCAAAACGTATATGGTGCCGGTAAAGGGGATTCTTTCAACACATCTTACATACGTATGGCGAGCAGACGGTGCAAGTATTGAAGGCCTGGACCAATATTGAAACAAAGTTAGCTTCTTTAGCTAACAGAAAGCCCTGAAGAAGACCTCAATAAAGGGCGAAACGTTGGCTCTTTATTGAGAACACGACATTTCTAGCGGTTGATTAAAGATAGAAATATCACATCGGCAACCTTGCACTGGAGGCGGTCCTTAAACTTACTACGATAGTAAAGATAGGTATTGTATACAGGACGGACTTTTTAACTTGAGACAGTCAGATATCTTGAGAACTAGTAGTGGGGAATCGAACTTCAAGTCTTTCTCCAATAATGATGGTGACATCGGCTTCTCCGTCTATAGGGCAAGATTCTCCAGTGACTGATTTTAACATAATAGGATTGGACAATGGTTGTATGGTATATCCGACAAGTTTATCTGGCGTTGCAATGATCACATCTGCTCCTGTATCGATGGTAATCTGGATATTCTCTCCCTTAATGTGTCCGGCCACTGTGAGACTGCCTCAAATTGGGTTTTATAAATTTCCCAGGCCGTAGTACCGTCATAATCGGGAGGCTTAATTTTAGCGTTGCCTGAGCTAAAACTCTCTGTAGACACGTTGTCGTCCTCAAGTTGTTCCCGGAATTTCTTTTCTAGCTCGAGAATCTTCTGGTTGACGGATTCCATTATTCTTTCTTCCAAGTGTTGCTCCCTAGCTGCGAGATGGTGCACTAATTCTTCTTTGAATCGTTTCTGTTCTTCCTTTTGTTCTAGATCACGTTTTTCCTGTTCCTCCTTCTGTTGTTGCATAAGGGAGAGCAGTGTGGCTAGTTGATCCTCCATCGCTTGATGCTGGCTTCTGGTCACTGGCGTAAACACGTAATGTCCGGCAATGAAGCACTCATTTCAATCTGGCACTCAAATTCCCACTAGAATTCTGACACCAACTGTTGCGAACTCAGGGTTCAATAATTCCAGTGTAACGATTTAACACGAAAACACTATTTATTTATTTCACAAATACACACAGGTACAATTCGACTAGTAAATAACTCACTACTTAACACTTTATAGCCTTCTATTATCGTTTCATACTTTAGCTTACTTATAGCTCGATTAAAATAAGACTACTCTAAACCGCGCGCGCTATTCGCCTTTTATACACAATTCTAAAATTACAGAAAAACCTAGAACGTTCTTGATAAGAATTCTTGAATAATCTCACATAAAAAAAAGGTTGTAAACAACTGCGTTCTAGATAAACAGAGCAATAAATCACTCGTGTCACCCATGACGCAGAGCGGATTGGTCGCGACGGTCCACCAACCACAGGCGTATTCCTTAAAAAAAAATTCCATTAAAAAAAAAATCGAAAAAATGAGTAATAACGACTTCCCTCAACTGTACCAGCCCCCTGTTCGACTAAATTAACTTTACTCTTTCGTTTTGGTGATACAGCCAGCAGAGAATAATGAGTGTCTACACGCTTAATTCCTAACCCATATTCAATCGCGCTGAATTAAATTTTCTAATTATTGACATAGCACAGACAATATTGATTCATGTAATTTTATAAACCGCGAACATGCCGAACCGTTTTCATCCCGAAATGGAATTCACACATTCATATTTAGGGTACGAACGTGGATGTGGGCTAGACCGACGAACAAACCTGGATTACACCGATTCATTAACGTAAAACGGAAGCGAAATGAGGGAAGCATGGAAAATGAGCGAATGCATGCGGCTGTGGTTATTATCCAACTTCTTTTGAAGAATCTCATTAGACTGTGATTCACACTAAAGCATATCAATCTCCTGAAAAAGATGGAAAACTGTGTTGGAGTAAATAATCTTCAACATCCTGGTTAAAATTTCAAATCGTACGTTTTGATGTCGAACTGTAAGATTTACTGTGACATCCCAAAAACACGGCCCCTTGTCTCATCCATTCTCAACGCTCGATCGCCAACTTTTCCCTACGCTTTTAACGAAATAAGCGAACGTGTTTCGAGACAGTTTCTGTCGTCACATTACTTCAGGGCCTGCACCCTTTCAAAATAGCTGAAAGCCTGTTTTCTCTATCCATCACGAATATACATGCATAGTGCCAAGCGAAACGTCGCCTCAGAAGGCAACAAACGCGATTTCCATCAAATTGTCCCAATTTTGCAGACGCGAGCGATATCCATCCTCTGCGTTGCCGGCACAAAGATTGAATGAAAGTTTCATTAAATCTGCGCTAAATGAAAACTCTCGAGTAACCAACCCAATCACTTAAAAGGAAAATGGAACTGTGCGTTGAGTGTAAGAAAATGCATCTGCTAAGTGCACTAGTGGGAGTGAAACATCGATCCCCAGTGCCGTAATTTTGGGCTCTCAACTTCATTGCAAACCTAAAGTAAAAAGTTGGTTGGGTAGTAGTTTTGCCCTTTTTTTGTTCGTCACTGTCTTTGAGGACAGTAAAGGTATAAAAAATTATATTAAAAAAAAATATTTCCCAAAGGAAATAGGTCCCAAGTAAAACACATTATCAGGGCCATATAATTAAAAAAAATAATTTAAATTATAATTTATTTATTTTTTTTTAAATTTAAAACATAATTCATACTGTTTTTTAATTTAAGTTTAAAAATATGATGAAGAAAAACTATGAAAAAATAAGAGAGTTTTTATAATAAGAAAGAAAATTTTAGTGAAATACAATAGAGAGACAAAGCCGCAAATGTGACAACAAAAAAAATTATTTTTTCTCTGATATTTTTATAAAGAAATTTTAAAGGCTTTTATGGCACAACATCTCTATTTGTTCAATCACGCTGAACGTCATGGCACTCAAACTCGAAAACTCCTCTATTATAAGACTGTGAAGGCTTGCGCGGCGTGTCAAAACACAAGCTAAAGTGTTTTCCAGGCTTTGAAGCCCTGGTCCAATGGAATTTATTCCTGACGTTTCGTCTACAGCTGCTGACATTATCAAAGGCGATGAGACAATTTGTGAAGTCAATACACTATCTAAAGCGTTTTCCGGGCTTTGAAGTCGTATTAAAATGCAATTTCTTCTAACGTTTCGTCTACAGCTGCGGCAGACATTATCAAAAGCGATGACAATCTCCCGTGCTTCCCGACGTTGACTAATTCGACTGTGATGAGCTCCGTGGTGTTTATTTCCCCGCCGTCGCGCTGCAGTGGAGGGACTAGGGTGGGGGTAGTGGCTTGGCGGGGTTTCGGCACACTTGAAGTATGTCGGCTTATCGAAAAGTTCAGGTCACAATTAGGGCCAAAATAGATGACTCAAAGCGATTAAAAAATGCAAATTTAAAGCTTTTGGAAAAATTGAGGTTTGGATTAGGGCCAAAACTGTTTAAAAATTGCGTAAAGTATATAAATACGCAAATTTGAAGATTTCTGGTTAGAATTAGGGCTACAATTGGTTAAAAATGGCCGGCATGGTCTAAAAATGCAATTCTGATTTTTTGAGAATATTTAAATATTTAATAAGTGAAATTTGACTTAAAATGCCTCAAAATGCAAACTTGAAATTTTTCAAAACATCAAGTTAGGATTAGGCCTAAAATCGTTGAAAAAACTCAAAGGATGTTAAAATAAAAAATTGGAGTGCTTGCGGACCTTCAAGTTAAGATTGCGACCAAAGACGAATAAAAACGACTGAAATCTTTTAAAAATAAAAATGAAAAGTTTATCGAAATATTCAGGTCACCATTAGGGCTAAAATAGGTTAAAGATGACACTCAAAGCGAATAAAAAATGCAAATTTAGAGCTTTTGGAAAAATTGAGGTTATGGTTAAGGACAAAACGGTTTAAAAATTACATAAAGTGTATAAATACGCACATTTGAGGCCTTTGGAGAATTTCAGCTTAGAATTAAGGCTTAAATTGGTTAAAAATAGTTCCGCATGGTCTGAAAATGCAAATTCTGATTTTCTGAGGGAAATTAAATATTGAATAAATAAAATTGGTCTTAAAATGGCTCAAAATGCAAACTTGAAAATTTTCGAAAAATCAAGTCAGAATTTAGCCCAAAATCATTGAAAATGACTCAAAGGATGTTAAATAAAAAAATTGGAGTGCTTGGGACCTTCAAGTTAAGATTGCGACCAAAGTTGGTTAAAAACGACTGAAATCGTTTAAAAATAAAAAAAAAGTTTATGGTAAAATTCAGGTCACTGTTAGGGCCAAAATAGGTTAAAGATGACTCAAAGCGAATAAAAAATGCAAATTTAGAGCTTCTGGAAATATTGAGGTTAGGATTATGGCTGAAACTGTTTAAAAATTACTTAAAGTCTATAAAAACGCAAATTTGAGGCCTTTGGAGAATTTCTGGTTACAATTAGGGCTAAAATTGGTGAAAAATGGTCTGCATGGTATAGAAATGCAAATTCTGATTTTCTGAGAGAAATTAAATATTGTATAAGTGAAATTTGACTTAAAATGCCCCAAAATACAAACTTGAAATTTTTCGAAAAATCAAGTTAGGATTAAGCCCAAAATCATTGAAAATGACTGAAAGGAGGTTAAAATAAAAAATTGGAGTACTTGGGGACCTTCAAGTTAAGGTTGCGTTCAAATTCGGTTAAAAACGACTGAAATCTTTAAAAAATAAAAATTTATGGAAGAATTCAGGTCATCATTAGGACCAAAATAGGTTAAATATGGCTCAAAGCGATTAAAAAATGCAAATTTAGAACTTCTGGAAAAATGGAGATTAAGATTATGGCAAAACTGTTTCAAAATTACATAAAGTGTATAAATAAGCAAATTTGAAGCCATTGGAGAATTTCAGGTTAGAATTAGGGCTAAAATTGGTTAAAAATTGCCCGCATGGTCAAAAAATGCAACTTCGGATGTTCTGAGAGAAATTAAATAATTGTCACAAAATTAAGTGTGAAACTTGGCCTAAAATGCCACAAAATGCAAGTTTGAAATTTTTCTAAAAATCAAGTTAGGATTAAGCCTAAAATCGTTAAAAATGACTCAAAGGATGTTAAATAAAAAAATTGGAGTGCTTGGGGCCTTCAAGTTAAGATTGCGACCAAAGTTGGTTAAAAACGACTGAAATCATTTAAAATAAAAAAAAAGTTTATGGAAAAATTCAGATCACTATTAGGGCCAAAATAGGTTAAAGATGACTCAAAGCGAATAAAAAATGCCAATTTAGAGCTTCTGGAAATATTGAGGTTAGGATTATGGCTGAAACTGTTTCAAAATTACTTAAAGTGTATAAATACCCCAATTTGAGGCCTTTGGAGAATTTCTGGTTACAATTAGGGCTAAAATTGGTTAAAAATGGTCTGCATGGTATATAAATGCAAATTCTGATTTTCTGAGAGAAATTAAATATTGTATAAGTGAAATTTGACTTAAAATGCCCCAAAATACAAACTTGAAATTTTTCGAAAAATCAAGTTAGGATTAAGCCCAAAATCATTGAAAATGACTAAAAGGAGGTTAAAATAAAAAATTGGAGTACTTGGGGACCTTCAAGTTAAGGGTGCGTTCAAATTCGGTTAAAAACGACTGAAATCTTTTAAACATAAAAATTTATGGAAGAATTCAGGTCACCATTAGGGCCAAAATAGATTAAATATGACTCAAAATGATTAAAAAATGTAAACTTAGAGCGTCTAGAAAAATTTAGGTTAGGATTAGCGCCAAAACCGTTTAAAAATTACATAAAATGTGTAAATACGCAAATTTGAGGATTTTGGAGAATTTATGGTTAGAACTGGGCTAAAACTGGTTTAAAATGGCCCGCGTCGTCTAAAAATGCAAATTTTGATGTTCTAGAAAAAACTAAATATTTGTGAGGAAAATAAGTGAAATCTAACACAAAATGCATCAAAACGAAAATTTGAAATTTTTCGAAAAATCTAGTTAGGATCAAACCCAAAATCGTTGAAAATGACTCAAAGGATGTTAAAATAAAAAATTGGAGTGTTCGGGGGGCCTTAAAGTTAAGATTGTCACCAAAGTCGAAAAAAAAACGACTGAAATCATTTAAAAATAAAAATAAAAAGTTTATGGAAAAATTCAGGTCTATCATTAGGTTAAAGATAACTCAAAGTAATTAAAAAATACAACTTTAGAGATTCTGGAAAAATGAAGGTTAGGATTAGGGCCAAAACTGTTTAAAAAGTATATAAAGTGTATAAATACGTAAATTTGTGGTCTTTGGAGAATTTTTGGTTAGAATTAGGGCTAACATTGGTTAAAAATGGCCCGCATGTTCTAAAAATGCATCTTTTGATGTTCTGAGAAATATTTGTCAGAAAATTAAATGGAATTTGACCTAAAATCCCTCAAAATGCAAATTTGAAATGTTTCGAGACAATCAAGTTAGGATTAAGCCTAAAATCGTTGAAAATGAGTCAAAGGATGTTAAAATAAAAAATTGGAGTGCTTGGGGACCTTAAAATTAAGACTGCTACCAAAGTCGGTTAAACACCACTGAAATCATTTAAAAGTTTATGGAAAAAATCAGGTTATCTTTAGGGCCAAAATAGGTTAAAGATGGCTCAAAGTGATTTAAAAATGCAAATTTAGAGTTTCTGAAAAAATGTAGATTAAGATTAGTGCCAAAACAAATACGCAAATTTGAGGCCTTTGGAGAATTTCTGGTTAGAATTAGGGCTAAAATTGGCTAAAAATGGCTCGCGTGGTCCAAACATGCAAATTCTGATTTTCTGAGATTAATTATATATTGAATAAGTGAAATTTGACTTAAAATGCCTCAAAACGCAAACTTGAAATTTTTCGAGAAAGTCAAGTTAGGATTAAGCCTAAAATCGTTAAAAATGACTCAAACGATGTTAAAATAAAAAGTTGGGGTGCTCGGGGATCTTAAAGTTAAGATTGCGGCCAAAGTCGGTTAAAAGCGACTGAAATCTTTCAAAAAGAAAAATAAAAATATATAGAAAAACTCGGGTCACCATTAGGGCCAAAATTGGTTAAAGAAAGCGCTTAAAAATGCAAATTTAGAGCTTAAGGAAAAATGGAGGTTAAGATTAGGGCCAAAACTGTTTAAAAATTAAATAAAGTTATAAATACGCAAATTTGAAGCGTTTGGAGAATTTCAGGTTAGAAATAGGGCTAAAATTGGTTAAAGATGGCTCGCGCGGTCTAAAAATGCAACTTCTTATTTTCTGAGCGAAACTAAGTATTGAATAAATGAAATTGGACTTAAAATGCCTCAAAATGCAAACTTGAAATTTTTCGAATAATCAAATCAGGATTAAGCCCAAAATCATTGAAAATGACTCAAAGGATGTTAAAATATAAAACTGGAGTGCTGGGGGACCTTAAAGTTAAGATTGCGACCAAAGCCGGTTAAACACGACTGAAATAATTTAAAAATAAAATTAAAAAGTTTATGGACAAATTTAGGTTACCATTAGGCCCAAGATAGGTTAAAAATGACCAACAGCGTTTAAACAATGCAAATTTAGAGCTTCTGGAAAAATTGAGGTTAGGATTAGGGTCAAACTGTTTAAAAATATCATAAAGTGTCTAAATGCGCAAATTTGTGGTCTTTGGAGAATTTCTGGTTAGAACGGGGCAAAAATTGGTTAAAAATAGTCCGCATGGTCTAAAAATGCAAATTCTCATTTTCTGACAGAAATTAAATTTCGAATAAGTGAAATTTGACTTAAAATGCCTCGAAATGCAAATTTTAATTTTTTCGAAAAATCAAGTTAAAATTAAGCCCAAAATCATTGAAAATTACTCAAAGGATGTTAAAATAAAAAATTGGAGTACTTGGGGACCTTCAAGTTAAGGTTGCGTTCAAATTCGGGTAAAAACGACTAAACTTTTTAAAAATAAAAATAAAAATTTATGGAAAAAATCAGGTCACCATAAGGGCCAAAATAGGTTAAATATGCAAATTTACAACTTCTGGAAAAATGGAGATTAAGATTATGGCAAAACTGTTTCAAAATTACATAAAGTGTATAAATAAGCAAATTTGAGGCCACTGGAGAATTTCAGGTTAGAAGTAGGGCTAAAATTGGTCAAAAATTCGGATGTTCTGAGAGAAATTAAATATTTGTCACAAAGTTAAGTGCAACTTGACCTAAAATGCCACAAAATGCAAGTTTTAAATTTTTCTAAAAATCATGTTAGGATTAAGCCTAAAATCGTTAGAAATGACTCAAGGGATCTTAAAATAAAAAATTGGAGTGCTCGGGGACTTTCAAGTTAAGATTGCGACAAAAGTCGGTTAAAAACGACTGAAATCATTTAAAAGTAAAAATAAAAAGTTTATGGACAAATTCAGGTCACCATTAGGGCCAAAATAGGTTAAAGATGACTCAAAGCAAATAAAAAATGCAAATTTAGAGCTTCTGGAATTATTGAGGTTAGGATTATGGGTGAAACTGTTTAAAAATTACTTAAAGTGTATAAATACGCAAATTTGAGGCCATTGGAGAATTTCTGGTTACAATTAGGGCTAAAATTGGTTAAAAATGGTCTGCATGGTATAGAAATGCAAATTCAAATTTTCTGAGAGAAATTAAATATTGTATAAGTGAAATTTGACTTAAAATGCCCCAAAATGCAAACTTGAAATTTTTCAAAAAATCAAGTTAGGACTAAGCCCAAAATCATTGAAAATGACTCAAAGGATATTAAAATAAAAAATTGGAGTGCTTGGGGACCTTCAAGATACGATTGCGGCCAACGTCGGTTAAAATCGACTGATATCATTTAAAAATAAAAATAAAAAGTTTATGGAAAAATTCAGTTCACCATTGGGGCTAAAATAAGTTAAAGATGACTCAAAACGTTTAAAAAATGCCAATTTAAAGCTTCTTAAAAAATTGAGGTTAGGATTAGGGCCAAAACTATTTAAAAATTACATAAAGTGTACAATTACGCAAATTTGACGCCTTTAAAGAATTTCAGGTTAAAATTAGGGTTAAAATTGGTTAAAAATGGCCCGCATAGTCTAAAAATGAACCTTTTGATATTTTAAAAGAAATTAAATATAAGATAGCGACCAAAGTTGGTTAAAAACTACTGAAATTATTTAAAAATACAATTAAAAATTTGATGAAAAAATTCAGGTTACCATTAGGGCCAAAATAGATTAAAAATGACTCAGAGCGTTTAAAAATGCTAATTTAGAGCTTCTGGAAAAATGGAGATTAGGACTAGGGACAAAACTGTTTAAAAATTACATAAAGCATATAAATACGCAAATTTGAAAAATTTGGAGATTTCTGGTTAGAATTAGGGCTAAAATTGGTTAAAAATGGCCCGCATGGTCTAAATATGCATCTTTTGATGTTCTGAGAGAAATTAAATATTTGTCAGAAATTTAAATAAACTTTGACCTAAAATGCCTCAAAATGCAAATTTGAAATTTTTCGTAAAATCACGTTAGGATTAACCCCAAAGTCATTGAAAAAACAACTCAAGAATGTTAAAATAAAAATTTGGAGTGCTTGGGACCTTTAAGTTAAGATTGCGACCAAAGTCGGTTAAAAACGACTGAAATCATTAAAAAAAAGACAGAAAGTTCAGGGAAAAATTCTGGTCGCCATTAGGGCCAAAATAGGTTAAAAGGTAACAAAATAGGTATAGTCAAAAGGTAAATTGAGGTTAAGATTATGGCCAAAACTATTTAAAAAATTACATAAAGTGTGCAAATACGTTAATTTGAGGCCTTTGGAAAATTGCGGGTTAGAATAAGGGCTAAAATTGGTTAAAAATGGCCCGCAGCGTCTAAAAAATGCCAATTTTGATGTTCTAGAAAAAAATTAGATAATTGTGAGGAAATTAAGTGAAATTTGAAGAATTCAGGTCACCCTTAGGTCCAAAATAGGTTAACTTGTTTACGTGTGTGTTACAATGCGCCGAATCCCGGCGCCACCACTACCCCCACCTCAGTTCCACCACTGCAGCTCGACGGCGGGGGATTAAATACCACAGAGCTCACCACAGTCGAATCAGTAAACATCAGGGAAGCACGGGAGATCACTTCTCCCATTGCCTCATCACCTTTGATAATGTCTACTGCAGCTCTAGACGAAACGTCAGGAAGAAATTCCACTGGACCACGGCTTCAAAGCCCGGAAAACATTTTAGATTGTAACTCCTGCAGTCATACAGAGGTCAACATTTTAGATTTTATGTAAATTAGACTAAAATAGCCCTTCCTAAGGGAATTAGTATTTCTAGCCGCAAGTTAAACGATAAATCGCCTAATAAAGTACGAAAACACCTATCTTCACTGCACTAACAATAAAGCATGAAAGGATTCAAGCCGGAAAATATATTTTGTTCAGGTCTCGTGCCACGCCCGCAACTCGCTTGTTTTCCTATCTAATCGCCAGACAAAATAACCCAATTACAAATTTAAATGTTGTTTAGGATGCAAATGCAAAGTTTTATTCAGATAAGCCTGCGATTTGAAATTCGACCGGGAAATAAATACAGTGCCTCTCACAAGTTTCAATGTCTCAGAGACGGCTTGAGAAAAGTTTTTAAAATATTATATGCATGTTTATATACAATTTTTGTTCATCATTTTGATCAATTGCTGAACAATAGAATATCATTTACTCTTCTCTGCAAATACATAGCTGCACTACTAGTTTTTTTGCGCACTCAAAATATTATATAGATTAAATAGCAGGTGTTTATTATAACAAATCATCAAGTTGGCTGTAAATTTTACTCAGGTGTCAAGTTCATATTGGACTTTTTTTTACATTTCTAGCAAATTGAGTTCAATACGATTTTAAAAATGTCGTGAAGAGCGGCGGAGAATCCTCCTAGTTATACTACTAAAGGGGGGGCCATCAAAACCCGCATTACTACACTACTAATTTTTTTCTCCAAATATTATGTAGATTAAATGTCAGGTGTTCATTATAACAGATCATCAAGTTGGCTGTAAATTTTAGTCATATTGGTTCAGGTTAGAATAATGTCTCGTGCATTTCTAGTACACTGATTTCAATAGGATTTTGAAAATGTCGTGGCCCAGAATCCGGCTAGTTGCACTACTAGGGGAAGGCTTTATAACCTGCATAGTTACACTACTAATTCTACACTGAACTTTGTAGGTTAAATATCAAGTGTTTATTATAACAAGTCATAAAGTTGGCTGTAAATTTTAGTCAGGTTGGGATAATTTCTAGTATATTTCTAGTTATCTGACTTCAATACGATTTTGGAAACGTCGTGAGAAAGAGCGGCCCAGAATGTGCTTAGGTTAACTACTAGTGGAAGCGCTTCACAACCCGCAAAAATGCACCAATAGGTTTTTACACACAAAATATTACCTATATTAAATCATCAACATCAGCAACAAGTCATCAAATTGACTAAAAATATTATTTACATTAGTTGGGAACGGAATAATTTCTTGTATATTTCTATTAAATATAATTTTGAAAACGTTACAAAAAGTTGCGCAGAATCCGCCTAGTTATACTACTAGTCGGAGGGCTTTAGGACCTGCATACCTACACTACTAGTTTTTTACACTCAAAATATTATGTAGATTAAATATCATGTGTTCATTATAACAAGTCATCAGGTTGGCTATTTTAGTCAGGTTGGAATAAGTTCTCGCAGACTTCCAATAAAATAACTTCAATATGATTTTGGAAACATTGTAAAGAATGGCTCAGAATCCGCCTAGTTATACTACTTTCTGGCTACTACTAGTCTTGTCTTTTTACATTTAGGATCTAGACTTTTACTGAACGGAAAAGGTCGATACAGCAGAAATATTCGTCATTTTTAAGAATTTTATCTCAGATTATTCTCTGGTAAAAACAATATAAACTTTTCACCTCACTATAAAAGTCCTCGAGTTATAAGAAAAAATTGCCTTCCCAGGCTAGATAACATTTGTCCTGAATTTTTTGTCCAACTCTCCAAGTCATCATAGAGCTTACAGTTTCTAATTTCTCATATACAAGCCTCTGCTTCTGAAAATATAATTGTTCTTGATAAAAGTAGCATAATGTTTGAATTGTATAAATCAGACTTCAATTATAAAAAGTGTATCATAACCCGATAAATTATGATAAACTAAGTAAAAAACTGTGAAAATGTCAACAGTTCAAGTTACATTCGGTATGTAAGAAACCTGTGAAGCTTCTTGTATGGTGACAATGTTTTAGTCGTAGTTTAAAAACGAAATAAGGCTGAAATCTGAAATTTGGGACTTAAGAAACCGCAGTGTGCTAATTCTGCATATAGCGCCAACATCTGACAAACTCTAAACTTGGCAACACTGCTTTTGTCTATCTCTCTGCCACTAACAAGTATCCATTCTGTACAAAATTGTGTAAAATTTTTTCAAGCCGTCTCTGAGCTATATAACTTTTGAAAGACACTGTATGTTCCTCTGTGCTCCGATAAGGGAACTTTTTGACTAATTTCTATATTACCAAAACAACAATAGCTATTGGCTAAGTACGTTTGGTTCGCTAAATACAAACTTTCGGTGCGCTACAAAACAACACATTTCCTGGAATTGTATAGCTTTCCGTTTATTGCCCCAAGAAATAAATTCCTGCAGTTCAATTACGTTATAGCTTCGGCGTCTGGAAATGGCGGGCAAAGTTTCCGATGACCTCTTTGATGTGTTCTTTTGAGCATTCGCACTTTGTGTGAAAAATCTCTTCTTCGTCGAATGATTGTTCGAGTCACACTCGGAACTGTAGGGTATTCGTTACGTCGTGTATTCAATAAACAAAGGAACGTTTGTTGTGCTTTTGAAGCATGTATAAATTCCGCACTTTTTGATTCAAACTATACGAAAATTCATGCTGGTTGAATTACGGTCTGGTAACTTTTCTATTATGTAACCCATCGGTGTCATTTTAATTAAGCTTGCAGCTAACAAGCAACTGCACAGCTGCACAGAGCAGATGCCTATATTCTTCGAGTCGCTAAAATATTAAATTACTCTTCTTGACATTTCATGATGACACGTGGTGGGTAATTTTATTTAAATCATGGAACATGTAGACAAGTTTCTTCGCACAATACGGAGGTATTAACAGGATGCAGCACCTTTGTTGTGTTAGTATCTTGGTGTTGGCGTTATGATAAAATTTTAGGTAAAAGGAGCTCTTAGGCGAAGATGAACTTTAGTTTTTGCAACGAATTCAATCCTTATATAAAGGGATTTCTTTTATTTAAACTTTAACGGAAAAGATCGATACAGCAACATTTTTTGTCATTTTTGAGGGTCTGTACCTCAGAAATATGTCATCCGAAATTTGCAACTTAAAGAGATTTTCAAAGGTCGCTTCTTCTGGAATCAGGATGGGAGGTTGATCTCGGGTGGAACAAAAAAGTTTTATTAACCCTAAAGCTACATTGCTGATTTATCTTTGAGATATATAATCCGGGGTAACCTACAAGAAAGCGCACCCTTTTTGAAAAACCCCTGTAAGTTTTTTTGTAGGGCAAAAAGCTGAAAACCGCCGGACATGTCCTGAGATACCAATCGAAGCCATCAAATGTCATCACAATTAATGTTCTGAAATTACTTTAGATAGCAAATACAGTGGGTTGAAATTTAATCATTTTGCAGTGTTTTTTTTACTTTGTATATCCTTTAAAAGATAACTTTTATAAAAGGTCAACATCCCAGCCTGATTCTAGAAGAAACGACTTTTCAAAATCTGTTAGTTACAAATTTCGGCTAACGCATTTCTGAAATAAAAGCTCTTGAAGAACTCCTCTCTGAAGAACTCCGAGTAGTATAACTAGGTAGGGTAGTATAACTAACTGCAATCGTATTGAAGTTAATTTATTGGAAGTCTGCGAGAACTTCTTCCAACCTGATCGAAATAGCCAACTTGATGACTTGTTATAATGAACACATGATATTTTGAGTGAAAAAAAAACTAGTAGTGTAGGTATGCGGGTCCTAAAGCCCTCCGACTAGTAGTGTAATAAGGCGGATTCTGGACCGCTTTTCATAAGGCTTTCAAAATTTTATTTAAGTTGGTTTCTTAGAAATATACAAGAAATTATTGCTACCTCAACCAATCTGACTAAAATTTTTAGACAACTTGATGACTTGTTGCAATAAACTCTTGATATTTCATTTACGTAATATTTTCTGTGTGAAAAAGTAGTAGTGTCTTTATGCGGATTCTGAAGCTCTTCCACTAGTACTTTACCTAAGCGCATTCTGGGCCATTCTTTCGCAGGACATTTTCAAAATTATACTGAAATCAGTTTATTAGAAATGTACGAGAAATCATTTCAACCTGACTAAAATTTACAGCCAACTTGATGACTTGTTATAATAAACAATTGATATTTAATACACAAAGTTCAGTGTAGACAAAAATTAGTAGTGTAACTATGCAGATTATAAAGCGTTCCCCCTAGTAGCTTAACCATGCCGATTCTGGGTTACTCTTCACGACATTTTCTAAATCCGATAGAAATCAGTTTAGTAGAAATGTACGAGACAGTATTCCAACCTGAACTAACCCGACTAAAAATAGGTAGCCAACTTGATGATTTGTTATAATGAACACCTAATATTTAGTCTACATAATATTTCGAGAGAAAAAAAAATTAGTAGTGTAGTTATGCAGGTTCTCATGTCTCCCTTTAGTAGAATAACTAGGCTGATTCTGGACCACTCTTCACAACTTTTTAAAATCGTATTGAACTCAATTTACTAGAAATGTACGAAAAACTTCCAATCTGAACTAACGTGACTAAAATTTACCTCAAACTTGATGACTTGCTATAGAAAACACCTAATATTTCGTCTATATAATATTTTGAGTGTAAAAAAAATTAGTATTGTAGCTATGCAAGCCACTCCCTGTGGCATAACTAGTCGGACTTTGGGCCACTCTTCACGACGTTTTCAAAATTTACTAGAAATGAAAAAGAAAATATTCCCACCTGAATTAACCTGGCTAAAATGTATAGCCAACTTGACAACTTATTATAACGAACACCTGACGTTTAATCTGCATGATATTTTTAGTGTAAAGAAAACTAGTAGTGTAGCTAGGCAAGTTCTGAAGCCTTCCCCTTAGCAGTATAACCAGTCGGATTCTGGATCACTCTTCCGAACATTTTCAAAATTTACTAGAAATGTAGAAGAATTTATTCCCACCTGAATTTACCTGACTAAAATTTACAGCCAACCTGTTGACTTATAAAGAACACCTGATATTTAATCTACATGATATTTTGAGAGGAAATGTAGTAGTAGTATAGCTATGCAGGTTCTAAAGTTCTCCCTTTAGTAGAATAATTAGGCGCATAAAATGTACGAGACATTAGTCCAACCTGAAGTAACCTGTCTAAAATTTACAGCAAACTTTATGATCTGTTATAATGAACACCTGATACTTAATCTATATAATATTTTCAGTATAGAAAAAACTAGTAGTGTAGCTATGCTGGTTCTGAAAGCTTCCCACTAGTAGTATAACTAGGCGGACTCTGGGCAACTATTTACGACGTTTTCAAAATTTACTAGAAATGTACAAGAGAGTATTCCCACTTGAACTGATTTGACTAAAATTTACAGCCAGCTTAATGAGTTTGTGTGAACACCTGATATTTGATCTACGTAACAGTATAACTGGGCGAATTTTGAGCCGGTCTTCACGACCTTTTCAAAATCTTATTGAAGTCAGTTTACTAGAAATGTACGAGACATTTTTCCAAACTGAACTAACCTGACTAAAATGTATAGCCAACTTGAGGATTTGTTATAATGAACACCTGATAGTTAATCTACTTAATATTTTTCGTGAAACTATCTTTGTAGCTATGCAGGTTCTGAAGGCTTCCCACTAGTAGTATAACTACGCGGATTCTGGGCCACTTCACGACGTTTTCAAAATTTACTAGAAACCTACAAGAAACTATCCCCACCTAAACTCACCTGATTAAAATTTACAGCCAACTTGATGAGTTGTTATTATGAACACCTGATATTTATTCTACATAATATTTTAAGTGTAAAAAACTAGTAGCGTAGTTATGCGGGTTCTGAACCCCTCCCCTGGTAGTATAACTGAGCGAATTTTGGGCAACTCTTCACGGCGTTTTCAAAATCTTATTGAAGTCAGTTTACTAGAAATATACGAGACATTTTTCCAAACTGAACTAACCTGACTAAAATGTATAGCCAACTTGAGCATTTGTTATAATGAACACCTGATAGTTAATCTACTTAATAGTTGTCGTGAAACTATCTTTGTAGCTGTGCAGGTTCTGAAGGCTTCCCACTAGTAGTATAACTACGCGGATTCTGGGCCACTTCACGACGTTTTAAAAATTTACTAGAAACCTACAAGAAACTACTCCCACCTGAACTCACCTGATTAAAATTTACAGTCGACTTGATGAGTTATTATTACGAACACCTGATATTTATTCTACATAATATTTTAAGTGTAAAAAACTAGTAGCGTAGTTATGCGGGTTCTGAACCCCTTCTCCTAGTAGTATAAGTGGGCGAATTTTGGGCCACTCTTCAAGACGTTTTCCAAATCTTATTGAAGTCAGTTTATTAGAAATGTACGGAAAATTATTCCAAACTGAACTAACCTGACTAAAATGTATAGCCAAATTGAGGATTTTTTATAATCAACACCTGGTAGTTAATATACATAATATTTTTCGTGAAAAACAAACTATCTTTGTAGTTATGCAGGTTCTGAAGGCTTTCCACTAGTAGCATAACTACGCGGATTCTGTGCCACTCTTCACGACGTTTTCAAAATTTACTAGAAACGTACAAGAAACTATTCCCACCTGAACTGACCTGACTAAAATTTACAGCCAACTTGATGAGTTGTTTTTATGAAACCCTGATATTTAGTTTACATAATATTTTAAGTATAAAAAACTAGTAGTGTAGTTATGCGGGTTCTGAACCCCCCTAGTAGTATAACTGGGCGAATTTTGGGTCACTGTTCACGACGTTTTCAAAATCTTATCGAAGTCAGTTTACTAGAAACGTACGAGAAATTATTCCAAACTGAACTCACCTGACTAAAACGTATAGCCAACTTGAGGATTTGTTATAATGAACAGCTCATAGTTAATCTACATAATATTTTTCGTAAAAAACAAACTATTTTTGTAGCTATGCAGGTTTTGAAGGCTTCTCACTAGTAGTGTAACTACGCGGATTCTGGGCCACTCTCCATGACGTTTTTAAAATTTGCTAGAAACGTACAGGAAACTATTCCCACCTGAACTGACCTGACTAAAATTTACAGCCAACTTGATGAGTTGTTATTGTGAACACCTGATATTTAATCTACATAGTATTTTAAGTGTTAAAAACTAGTAGTGTAGCTATGCAAGCTCTGAAGCTTTCCACCTAGTAGTATAGCTAAGCAGATTCTGGGCCACTTTTCACGGCGTTTTCAAGATTCATAAAAAATGTATAAGACATTATTTGCACCTGAATTAACCTGACTAAATTTACAGCCAACAGGATGACTTATTATAAAAAACACCTGATATTTAATCTACATGATATTTTTAGTGTAAAATGTAGTAGTGTGGCTATGCAGGTTCTGAAATCTTTCCTCTAGTAGCATAATGAAGCGGATTCTGGGCCACTTTTCACGACGTTCTCAAAATCATATTGAAGTAAGCTTACTAGAATTATACGACAAATTATTCCAACCTGAACTAATCTGACTAAAATTTACGTCCAATTTGAGGTCTTGTTATAATGAACACCTGTTATTTAACCTACATAATATTTTAAGTGTGAAAAAATTGTAGTGTAGTTACGCGGGTTCTGAACCCTACCGCTATTAGTATAACTGGGCGAATTCTGAGCCACTCTTCACTACGTTTTCGAAACCTTATTGAAGTCAGTTTACTAGAAATGTATGAGAAATTATTCCTAACTGAACTAACCTGAGTAAAATGTATAGCCAACTTGAGGATTTGTTATAATGAACACCTGGTAGTATCTACATAATAATTTTCGTAAAAAACAAACTATCTTTGTAGCTATGCAGGTGCTGAAGGCTTCCCACTAGTAGTATAACTACATGGACTCTGTGCCACTTTTCACGACGTTTTCAAAATTTACTAAAAATGTACAATAAACTATTCCAACCTGAAATAGTCTGACTATAATTACAGCTAACTTGATGAATTGTTATAATAAATACCTGATATTTAATCCATATAATATTTTCAGTGTACAAAAAAACTAGAGTGTAGCTGTGCAGGTTCTGATGCCTTCCCACTAGTAGTACAACTAGACGGATTCTGGGCTACTCTTTAGAACGTTTTCAAAATTTACTAAAAAAGTACAAGAAATTATTCTCACCTGAACTAAACTGACTAAAATTTACACCCAACTTGATGACCTATTATAAAGAACAACTGATATTATAACTACATGATATTTTTAGTGTCAAAAACTGGTAGTGTAGCTATGTAGATTCTGAACCCTTCCCCCTAAAAGTATAATTAGGCGGATTCTGGGCGACTCTTCACGTTTTCAAAATCATGTTGAAGTCAGGTTACTAGAATTGTATGAGAAATTATTCCAACCTGAAGTAACCTGACTAAAGTTTAAAGCCAAGTTGATGACTTGTTACAATGAACACCGGATATTTAATCTACATAATATTTTAAGTGAAGAAGTACTAGTAGTTTAGTTATGCGAGTTCTGAAGCCACCCCACTAGTAGTATGTCTATACGGATTCTGGGTCACTCTTCACGATGTTTTTAAATTCGTATTGAAGTCGGTTGACTAGAAATGTACGAGAAATTATTCCATCCTGAAATAGCCTGACTATAATTTCAGCTAACTTGATGATTTGTTTCAGTGTATAAAAAAAAACTAGTAGTGTACCTAGGCAGGTTCTGAAGACCTTCAACTAGTAGTATAACTAGACGGATTCTGGGCCACTCTAGACTCAAAATTTACTAGAAATGTACAAGAAATTATTTCCACGTCAATTAACCCGACTACATTTACAGCCAACTTATAATGAACGCCTGGTATTTAATCTATAAAATTTTCAATGTACAAAGCAAAACTAGTAGTGTAGCTATGCAAGCTCTAAAGCCTTCCTCCTAGGCGGATTCTGGGCCATTCTTCGCGACGCTTTCAAAATCAAGTTGAAGTCAGATTACTAGAATTGTACGACAAATTATTCCAACCGGAACTAAACTGACTAAAATTTACATCCCATTTGAGGTCTTGTTATAATAAACACCTCATATTTAATCTACATAATATTTTAAGTGAAAAAAATACCAATAGTGTAGTTAAGCGGGTTCCGAAGCCCTCCTAGTAGTAGTATAACTAGGCAGATTCTGGACCGCTCATTACGACGTTTTTAAAATCGTATTGAGCTGACCTCAATTTAATAGAAATACTACGATCTTTTGACAGAAAACGGTGACATAATCAAAGTAACTATATTTTTGTTCTTTCGTTCTTTCATCCTTTCCTTTTGGATTTCCCATTTAAACCCTGCTATTTAGTTATAATGTCTTTCCAGGAATATTCGCGATTTGTGTAAATTTGCCCTTAACCAGAGGGTGTATAGCAATCACAAGTAACAGATAATTTGCGTTGGGACCCGACCAGGCAGTACATCAACGTCATCTCGCGAAATCCCAATTATCAGGCAAAAGCACAACGAACTCGGAGATATCGCGGAACGCCCTTTCTTCAGTTTTCGGTAGGGATTTACGTTGACACGCCGGAGTGGCAGAACAAAGGCATGATTGTTTTGCAGGAAAAACAAAAAGGCGAATTTATAGTTGCCGGAGCTCGGCATATAAAGCTACTTAACGAGACTAATGAAAGAGAAGGGGATCTCGAAAAGTACTATTTTGTATAGTGTGGCATCGGTGCAATGGGCGGATATACGTGACGTGTTTAAACAGAGATAGTTTCGAATGCTCTCCAGGACACCGTCAGTGTTGCACGAATAATTTAGGATTTAATTGTTTGTGTTTTGCCTGACAATGGGAAGATACGAGGCATTTCGTCTCGCTGATACACCCTGCGATTTAAATCATCTAATTTGGAATGCAGGGAATCAAGATGCTATTTCTGGGTGTTATAAGTAGCAATGTCATCATATATAACTCATTGCTCTCTATAGAACTATAGGATCTGCTGCTACATCTTTCCTGAAGCCTTTTAAATTGCAGTAATTCGTAAAAACTAATTAGAAGCAAGTCCAAGAGAGTCCATGAAAATCGAATTAATTCGTTTAAAGGGCTTTCCTCGCTTTATTAGCAGGATTTACGTTAAGCAGCAACAAAAACAATTTATTCTTGCCTGATGTCATTTCACCATCCCGGATATACTAAAGATTGTCATAGTGTGAATCTAATAACAAATTGCCGATCACCAGGGATGAAACAAAAAACAAGGAAATAACAATGCGGACGACAATTCGTCCTCTTGCTTAGGGAAAACATTTTCCATAAATAAAAAGAGGGTCATATAATATGTCCTTCTGGATTACGTCCTCAGAAAGGGTCAAAACATAAAAATATAGGAGCACGCATGAAAGCTTTCAAAGGGGGCTTGTTTCGGTGCTCTAAAAACTGCGATAAATTGGCGGCTTATGTCTTCGGGAATTTAGGGATTTAGTAAATTGAAGATCAGAATCCTACAAAAGGAGTTGCGCGGTTCCGGGAGGGTCGAAGGGTGAAGTTATATTTGATTCGCTAATTCTTTATTTAAAAAATGTTTTTTAGTAGTATAATTAGGCGGATTCTGGGTTTCGACCACTCTTCACGACGTTTCCAAAATTTAGTAAAATGTACTAGTCATTATTTCAATCTGAATTAACCTGACTAAAATTTACAGCCTACAAAAGAAGTTACGGGGTTCCGGGAGAGACTGAGAGTGAAGATATATTTATTTCGTTAATTCTTTTTTTAAAAAATAATTTTTAGTAGTATAATTAGGCGGAGTCTGGGCCACTCTTGACGATGTTTCCAAAATCGTATTGAAGTCAGTTTAGAAGAAATGTACGAGACATTAACGTGACTTAAATTTACAGCCAACTTGGTGATTTGTTATAATGAACACCTGATACTTAATTTACACAATATTTTCAGTGCAGAAAAAATTAATAGTGTAGCTATGCTGGTTCTGAAGGCTTCCCACTAGTAGTATAACTAGACGAATTAACTGTATAATCTGAATTCACCTGACTAAAATTTGCAGCCTACAAAAGGAGTTATGAAGTTCCAGCAGGGACCAAGAGTGAAGATATAGTTGAATCGCTAATTCTTTATTTAAAAAATGTTTTTTTGTAGTATAATTAGGTGGAATCTGTTAATCCTAATTCTGGGCTAAATCCTAAATCTGGGCCACGCTTCACGACGTTTGGAAACGTCGTGAAGCGTGGCCCAGATTCCACCTAATTATACTACAAAAAAACATTTTTTAAATAAAGAATTAGCGATTCAACTATATCTTCCGTATTGACCAACCGTATTGAAGTTAGTTTTCTAGAAATGTACGAGACATTATTCCAACCTGAACTAACCTGACTAAAATTTACAGCCAACTTAATGATTTGTTATAATCAACACCTCATAATTAATCTACAAAATAGTTTCAGTGCAGAAAAAAAGCTAGTAGTGTAGCTATGCTGGTTCTGAAAGCTTTCCACTAGTAGAATAACTAGTCGGATTCTGGGCCACTCTTCACAACGTTTTCAAAAATTACTAGAAATGTACAAAAAATTATGCCCATCCGAATTAACCTGACTAAAATGTACAGCCTACAAAAGGAGTTACGCGGTCTCGGGAGAGACCCAAGAGTGAACATATTTGATACGCTAATTAATTATTTAAAAAATGTTTTTTAGTTTAAATTGTATTTTACTGCAAGAGATTTAAGTATGGAAGCTAACTTTGTTGACATGGAGCCTTTTGGATGTAAAAAGTCTCGAGGGAGACCAAATGTATGGTCGAAACGTCGGCATATTTAGAATAATCATGAACTTTCTATGAAAGTTTTCAACTAGACGTGTGCATTTGTTTGCATAAAAATGACCATAAACCAGTTTTGTTTGCCGGCAAAAAACTGGTGGCGTTTTATTTAAAAACCAGGTTTAAATAGTTACCTCGCTCACTGCGCTTCCGACTACTTTAACCCTCGTAAATAATACCCCAACGGCATTAGTTACTATTGTAAACATTTTTCACACGCCGTTTTCCAGCTTTATTTAATGCCGCGTCGGATAAATCCTTCTATTATGGCCCCGGTCTCGCTAGATAATAAATATTTCAAAAAAGACCATCAAAATCCTGCGGAATTATGAATCAGCACGGATTTAGACCCGATACTCCACTAGATAATAGGGCTTTTCATTAGGCAATGCGAATAAAACAAAGACAGAATGTACTTTTGTCCTTATCACAATATGGGACGACAAAATTCTTTAGTTGGCTTTTCTTCAATTAACTATCGCAAACCTAAGCTTAAAAGATCTTTTCTACGAGACAACTCGACGAAAAGATTTATAGAGACCCTGTGAGGAAGATGGAGGGCGACAATATTGTGTCGCTAATAAAACAAAACAAAGATAGCTAATTTTCAGCATTTTAGAAGCTTGTAAAAAGCGAAAGAGTGAGTTAGTGCTGACCTAAATAAGGGCCTTGGCTGAGCAAAAACGAGCGTAACCAACGGTAAAAAATTCATTTTTTTATTTTCTAAAGACACTTTGAGAGAAACATTTCATCCTTTTTTTGTAAAAGCCAGAGAAGATGGGATGAAAGGAAAACTCTATTTCCTGAACAATAACTGCTTTTACGTGCTTTTTGTGGTTTATTGTACTTCGAATTTGCATTGGAACTTAACAGTTCTAAGAAGGAGTTTCGAGAATAGGATTCCTTTCAGTGGCTGGAAAATTGCTACATAAATTTATAGGTTATGACACACACTTTTTTAAATTCAATAATGGAAAGCAAAGCCGCAACGTAAAATAAAAGTTTATTACCGCTCCGGCACAAAAACAACAATAAAAATCTTCTGGATTTTTGTATATAAAGTAGAGAGATCACTTTAAACTGACTGTTTATATGAATAAAAATGAAATGTCTTGAGGAATGCAAAAAAGGCAGCTCATAAAGGACACGATTTAAAATCGTTCGAGGGTGTCTACTTTACTGAACTTTAGTAATTATGAATTATGTAGGTCCGTTTTGTTATCAAGAAGAATCAGGAATCCGTTAATCCTCCCCCTCCTTAATCCGTTAACAAATTTTGCTATTTCTCAAAATAGACCCAAGATGTTGGTACTCGTTGTCAGCTAGCTTTTTCCAACTAAGACGCCTCTCTAATTGAATTTTTAAAACCTCAAACCGTTCTCGAGATACTTACAAATGTTTGCTATTTTTAAAAATATACCCTTACGATTTGTACTCGTTTTCAGCTAATTTCTTCCTATTAAAACGATAGTCTAGTTCAAATTTACAAATCTCAAACCGTTTTCGGGATATTTACCATTTTAAAACCTTAAACCTTGCTCGAGGTACTGACTAATTTTGCTATTTTTCAAAATACATCCATGAAGTTTCTACTCGTTTTCAGCTAACTTTTTCTAACTAAAATATCTGTCTAATATCATTTTATATACCTCCCACTGTTCTCGAGTTATTTACTAATTTTGTTATTTTTCAAGTTAGACCCTTTTAGTATATACTCGTTTTCAACTAATTTTTTCGATCGAATTAAACGATAGTCTAGTTCAAATTTACAAATTTTAAACTGTTTTCGGGATATTCACCATTTGAAAACCTTAAACCTTTCTCGAGATATTTTCTAATTTCGCTATTTTTCAACATAGACCCTTGAAGTTTGTACTCGTTTTCAGCTAACTTTTTCCAACTAACACATCAGTCTAATATCTTTTTATAAACCTCAAACCGTTCTCGAGATACTTACTACTTTTGCTGTTTTTCAAGTTAGATCCTTGCAGTGTGTACTCGTTTTCAACCAATTTTTCCCTATTAAAACGATGGTCTAGTTGAAATTTACAAATCGCAAACCGTTTTCGGGATATTTACTAATTTTGATATTTTTCAAGATAGACCCATGAAGTTTGTACTCGTTTTGAGCTAACTTTTTTCAACTAAAACATCGATCTAATCTGATTTTATAACCCTCAAACCGTTCTCGAGATACTTACTAATTTTGCTGTTTTTCAAGTTAGACCTTTGCAGTATGTACTCGCTTTCAACTAATTTTCCCCTGCTAAAACGATGGTCTAGTTCAAATTTACAAATCTCAAACCGTTTTCGGGATATTTACCATTTTAAAACATCGAACCGTTCTCGAGATATTTACTAATTTTGCTATTTAACAACATAGACTCATGAAGTTTGTACTCGTTTTCGGCTAACTTTTTGCAACTAAAACAGCGGTCTAATTTCATCTTATAAACCTCAAACCGTTCACGAGATACTTACTAATTTTGCTGTTTTTCAAGTTAGAACCTTGCAGTATATACTCGCTTTCAACTAATTTTTCCCTATTAAAACGATGGTCTAGTTTAAATTTACAAATCTCAAACCGTTTTCGGGACATTTACCATTTTAAAACCTCAAACCGTTCTCGAGATATTTACTAATTTTCCTATTTTTCAAATTAGATCCATGAAGTTTGTACTAGTTTTCAGCAAATTTTTTCCAACTAAAACATCTGTCTAATCCCATTTTATAAGCCTCAAACCGTTCTCGAGATGCTTACTAATTTTGCTATTTTTCAAGTTAGACCCTTGCAGTATGTACCCGCTTTCAACAAATTTTTCCCTACTAGAACGACGGTCTAGTTCAAATTTACAATCCGTTTTCGGGATATTTACCATTTTAAAATCTGAAACCGTTCTCGAAATATTTACTAATTTTGCTATTTTTCAACATAGAACCATGAAGTTTGTACTCGTTTTCAGCTGACTTTTCCCAATTAAAACATCTGCCATTCTATAAACCTCAAACTGTTCTCGAGATACTTACTAATTTTGCTATTTGTCAAGTTAGCGCCTTGCGGTATGTACTCGCTTTCAACAAATGTTTCCCTATTAAAACGATGGTCTTGTTCAAATTTACAAATACCAAACCGTTTTCGGGATATTTAACATTTTAAAACCTCGAACCGTTCCCGAGATATTTACTAATTTTGCTGTTTAACAACATAGACTCACGAAGTTTGTACTCGTTTTCAGCTGACTTTTTCCAGCAAAAAATCTAATTTTATTTTATAAACCTCAAATCGTTCTCGAGATACTTACTAATTTTGCTGTTTGCTGTTTTTCAAGTTACACCCTTGCAGTATCGCTTTCAATTAATTTTTCCCTATTAAAACGATGGTCTAGTTCAAATTTACAAATCTCAAACCGTTTTCGGGATATTTACCATTTTAAAAGGTCAAACCGTTTTCGAGATATTTACTAATGTTTCTATTTTTCAAATTAGATCCATAAAGTTTGTACTCGTACAGCAAGCTTTTTTTAACTAAAACATCTGTCTAACCCCATTTTATAAGCCTCAAACCGTTCTCGAGATACTTACTAATTTTGCTATTTTTCAAGTTAGACCCTTGCAGTATCGCTTTCAACAAATCTTTCCCTGTTAAAACGATAGTCTACTTCAAATTTACAAATCTTAAACCGTTTTCGCGATATTTACTAATTTTGCTATTTTTCAACATAGACCCATGAAGTTTGTACTCGTTTTCAGCTAACTTTTTCCAACTAAAACATCTGCTTAATCCCATTCTATAAACCTCAAACCGTTCTCGAGATACTTACTAATTTTGCTATTTGTCAAGTTAGACCCTTGCAGTATGTACTCGCTTTTTAACTAATTTTTCCCTATTAACGCAATGGTCCACTTCAAATTTACAAATCTCAAACCGTTTTCGGGATATTTACCATTTTAGTACCTCAAACTGTTCTCGAGATAGTTACTAATCTTTCTGTTTTTCAAATTAGATCCATGAAGTTTGTACTCGTTTTTAGCTAACTGTTTCCAACTAAAACATCGGTCTAATCTCATTTTATAAGCCTCAATCCGTTCCCGAGATACTTACTAATTTTGCTATATTTCAAGTAAAAGACCCTTGCAGTATGTACTCGCTTTCAACTAACTTTTCCCTATTAAGACGATGTTCTAGTTCAAATTTACAGATCTCAAACCGTTTTGCGGGATTTTTATCATTTTAAAACCGTAAACCGTGCTCAAGATACTTTATTAATTTTGTTTTTTTTTTCAAAATATACCCGTCAAGTTTGTACTCTTTTTTTTGTTAACTTTTTTCAACTAAAACGTCTGTATAATCCCACTTCATAAATCTCACACCGTTCTTGAGATATTTACAAATTTTTGCTACTTTTTCAAAATATACCCTTGCGATGTGTATTCGTTTTCAGCTAGTTTTTCCGAATTAAAACGATAGTCTAGTCCAAATTTAAAAATCTCAAACCGTCTTCGAGATATTTAACATTTTAAAACTTTAAACCGTGCTCGAGATACTTACTAATTTTGCTATTTTTCTTTAACATTTCCCAACTAAAATGTCTGTCTAATCGCATTTTTTAAATCTCAAACCGTTCTTGAGATATTTACAAATTGTAATTTTTCAAAATATATCCTCAACAGTTTGTACTCGTATAATTTTTTCCCAATTAAAACGATAGTCTAGTTCAAATTTGCAAATTTCAAACCGTTCTCGGCATATTTACCATTTTAAAACCTCAAACCGTTCTCGAGATACTTGCTAATTTTTCTATTTTTCAAATTAGACCCATGAAGAGAGAAAGACCCATCGTTTTTAGCTAACTTTTTCAACTAAAACATCGGTCTAATCGTACTTTTTAAATCTCAAACTCGCTTTCTCTAGATATTCACAAATTTTGTATTTTTTTAAATATACTCTTATAGTTTGTACTCGTTTTCAAGTAACTTGTTTCAACAAAAACGTCTGTCTAATCGCATTTTTTAACTCTAAAACAGTTCTCGAGATATTTACAAATGTTTACTAATTTTAAAATATGTCATTTGCAGTTGTACTTTTTTCAACTAAAACATCTGGCTAATCTCAATTTATAAATCTCAAACCGTTCTTTAGATATTCACAAATTTTTGCAAATTTTTTTAAATATACCCTTGTAGTTTGTACTCGTTTTCAGATAAATTTTGTCAACTAAAACGTCTCTCTGTTCGCATTTTATAAATCTCAAACGGTTCTTGAGATATTTACAAATTGTTATTTTTCAAAATATATCCTCAACAGTTTGTACTCGTATAATTTTTTCCCAATTAAAACGATAGTCAAGTTCAAATTTACAAATCTCAAACCATTCTCGGGATATTTACCATTTTATAACCTCAAACCGTTCTCGAGATACTTACTAATTTTTCTATTTTTCAAATTAGACCCATGATCTCCTTTTCAGCTAACTTTTTCAACTAAAACGTCTGTCTAATGGCACTTTATATATCTCAAACCGTTCTCTAGATATTCACAAATGTTTGTATTTTTTTAAAATATACCCTTGCATCCTGTACTCGTTTTCAGGTTAGTTCAGTTTCAGCTAACTTTTTCATCTAAAAGTCTGTCCATTCGCATTTTATACATCTCAAACCGTTCTTGAAATATTTACACATTTTTGCTCTTTTTGAAAATTTACCCTTACAGTTTGTACTCGTTTTCAGCTAACCATTTTCAACTAAAACGTCTGTCTAATGGCATTTTTTTAATCTCAATCCGTTCTTGAGATATTTACAATTTTTTGATATTCTTCAAAATATATCCTTACAGTTTGTACTCGTATAATTTTTTCCCGATTAAAACGGTAGTCTAGTTTAAATTTACAAATCTCAAACCATTCTCGGGATATTTACCATTTTAAAACCTCAAACCGTTCTCGTGATACTTAATAATTGTTCTATTTTTCAAATTAGACCCATGAAGTTTGTACTCGTTTTCGGCTTACTTTTTTTCATCTAAAACATCTGTCTAATCGCACTTTATAAATCTCAAACCGTTCGCTACATAATCACAAATTTTTCTATTTTTTAAAGAATACCCTTATAGTTTGTACTCGTTTTCAGGTAACTTGTTTCAACTAAAACGTCTGTCTATTCACATTTTATAAATCTCAAACCGTTCTCGATATATTTACAGATTTTTCCTATTTTTGAAAATATACCCTCACAGTTTGTACTCGTTTTCAGCTAATTTTCCCAACTAAAACAATAGTTTAGTTCAAGTTTACAAATCTCAAACCGTTCCCGAGATAGTTACTAATTGTTCTATTTTTCAAATGACACCCATGAAGTTTGTACTCGTTTTCAGCCAACTTTTTTCAACTAAAACGTCTGTCTAATCGCATTTTTTAAATCTCAAACCGTTCTCGAGATAGTTACAAATTTTTACTATTTTTTAAAATATGTCATTGCAGTTTGTATTCGTTTTCAGTTAACTTTTTTCAACTAAAATATCTGTCTAATCGCACTTTAAAAATCTCAAACCGTTCTCTAGATATTCGCAAATTTTTGTATTTTTTAAAATATACCCTTATAGTTTGTACTCGGTTTCAGGTAACTTTTTTCAACTAAAACGACTGTTCATTCGCATTTTATAACTCTCAAACCGTTCTCGAGATATTTACAAATTTTTGCTGTGTTTGAAAATATACCATTACAGTTTGTATTCGTTTTCAGCTAATTTTATCAACTAAAACAATAGTCTAGTTCACGTTAACAAATCTCAAACCGTTCTCGAGATACTTACTAATTTCCCAATTTCTCAAATTAGACTCATAAAGTTTGTACTCGTTTTCAGCAAATTTCCTCAACTAAAACAATAGTCTAGTTCAACTTTAAAAATCTCAAACCGTTCTCGAGATATTTACCATTTATAAACCTCGAACTCTTCCTGAGTTATTTACTAATTCTGTTATTTTTCAAAATAGATCCCTGAAGTTTGTACTCGTTTTCAGGTAATTTTTTCCAACTACAACGTCTGTCTATTCCCATTTTATAAATTTTAAACCATTCTTAAGATATTTCCAAATTTTCTCTGTTTGTTGAAAATATACCCTTGCAGTTGGTGTATATTTTCAACAAAATTTTCCTTATAAAAACAATAGTCTAGTTCAAATTTACAAATCTCAAACTGTTCTCCAGTTATTTACCATTTTAAAACCTCAACCCATTCTCGAAATACTTACTAATTTTTTACTATTTTTTAAAATAGGTTCACAAATTTTATACTCGTTTTCAGCTAGCGTTTTCCAACTGAAGCGTTTGTCTACTCGAATTTTTGAAACTTCAACTCCTTTTCAAGATACTTAATAATTTTGCTACTTTTCGAGTTAGACCCTTGCAGTATGTACTCGTTTCCAGCAAATTTTTTCCAACTAAAACAATAGTTTTGTTCAAATTTAGAAATCTCAAACCGTTCTCGAGATACTGTTTTTAATTCTCAAACTGTTTTCGTAACATTTACTAATTTTGCTATTTTTTAAAATAGACCCATGAAGTTTGTACTCGATTTCAGCTAACTTTTTCCAACTAAGACGTCTGTCTAATCGAATTTTTGAAGCCTAAAACCGTTCTCGAGATGCTTACTAATTTTTTCACTTGCCAACTCTTGCAGTTTGTACTAGTTTGTAGTTAACTTTTACATCTAGACGTCTGTTTAATTGCATTTGCATTGGAATTTAACATCAAAGAAGGAGTTTCTAAAAGAGAATTGCTTTCAGTGGTTGGAAAAATGATACATAACTTTAAAGGATATGACACACGCTTTCTTAAATTTAATACTGGAAAAACGCAGCCGCATCGTAAAATGAAAATTTATTACCTCTCCGGCACAAAATCAACAACAAAAATCTTCGTAGAGAGATCATTTGAAACTGACATATATGCGGCTGTTTATACGAATAAAAATGAAATGTCTTGAAAATTTCAAAAAAGATACCTCGTAAAGGGCACAAATTAAAATCGTATACAGGGTGTCTACTTTACGAAACTTTAGTAAATGACAGTTCCATTTTGTATCAAGTTTTTGTCCCTCAACGCCCTAAATTGCCGCATTTATTTCCCTCACATTACCCTGTTTCACTCTATGCAATCCGACCAAGGGGATTATATTTTAGTATCTTGCTCTCTATCTCGCAACTGAGAATTGAATGCAGGGACCGGCATTACATAAAACCGGATTACTTAGACCTTACGACGCTGAACCATCAAAACCAATTTCCGATATGAAAGGTTAGTGGCGCAGCCATTTTACATAATGGGTCATTCATTGAACGACGACGAGTCTGGTCTTAGAGGCGAGACCGCACCTTCAGGGTGCATCGCATGCAAAGTAGCATTATATACGGGGGAGATTTAGAATTGATAGTACCCGTGACGCGAACTTTTAAAGGATGATAAATTATCCTTTAATTGAGGGTTTTACAGCTGAAAGAAGTGGCAAAAGCAGCGCCGTTTGCAAGTTCACCTTAAAGTGTAAAAACGTGAAATAGTTGGTGGCTGCAAAGCAACAATGCCACCCTTCTAATATGGATAATCTCCTGGGGGAATGTTTAAACGGGTTTCGTAGTTTAGCTGTTTCATCCCGTTTCGGCGAGAATAGTTCTTAATTGGGGGAGGGTAGAGTGATGGATAATGCTCATAAATAAACGGCCCACTAGACTGTTTATATTTAATGAAGTTCATGTAGCTTTTCGAAAAGAGCCTTTTTATCTTTTGCCAATTTGTGTGTACTTTATATTACATTTCACCCTGTAGATCCCACATTTTTGCGGCAAAAATCTGAAATAATTAGGAGAGGTAGTACACATATTGGCTCTAGATCTGACCAAAAATCAAGATGCTAGCTTTGAATTTGAATTTCTGATGAATATTTATACATTTAATTTAAAATTGCCACTTTGAGGACGATTTGTGCCGAACCCATACATCGCACCGTATTCCTTTTTATTTCAGGTGATACCTTGAAATGTGTTCTATTAGGCACCTAGAAACGACTTTTTCGCTAGACAATCGCAAAATGGCTCAAATTGAATTTTGAAGAGAAAGATGCAGTATATTTTTGCAAATTTTTTTCTAAAAACCAAATGGTTCAAATATTTTACACCATTTTCGGGTGGCCGCTTTAGACCGCTCTGAGAATATTTCCATTCTTATATTTTTATTGAGAAAACAAAGGATGCGAATATTTTCAGAGCGTTCTAAGCTGTATGTAATCGGAACTGTTCGCGATTTTGGCTCCTCCTACCGTCTTTCCAACTGACAGGTGACAGCTGAAATTTTCCGAAACATAAACATCAACTTTAGAAGCTTAGGCTAAGGAAAATTGGCGAAAAACCAGGGAAAACTGTACGGCAGGTGAATATTTGGCCTTTTTAAGGAAAATTATGATCTAAATTCCGGGTCCTCGAGATTGTTTTCGCAAAGACTGGCCGATTTGAAAAATTCGTGTCGGGATTCAAGATGGCTGATGGCATTGAGGTTCGACCACGTGATATATAGTTTGTCTGAGGTACAGCCCGTTTTAATAGTCCACACCCGAGTCCACACCCTTCTCATTGCTCGATCCTTTTGGGGATGGGAGACATTAATTACGTTACATAGACGAAAAAAAAAAGATGGCCGCCATGAACAGGGTGCTCAAAAGATAATGATACATCTGAAACGGTTGAAGTTACAGAGCTGAAATTTGGTATGTAGCTCCCCAACGGGATGGGCTAGAAGTCGCGATGAACTACTAACCGGAACCTTCTATCGGTACCAAAATCATGGTTTAAGAGAAATTTTTCAAAACACTTTTTGATATCTGCTTTTTGATGATAACCCAGAGACTATCGAGCAAAGGCTCATTTTATATGGGAGGAATATTAATAACGCCACACTTAGGGGATTGTTGATGACACATGGTTCAAACTCGGATGGTAGATACCTACGGGAGGTATTAATTAAAGAATGTTCACAAAAAAACGTCGTAGAAAGCCACAGAATTAAAACTAGTCTAGTAGACTCAATTGTGACATAGGCGACCAAACTATCATAGCTCTGATGCAGAGTACTGTCAAATACAGAAATCAATTTTAAATGTCGGTACTATGAAAACGCCGTTTTCGACTTTTGAAATGACTGATGAATCATCATTTCGCAAGCTCTAATTGAGCCCATCCGCAAACTAGTTTCACCGTTTATGCGTCCTCAGTCAGTGAGACTTTGACACAACCAGGGCTCGCGGAAGTTTGGGCACTCAAGACACGTTTCATTGCAGCACCGAGAAGTCTCCCGGTGGCGCCATATGTGTCCGTTTGTTGTACTAACGAGATTGCACTCGTCTAGTATCAACGTCATTGCCCGGTCTATAATACAGAAATAAATTTTTCAGCCGTCGGTACTATGAAAACGCTGTTTTCGACCTTTTAAACCATCATTTCGCAAGCTCTAATTGTGCCCATCCCCAGACTAGTTCCGCCGTTTACTGTTCGTCAGTGATGCTTTGACACAACCAGAGCTCGCGGAAATTTGGATACTCAAGACAGGTTTCATGGCAGCACCGACAAAAGTCGCCCAGAGGCGCAATCTGTGTCCGTTTGTTGAACTAACGAGATTGCACTCGTCCAGTATCACCGTCATTGCTTAAAATAATGCAGATTACTGTAAAATACTGAAATCCATTTTTAGCCGACGGCACTATGGATACGTTGTGGGCGATACTATAGATGACGGTACTATGGATTTTTAGGGGGTGGGGGGGGGGGGGAGCACAATTAGAGCTTGCGAAATGATGGTTCATCAGTCGATTAAAAGGTCGAAAACAGCGTTTTCATAAAAATTGATTTCTGAATTTTACAGTCATCATTTTCCTTAGACTGGGCAATGTCGTTGATACTAGACGAGTGTAATCTCATTAGTTCAACAAGCCGACACAGATGGCGCCACTGGGCGACTTCTCTCGGTGCTGCCATGAAACGTGTCTTGAGTATCCAAACTTCCTCGAGCTCTGGTTGTGTCAAAGCATCACTGACCAACCGTAAACGGCGGAACTAGCCTGGGGATGGGCCCAATTAGAGCTTGCGAAATGATGGTGCTCCTGTGAAAGTGTTTTGAGAACTGAAAGTCGCGCAAGTTCTAATTATATCCGAACATCAGTGTGGATATATAATGCCAAGTGTCTGGAGCGATTTTGGTTGTAGATTTTTGGTATTTTTTTGGTTCTAAAACCTAGTTATCAGAGGTTTGTCATGTCGCCGCGACACCCCCTTCTCAAATTTAATAACTTGTCGCTGTCGCAGATATTCTACTTGGATACTTGCCTGAATTGAACCTATGAATTTAATTTGGTGTTCAATTTATTAGGAAATTAACCCCAGTGGGATCACATATTTCAACTTGTAAAGTTTGTTCCATTGTTAGTAAATTTTCAGCTTTCAAACACTATATTATTTTTTGTTTATAATACTTGTTAATAAAATGACAAGTAGCGTGTAATTGAAATAATCCAACTACAAAAAGGGTGTCGCACGACACATAGAGAAATTTATTTCTAAACATGATTTCTCATTGATCGGACCAAGTGCCGCAGCGACATGACACAGCTCTGAGAACTAGGCTTAACGGTTATAACTGAGGGCGGGTATTTTGAATCCCCTTAGTCCCTTTTTTTCGCGTCATCCACATTGAGAGCTTTCTGTTCCTGGAACCCACAAAAACAATAATATCAAAAGGCAAAATGTCAAAATGCCAAAAAATGACGTTAGCAACCGATTGTTAAATATTTAGCGACTGTCAATAAAATTGATCAACGTATGTTGGTATTTACGTACATAAAAACTAGTAATTTGACGGGTTTTAGCAGTATTGCGCGTAGGTACAGAAATGAATGGACTTTCCAAAAATGTGGGCGGAGCGGGCTTCGTGGAAATAGTGGAAGAATGTGTACTGTTAAAGAAATTTGCAAACAAGAGAATCTAGGGTGTGCTTTGGGAGATTCTTGACCCGATGGTGAATGCGCCGCGGCCAAGTACATGGCTACTAGTCAAGCCCATCTTTACTGTTCATGCATAATTTTTAAAATTTCGTGAAAACGTCGCCCGCATTGAAAATTTTCTGCTCCTAGAGCTCACGAAAACCATAATATTAAAAGGCAAAACGTCAAAATGACGTTAGCAACCGACTGTTAAATATTTAGCGACTGTCAATTAAAATTATTCAACGTATGTTGGTTTTGATTCCTGTTTCAGGTTAATCGGCACATAAAATATCCATTCAGGCGATTAAAAGGATAATCAGTGTTCAAATAATTTAATTAAAATTCAAACTACCGGCCCTAAAACTAGTAATTTTACGGGATTTAGAAGTATTGCGCGTAGGTACAGAAATGAATGTGCTCTCCAAAAATGTGGTCGGTTTGGTGGCGTGTGCGGGGGGGATGGGAGGGGGGCGAAAAAACCTCTTACTTCATCTGAGTTTTCAAAAACCCGTAAATTTGTCGGTCTTAAGACTATCGTTTGTAAGGCTGCCCCCCCCCCAGCAGCCATACCCATTCCTAGCAGCCGCCGGTCCATACTTCTAAAACCCCTTATGTAACCAGACATACATAAATTTGAGATTTAAGATGTTGGAAGATTATGTCAGTCTGCCTTATGGGGAAAAGAACTGACACATTAGATAGATGAACATTCACAAATTGAGTTTACAGACGAATTCCAAATGAGCGTACACTACAATCTCCATACTGAAATCCTTTAGCCTATGCTCTTCTCAAAATATTTAAAAATCCAAAAAAGCTTCAACAAAGCGGCGGAATAGAATCTTACCTCATCTGAGTTTTCAAAGGCCTGTAAGTTTGTCGGCTTTAACAGAGTCTTTTGTGTGACTGCCAATTACCCAAAAGTTACAGACCGGTTCCTAACATCCAGCTATCCACATTTTTGTTTGAGTTTCTGAGATATCAAGTGTTAAACTTTAATATCCCTTTTGAGTATTAAAAACCACCATTCAGAGTTTGATATTTCAGTTGTTATTGGGAGCATAGTAAACTATAGCCACTTCAGGGACCCGGTGTACGCTTACTAAACGAGCTTTGTGGAAATAGTCGAAGAATGTGTACTGTTAATGAAATTTGCAAAAAAGAGAATCTAGGGTGTGCTTTGGGGGATTCTTGACCCGATGGTGAAAGCGCCGCGGCCAAGCACATGGCTACTAGTCAAGCCCTTCTTTACTGTTCATGCATAATTTTTAAAATTTCGTGAAAACGTCGCCCACATTGAAAACTTTCTGATTCTGGAACCCACGAAAACAATAATATCAAAAGGCAAAATGTCAAAATGACGTTAGCAACCGACCGTTAAATATTTAGCCACTGTCAATTAAGATTTATCAACGTAAGTTGGTATTTGATTCCTGTTTCAGGTTAATCGGCACATAAAATATCCATTCAGGCTATTAAAAGGATAATCAGTGTTTAAAAAGTTTAATGAAGTTCAAACTACCGGCCCTAAAACTAGTAATTTTACGTTTACGGGATTTAGCAGTATTGCTTGTAGGTACAGAAATGAATGGGCTTTCCAAAAATGTGGTCGGTTTGGTGGCGTGTGCGGGAGGAGGGGAGGCGAAAAAACCTCTTACCTCATCTGAGTTTTCAAAAACCCGTAAATTTGTCGGTTTGAGACTATCGTTCCATACTTCTAAAACCCATTATGTAACCAGACATAAATTTGAGATTTAAGATGTTGGAAGATTATGTCAGTCTGCCTTATGGGGAAAAGAACTGACACATTAGATAGATGAACATTCACAAATTGAGTTTACAGACGAATTCCAAATGAGCGTACACTACAATCTCCATTCTGAAATCCTTTAGTCTATGCTCTTATCAGAATATTTAAAAATTCAACAAAGCAGCGGATTAAAATCTTATCTCAACTGAGTTTTCAAAGGCCTGTAAGTTTGTCGGCTTTAACAGAGTCTTTTGTGTGACTGCCAATTACCCAAAAGTTACAGACCTGTTCCTAACATCCAGCTATCCACTTTTTTGTTTGAGTTTCTGAGATATCAAGTGTTAAACTTTAATATCCCTTTTGAGTATTAAAAACCACCATTCAGAGTTTGATAAGTCAGTTGTTACTGGGAGCATAGTAAACTATAGCCACTTCAGGGACCAGATGTATGTTTGCTAAGCGGGCTTCGTGGAAATAGTGGAAGAATGTGTACTGTTAATGAAATTTGCAAAAAAGAGGATCTAGGGGTGTGATTTGGGGATTCTTGACCCGATGGTGAATGCGCCGCGGCCAAGCACATGGCTACTAGTCAAGCCCATCTTTACTGTTCATGCATAATTTTTTAAATTTCGTGAAAACGTCGCCCGCATTGAAAACTTTCTGTTCCTAGAGCTCACGAAAACAATAATATTAAAAGGCAAAATGTCAAAATGACGTTAGCAACCGACTGTTAAATATTTAGCGACTGTCAATTAAAATTATTCAACGTATGTTGGTATTTGATTCCTGTTTCAGGTTAATCGGCACATAAAATATCCATTCAGGCGATTAAAAGGATAATCAGTGTTCAAATAATTTAATTGAAATTCAAACTACCGGCCCTAAAACTAGTAATTTTACGGGATTTAGAAGTATTGCGCGTAGGTACAGAAATGAATGTGCTCTCCAAAAATGTGGTCGGTTTGGTGGCGTGTGCGGGGGGGAGGGGGGGGGAGGGGGGGGGGGGGGGAAAACCTCTTACTTCATCTGAGTTTTCAAAAACCCGTAAATTTGTCGGTCTTGAGACTATCGTTTGTAAGGCTGCCCCCCCCCCCCCCCCCCCCCCCCAGCAGCCATACCCATTCCTAGCAGCCACCGGTCCATACTTCTAAAACCCCTTATGTAACCAGACATAAATTTGAGATTTAAGATGTTGGAAGATTATGTCAGCATGCCTTATGGGGAATAGAACTGGCACATTAGATAGATGAACATTCTAAAATTGAGTTTACAGACGAATTCCAAATGAGCGTACACTACAATTTCCATACTGAAATCCTTTAGTCTATGCTTTTATCAGAATATTTAAAAATCCAAAAAAACTTCAACATAGCGCCGGAATAAAATTTTATCTCAACTGAGTTTTCAAAGGCCTGTAAGTTTGTCGGCTTTAATAGAATCGTTTGTGCGACTGCCAATTACCCAAAAGTTACAGACCTATTCCTAACAGCCAGCTATCCATATTTTTGTTTGACTTTCTGAGATATCAAGTGTTAAACTTTAATATCCCTTTTGAGTATTAAAAACCACCATTCAGAGTTTGATATGTCAGTTGTTACTGGGAGCATAGTAAGCTATAGCCACTTCAGGGACCAAATGTATGTTTGCCAAGCGGGCTTCGTGGAAATAGTGGAAGAATGTGTACTGTTAATGAAATTTGCAAAAAAGAGAATCTAGGGTGTGCTTTTGGGGATTCTTGACCCGATGGTGAAGGCGCCGTGGCCAGGCACATGGCTACTAGTCAAGCCCATCTTTACTGCTTTACTGTTCATGCATAATTTTTTAAGTTTCGTGAAAACGTCGCCCACATTGAAAACTTTCTGATCCTGGAACCCACGAAAACAATAATATCAAAAGGCAAAATGTCAAAATGACGTTAGCAACCGACTGTTAAATATTTAGCGACTGTCAATTAAAATTTATCAATGTAAGTTGGTATTTGATTCCTGTTTCAGGTTAATCGGCACATAAAATATCCATTCAGGCGATTAAAAGGATAATCAGTGTTTAAAAAGTTTAATCAAGTTCAAACTACCGGCCCTAAAACTAGTAATTTTACGTTTACGGGATTTAGCAGTATTGCTTGTAGGTACAGAAATGAATGGGCTTTCCAAAAATGTGGTCGGTTTGGTGGCGTGTGCGGGGGGAGGGGAGGCGAAAAAACCTCTTACCTCATCTGAGTTTTCAAAAACCCGTAAATTTGTCGGTCTTGAGACTATCATTTGTAAGGCTGTCCCCCCCCTCCCCCAGCAGCCATACCCATTCCTAGCAGCCACCGGTCCATACTTCTAAAACCCCTTATGTAACCACACATAAATTTGAGATTTAAGATGTTGGAAGATTATGTCACTCTGCCTTATGGGGAAAAGAACTGACACATTAGATAGATGAACATTCACAATTTGAGTTTACAGACGAATTCCAAATGAGCGTACACTACAATCTCCATACTGAAATCCTTTAGTCTATGCTCTTATCAGAATATTTAAAAATCCAACAAAGCGGCGGATTAAAATCTTATCTCAACTGAGTTTTATATTTTATTTTCATTCCATATATATTTTCATACCCATTCCTAGCAGCCGCCGGTCCATACTTCTAAAACTCCTTATGTAACCAGACATAAATTTGAGATTTAAGAAGTTGGAAGATTATGTCAGTCTGCCTTATGGGGAAAAGAACTGGCACATTAGATAGATGAACATTCAAAAATTGAGTTTACAGACGAATTCCAAATGAGCGTACACTACAATCTCCATACTGAAATCCTTTAGTCTATGCTCTTATCAGAATATTTAAAAATCCAAAAAAGCTTCAACATAGCGCCGGAATAAAATTTTATCTCAACTGAGTTTTCAAAGGCCTGTAAGTTTGTCGGCTTTAATAGAATCGTTTGTGCGACTGCCAATTACCCAAAAGTTACAGACCTATTCCTAACAGCCAGCTATCCATATTTTTGTTTGACTTTCTGAGATATCAAGTGTTAAACTTTAATATCCCTTTTGAGTATTAAAAAACCACCATTCAGAGTTTGATATGTCAGTTGTTACTGGGAGCATAGTAAACTATAGCCACTTCAGGGACCCGGTGTAGGCTTGCCAAGCGGGCTTCGTGGAAATAGTGGAAGAATTGTGTACTGTTAATGAAATTTTACAAAAAAGGAGAATCTAGGGTGTGCTTTGGGGGATTCTTGACTCGATGGTGAATGCGCCACGGCCAAGCACATGGCTACTTGTCAAGCCCATCTTTACTGTTCATGCATAATTTTTTAAGTTTCGTGAAAACGTCGCCCACATTGAAAACTTTCTGATTCTGGAACCCACGAAAACAATAATATTAAAAGGCAAAATGTCAAAATGACGTTAGCAACCGACTGTTAAATATTTAGCGACTGTCAATTAAAATTTATCAACGTAAGTCGGTATTTGATTCCTGTTTCAGGTTAATCGGCACATAAAATATCCATTCAGGCGATTAAAAGGATAATCAGTGTTCAAATAATTTAATTGAAATTCAAACTACCGGCCCTAAAACTAGTAATTTTACGGGATTTAGAAGTATTGCGCGTAGGTACAGAAATGAATGTGCTCTCCAAAAATGTGGTCGGTTTGGAGGCGTGTGCGGGGGGGAGGGGGGGGGGGGGGGCGAAAATACCTCTCTTACTTCATCTGAGTTTCTATCTGAGACTATCGTTTGTAAGGCTGCCACCCCCCCAGCAGCCATACCCATTCCTAGCAGCCGCCGGACGATACTTCTAAAACTCCTTATGTAACCAGACATAAATTTGAGATTTCAGAAGTTGGAAGATATGTCAGTCTGCCTTATGGGGAAAAGAACTAACACGTTAGATAGATGAACATTCACAAATTGAGTTTAAAGACGAATTCAAAATGAGCGTACACTACATTCTTCATACTGAAATCATTTAGTCTATGCTCTTATCAGAATATTTAAAAATCCAAAACAGCTGCAACGAAGCGGCGGAATAAAATCGTATCTCAACTGAGTTTTCAAGGGCCTGTAAGTTTGTCGGCTTTAACAGAGTCTTTTGTGTGACTGCCAATTACCCAAAAGTTACAGACCTGTTCCTAACATCCAGCTATCCACATTTTTCTTTGAGTTTCTGAGATATCAAGTGTTAAACTTTAATATCCCTTTTGAGTATTAAAAACCACCATTCAGAGTTTGATATTTCAGTTGTTATTGGGAGCATAGTAAACTATAGCCACTTCAGGGACCCGGTGTACGCTTACCAAACGAGCGTCGTGGAAATAGTGGAAGAATGTGTACAGTTAATGAAATTTGCAAAAAGGAGAATCTAGGATGTGCTTTGGGGGATTTTTAACTCGATGGTGAATGCGCCGTGGCCAAGCACATGGCTACTTGTCAAGCCCATCTTTACTGTTCATGCATAATTTTTAAAATTTCGTGAAAACGTCGCCCGCATTGAAAATTTTCTGCTCCTAGAGCTCACGAAAATAATAATATCAAAATGCAAAATGTCAAAATGACGTTAGCAACCGACTGTCAATTAAAATTTATCAACGTATGTTGGTATTTGATTCTTGTTTCCAGTTAATCGGCACATAAAATATCCATTCAGGCGATTAAAAGGATAATCAATCAGTGTTCAAATAATTTATTTGAAATTTACACTACCGGCCCTAAAACTAGTAATTTTACGGGATTTAGCAGTATTGCGCGCAGGTACAGAAATGAATGGGCTTTCCAAAAATGTGGTCGGTTTGGTGGCGTGTGCGGGGGGGGGGGGGGGGGGGGCGAAAAAACCTCTTACCTCAATTTAGTTTTCAAATCAAAAACCTGTAAATTTGTCGGCCTTGAGACTACCGTTTGTAAGGCCCCGCCCCCCCCCCCTCCCCCCCCCCCCCCCCCCCGGCAGACCCACCCATTCCTAGCAGCCACCGGTCCATACTTCGAGAACTCCTTATGTAACCAAAATAAATTTGAAATTTAAGAAGTTGGAAGATTATGTCAGTCTGCCTTATGGGGAAAAGAACTGGCACATTAGATAGATGAACATTCAAAAATTGAGTTTACAGACGAATTGCAAATGAGCGTACACTACAATCTCCATACTGAAATCCTTTAGTCTATGCTCTTATCAAAATATTTAAAAATCCAAAAAAACTTCAACAAAGCGGCGGAATAGAATCTTATCTCAACTGAGTTTTCAAGGGCCTGTAAGTTTGTCGGCTTTAACAGAATCGTTAAAGCCGAGGGACCACTTCAGGAACCCGGTGACGCTTGCCAAGCGGGCTTCGTGGAAATAGGTGTACTGTTAATGACGTTTTGCAAAAAAGAGAATATAAGGTGTGCTTTGGGGGATTCTTGACTCGATGGTGAATGGCCGGCACATGGCTACTAGTCAAGCCCATTTTTACTGTTCATCTATAATTTTTTAAATTTTATTAAAAAAAAAGCGTTATTTAAACATGTCAACCAATAAATTCCATCATAAAAATATATCTGAGCTCTATTATTAATATTTATTACATTTTTTTAAATATTTCAGAAACCACTCAAAATGTGCCCATATTGTAACGGTGTTCTAAACAGGCTCTACAAAAGTCAATTTTTTGCCAATTTAACCGTCTTCGTAACTACAGCCGTTTCGGTGATAGTAATACTGCCCGCGCTTAAAAAAGACACCCTGTATATACTCAAATTCTATTCTAAAATAAATACTTTTATGGATGTTTACGATTTTCAGGACCGCACCGAAACCGCCAACAAGTGATCTCAAACAGTTGGCGCACTTTGGCCGAATAAATTTTAATACAAAGTAGCAATTAGCGGATTTGCGCCTCGTCCCACATCAGCTGGTGTCTGCAAATATGAACGCAAATCCCGAATCATTAATCAGGTTTAATTACTCAAAATTTTAGTTCGTTCGTTCTTCAGTTTTTTTTGTTGGGACGGACTTAATCCGATTGTTTCTAATCGACTTTCCCCGGAGTAAATTTCAAGAGTACATAAGCCGGACGTCATAAATTATTCAATAGCTTACCCTCATGCTAAGAACATGTTGTCGACGGTATAGGGACTGCTTACCAAGCAGCCAGAATAATCTATTCTTTATACATTTATACGATCGTAGGTCTGGTTTTTTTTTGTTTAGAATGTTTACGTAATACCTTCTTTTTGATGGAAATCGATCAAAACAATCTTTTCTGGTCGACTGCCCCCAAGAGATCATGAAGCTTAAAAGCGTAAATCCCTCCACGAAAAATGTACCCATATGTATGAAAAACGACTCAATAGCTCTTTTCAGGTTGACCTTTTTTTAGCTCACATAGATAACACACTTTTGGTGAAAAGCCGTTGAATTCCCCATTCACCTTTCTGGCTTTACGATTGATTACCTTCGAGCTGTGACGTCACTTGGGAACAAACGAATCTAGGGCGCCAGATTGGCCAAAGTGGGCGCGATGAAAAAAGTTTTTTTTGCCCGATAATAGAGATTAAAAAACAATTTCCTTCTTTAATTGAATCAGACACAATGAGCCTGCTCGGAGTGAATTCGTAATTGGACGAAAATGTTTGGGTAATCGTCGTTATGTACCGTACGCTCTAATCACAATCAAAGTTTCGTTCCACATGAAAGCGAAGTTTAATTAGTTCGTGGAGCATTTTGTTCGTAAAACCAAATTAATTTGTAAGCAATGAACTCAGCCGCACTGGGGAATTTAGAACGCCAAAAGAATTTTAAACAGACCATGTAACGCCGTGTATAATGAGACGTAAATTTATTCTTCTTTTTAAAATTTGTGAACATGGATTTTGATTTCGGCATAATTGAAGGCAACGCAACTTTTTGGCACAAATCACATTCACGTTCGTGCTTTTATGTCAAGCTTTTTGGATCTGAATTTTGTTACAGAAGATAAAAATGTGTCAGTTTTATACAAGGCGTTCTAAATTAATTTAACGATACATTCTATGCTAAAAAAGTAAGGCAAAAAGTTCAAATAAGCATAGGTCCGCAAACGCTTCGTTTCTGGGATACAGGATGTTTAAGTTTTTTTTTCAGTTTTTCTCCGTACAGTTTTTTGAGTTAGAGAGATATTTAGCTAATATTTTTTGGTTTATTGAACTCTAGAGCCACGCTGCAAATTTTATCTTCTCAAACTTTTTTGGCGCACTTTTTCTGAAAGATTTAAATTCCTTGTTCAATTTAGACACTTTTTTACCTTTTACATTTTTTCGTATATCTCACGGTTTCCCGGTAAAATTCATTTTACGAAATTGAATGTTAATGTGAAATGGTACCACCAGCACTCATATTACTCATCCGATTTACCACATATGGTTTGGAAGTATGAAAATACCCTGGAACCGAATATTGATGCTGCTAGCTTCACTAGTTCCTACAAAAGAATATCTGCCATTTTTGAGGCAGTATTCAAAACAGAAATTGAAGCACTATTTATCATAAGGTAAATAGAATTAACAAAACAAACCTATTGGTAAAGATTTTGTATAACAAAAGTCTATAATGACATTATCCCATTTTTTTGGGACGCTCTATACTACTCCAGGCCGGCCATCTTGTATTTTTGAAAATATTGTTTTTAGCAAATTTTACATAAACGAAGCCTACCATTGGATTTTCAACTCGATGACCATCAGTTCATAAAACAGCCAGAACCTAGTTACCGTTGCTATGGTAGTGTCAGCTATTTTACAACCCATGGTACTTCTGTAATTACCTATCATGTAAACTTGAACCATGAACCATAAGCGGTTCTGCAAGTTATAACGTAACTTAGTTACCAAAGCTATGATAAAAACGCTGTTTTTGACCTTTTAAACGACTGATGAACCATAATTTCGCAAGCTCTAATTGTGCCCATCCGCAGACTAGTTTCGCCGTTTACGGCTCATCAGTGAGGCTTTCACACAACGAGTTGGTCAGCAGAAATCTTGAGTTGGTTTGTTTCTGACGTGCTTTTATTTGTGTCTGTGCTTAATTTTTTTTTATATTTATATATTATTTTTAGATGCTTTGGTTCAGTTTTAGTTGATTTTGACCTAAATTTTTCCAAAAACTCTTCATTTACATGTTTAAATTGCTTTGAATCATTTTTGGTCAGTTTTAAACTTAAGTTTAACCAGCAATTTTTCAAAATTTTTAAATTTTCATTTTAACTGAAACATAAAACTACAAGAAACATACATCTAACATAAAATTTTTTAACTGATTGAGGCCTTTTCATAACCTGATTTTTTTTAAGTTTTAATTTGCATTCTTATATCTTTGAGTAATTTTAAATCGATTTTAGCTTCAATATTTTTTATCTCAATAACTTCAAAAATTCAAATATATATTTTTAATGCTAATTTTTCCAAAAACTATTAATTTGTATTTTTAAATTGCTTTTAATCATTTTTGGTCAGTTTTGATTCTAATTTTAACCAGCAATTTTTCAAAATGTTTAAATTCTCATTTATTAAAGCTTTAAGTATTTTTTAACTTTTATTTCATTAAAAAAAAAAATGCATTTTATATGCTTTGAGTCATTTTACACTGATTTTGACCTAATTTTGTCCAAAACATTGCATATTTAAATTGCTTTGAATCTTAAGTTTTAATTTGCATTCTTATAGGCTTTGAGTCATATTAAACCAATTTTAACTTTAATGTTTTTTTATCTCAATATCTCGAAAAATTCGATTATGTATTTTTAGATGCTTTGTTTCAGTTTTGGTTGCTTTGTTTCATTTTTGGTTGATTTTGACCTAAATTTTTCCAAAAAATCTGAATTTACATTTTTAAATTGCTTTGAATAATTTTTGGTCAGTTTTGATCCTAATTTTAACCAGCAATTTTTAAAAATTTTTAAATTTTCATTTATTAATGCTTTAAGTATTTTTTTTTAACTGATTGAGGCCTTTTCATAACCTAATTTTTTTTAAGTTTTAATTAGCATTCTTATATTTGAGTCATTTTAAACTGATTTTAGCTTTAAAAATTTTTTATCTCAATAACTCGAAAAATTCTAATATGCATTTTTAGACGCTTTGGTTCACTTTTAATTAATTTTGACATAAACCTTTCCAAACATTTTTAATTTGCATTTTTAAATTGCTTTGAATCATTTTTGATTTTAATTTTAACCAGCAACTTTTCAATTTTTTTTTATTAACGCTTTAAGTATTTTTTAACTGATTGTGGCCCTTATCATACCTACATTTTTTCAAAACTTGCATTCTTAAATGTTTTGAGTCATTTTATACCGATCTTAGCTTTAAAATTCATATCTTATTAACTCCAGAAATTTCAAATATAAATTTTTTTATGCTTTAAGTTTTCTTTAACGGATTTAGATCTTAAAGAAATTGAATTTTTCCAAAATTCTTAATTCGTATATAATATTTTAGATTACTTTAAATAATTTTGGGTCAGTTTCAATCCTAATTTTAACCAGCAATTTTCCAGAATTTTTTAATTCTTGTTTTTAAACGCTTTAAGTATTGCTTTTAATTGATATTGGCACTTACCATCTTTAAATTTTTTCAAATAGTTTTAATGTGAATTTTCGCATTTAGAATAATTTTGAGTCCTCCTTATTTAGACATCGCTATTTACGTGGTTCCGAGGGTCTCAAAAGTTGTTCTTAATCCGTTTATTAAAACTCAGGTTTTTTAAGGTCTAATTCCATCAAAAGTGACCTAAAGCTAAAAATGTATATTTAAAGTTATTGAGAGATGAACTTTAAAACCAAAATCATTTAAAAATGACTCAAAACATTTAAGAATGCAAATTAAAACTATTTGAAAACATTCAAATATGATAAGGGCCCAAATCAATAAAAAAATACTTAAGGCGTCTAAAAACGAAAATATAAAAGTTCTGGAAAAATGGTGGTTAAAAATAGAATCTAAAATTGACCAGAAATGATTTAAGTTAAACTAAAAATACGAATTAACAGTTTTGGGAAAAATTCAGGTTCTTCAATTAAAGATAATTCAAAGCATAAAAAAATGTAATATTGCAATTTATGTAGTTATTGATGAATTTTAAAAATTGGTTTAAAATGACTCAAAATATTTAAGAATGCAAATCAAAACTTTTTTAAAAAAGTTAGGTGTAATAAGGGCCACAATTATTTAAAAAAGACTTAAAGCGTTAATAAATAAAAATTAATTTTTTTTTTAAAAATTGCAGGTTAAAATTAGGATCAAAACTAATTAAAAATTATTCAAAGCAATTTAAGAATGCATATTAAGGGTTTTTTTGAAAAAAATTATTCAAAAGCCATTAAAAGTGATCCATAGCATCTAAAAATACATATTTCAGTTTTTGAAGTTGGATTGAGATAAAAAATATTAAAGCCAAGATCGGTTTAAAATGATTCAAAACATTTGAGAATGCAAATTAAAACTTTTTGATGAAAAGGTTTTGAATAGGCCAAAATCAATTAGAAAATACCTAATGCGTTTAAAAATAGAAATTTAAAAATTTTGAAAAATTGCAGGGTAAGATTAAGATCAAAACCGATCAAAAATTATTCAAAACAATTTAAAAATTTAAAGTTTTGACAACATTCAGGATCTTTAAAGTCAACATTCATAAAAATAATCGAAATCACCAAAAAAATGTGTATTTAAAGTTTTTGTAGTATTGAGATAGGAATTCTAGAGTCAAAATCGCTTTAAAATAAATCAAAGCTTTTAAAATAGCCAATTTGAATTTCATGGAAAAGATACAGGTGAAAGTCAAAGTCAAATTTGAAGTTTGTAGAAAAATTCAAGTTAAGATTGGCAACAAAATAGAATGGCTCAAAGGAGAAATTGTAGAAAAGAAAAAAGGAGAAGATGAGATACAAATTAGAGAAAATCAACTAAAAACGACTTAAAGTTTGTTTTTTTTTGTAGAGTTTTGACATTAATCTTAACCTCCAATTTTTCAAAATTTTTAAACCTCCACCTTTAACCGTTTTAAGTATTTTTTAACTAATTTTGACCTTATCATAACCTGCTCAAAAATATTTTAATTTCCATTCTTATATGCTTTGAGTAATTTTGAACCGATTTTAGCTTTATTATTTTTTATCTCAATAACTTCAAAAATTCAAATATATATTTTTAATTTTTCCAAAAACTTTTAATTTGTATTTTTAAATTGCTTTGAATCATTTTTTGGTCAGTTTTGATCCTAATTTTAAGCAGGAGTTTTTCAAAATTTTTAAATTTTCATTTATTAAAGCTTTAAGTATTTTTTAACTGATTTTGAAGTTACCATATCCTGATTAAAAAAAAATCGTTCAGATATGCTTTGAGTCATTTTACACCGATATTGACCTACATTTTTCCAAAAATTCCTTACTTGCATATTTAAATTGCTTTGAATCATTTTTGGTCAGTTTTGATCCTAATTTTCAAATATTTTTTCGATTTAAATATTTTTTTAGCTGATTTTGGCTTTAAAATTGTATATATCAATAACTCGAAAAATTCAATTATGTATTCTTGGATGCTTTGATTAACTTTTAATTGATTTTGACGTAATTTTTTCTAAAAAAATCTTAATTTGCATTTTAAATTGCTTTGAATAATTTTTGGTAAGATTTGATCCTAATTTTAGCCAGCAATTTTTCAAAATTTTTAAATTTTCATTTATTAACGCTTTAAGTATTTTTTTTAACTGATTGAGGCCTTTTCATAACCTGATTAAGTTTTAATTTGCATTTTTATATGCTTTGAGTCATTTTAAACTGATTTTAGCTTTAAGATTTTTTATCTCAATAACTCGAAAAATTCTAATATGCATTTTTAGACGCCCTAAATTAATTTTGACATAAATTTTTTCAAAAACTCTTAATTTGCATTTTTAAATTGCTTTGAATCATTTTTGATCAGTTTTGGTCTTAGTTTTAACGAGCAACTTTTCAAAATTTTTATTTTTTTTTATTAACGCTTTAAGTATTTTTTAACTGATCGGGGCCCTTATCTTACTTACATTTTTTCAAAACTTGCATTCTTAAATGTTTTGAGTAATTTTAAACCGATCTTAGCTTTAGAATTCATATCTTATTAACTCCAAAATTTTCAAATATAAATTTTTTATGCTTTAAGTTTTCTTTAACGGATTTTGATCTTAAAGAAATTGCATTTTTCTAAAACTCCAAGATTACTTTAAGTAATTTTGGGTCAGTGTCAATCCTAATTTTAACCAGCAATTTTCCAGAACTTTTTAATTTTTGTTTTGAAACGCTTTAAGTATTGCTTTTAATTGATTTTGGCCCTTACCATCTTTAAATTTTTTCAAATAGTTTTAATTTGAGTTTTTAAATGTTATGAGTTATTTTAAAATAATTTTGGTTTAAAATTCTTATCTTAATAACTCCCCAAAGACTTCATTTTAGCCAGATTATTTTTAATGGTTTTAGACCTTAAAGAATATGATTTTTTCTAAAAACTCTTATGTTGCATATTTAGATTGCTTTGAATCAGTTTTCGGTTTTGATTCTAATCTTAATCTGCAATGTGTTAAAAGTTAAAAAATTATACTTTTAAACACTTTAAGCATTTTTTAATTATTTTTGGCCCTTACGTAACCTAAGTTTTTAAAAAAGTTCTAATTTACCTACTTAAAAGCTTTGAGTGGTTATAAGCTAGTTTTGGCAATATTCCTGAAATGATTTTTTTTTTTAAATATTCCATATTTATATTTTTGTACGTTTAGCTGATTTTTGACAGACTGACTGACCTGACTTTTTCGAAATTGTCCAACTTTGCATTTTGAGCGAAGTTTTATATATTTTAGTCCAAAAGAGAATTTTACCAAAAACAATAAAACGCCGCTGTTCAGTTCAATTTTATTCAATATTCATCTTGGATGATCACTTTCAATGAATACCACTTTAGAGGGTTCATTCATCACACACCGATTAAAGAAATTTTACTTCATATTGTATCATTTACAACACTACGTACTTGAATTTTAGTCCGGTAAGTAGCCTTTTACAGGACTGGATGTCGTAAAGAAAATAATTTTTTTTTAAATTGCTGGTTAAAATTAGGATCAAAACTAATTAAAAATGATTCAAAGCAATTTAAGAATGCATATTAAGAGTTCTTGGAAAAATTTAATTCAAAATCCATTAAAAGTGACCCAAGGCCTCTAAAAATGCATATTTCAATTTTTGGAGTTGGATTGAGATAAAAAGTATTAAAGCCAAGATCGGTTTAAAATGATTCAAAACATTTGAGAATGCAAATTAAAACTTTTTGAAGAAAAGGTTATGAATACGCCAAAATCAGTTAAAAAATACCTAAAGCGTTTAAAAATGAAAGTTTAACCCTTTTAAAAAACTGCAAGGTAAGATTAAGATCAAAAACGACCAAAAATAATTCAAAACAAATTTAAAATGCGAATTAAGAGTTTGTGGAAATATTCAGGATCTTTAAGGTCAAAATCCATAAAAATAATATAAAACACCAAAAAATTTGTATTCAAAGTTTTTGGAGTTATTGAGATAGGATTTCTAAAGTCAAAATCGCTTTAAAATAAGTCAAAGCTTTTAAAATAGTCAATTTCTTGGAAAAATACCGGTGAAGATCAAGGTCAAATTTGAACTTTGTAGAAGAATTCAAATTAAGATTGGCACCAAAATGGTTAAGAATGACTCAAAGCGTCCTAAAATATAAATTTAAAGCTTTTGGAGGAAGTGAGACACGAATTAGACCCAAAATCAATTAAAAATGACTTAAAGTTGGTTTTTTGTGTAAAGTTTTGACCTTAATCTTAACCTGCAATTTTTCAATATTTTTAAACCTTCATTTTTAACTGTTTTAATTATTTTTTAACTGATTTTGGCCTTATCATAACCTACTTATTATTCAAAACGTTTTAATTTGCATTCTTATATCATTTGAGTCGTTTTAAATTGATCTTGGCTTTTAAATTTTTTTATCTCATTAACTCGAAAAATTCAAATACATGTTTTTAGATGCTTGGAGTTCCTTTTAATGGATTTTGACCATATTTTTTCCAAAAACTCTTAATTTGCTTTTTTAAATTGCTTTGAATAACTTTTGGTAATTTTTGTTCCTAATTTTAACCCGCAAATTTTCAAAATTTTTTAATTTTTATTTATTATCGCTTTAAGTATTTTTAAACTGATTATTGCATAATCATAACCTGTTTTTTTTTAAGTTTTAATTTGCATTCTTATATGCTTTCAGTAATTTTAAACCGATTTGGCTTTAATATTCATTACCTCAATAGCTCCAAAAATTCAAATATGTATTTTTAGATGCTTTGGTTCCTTTTTAATTGATTTTGACCTAAATTTTTCCAAAAACTCTTAATTTGGATTTTTTTAATTGCTTTGAATTATTTTTGGTCACTTTTGATCCTTATTTTAACAAGCAATTTTTTAATTTTTATTTATTTACGCATTAAGTATTTTTTAACTGATTTTGGCCTTATCATAACCTGATTTTTTTTATGTTTTAATTTGCATTTTTATATGCTTTGAGTCATTTTTAACCGATTTTGGCTTTAATATTTTTTATCTCAATAACTCGAAAAATTCATGTATGTATTTTTAGATGCTTTGGTTCACTTTTAATTGATTTTGACCTAAATTGCTCCAAAAACTTTTAATTTGGATTTTTAAAATACCTTGACTTTATTTTGGTCAGTTTTGATCCTAATTTTAACCACCAGTTTTCCATTTTTTTTTTAATTTTTTTTCTAACGTTTACTAACGCTTTAAGTATTGTTTAACTGATTATCATGACAAAGTTTTTTCGAAAAGTTTTAATTTGCATTCTTAAATGTTTTGAGTCATTTTAAACTGATCTGAATCTCAGTAGTCTCAAATCAATATCACAATAGCTCCAAAAATTTCAAATATACGTGTTTTTAATGTTTTTAGTTATCTGTAGCCAAGATCGGTTTAAAATGATTCAAAACATTTGAGAATGCAAATTAAAGCTTTTTGAACAAAAGGTTATGAATAGGCCAAAATCAGTTAAAAAATACCTAAAACGTTTAAAAATGGAAGTTTAAAATTAAGATCCGATCAAAAATAATTCAAAACAATTTCAAAATTAAAAGTTTTTGGAAACATTCAGTATCTTTAACGTCAACATCCATAAAAATAATCGAAATCACCAAAAAATGTGTACTTAAAGTTTTTGTAGTATTGAGATGGGAATTCTAAAGTCAAAATCGCTTTAAAATAAATCAAAGCTTTTAAAATAGCCAATTTTCTTGGAAAAGATACAGGTGAAGATCAAAGTAAAATTTGAAGTTAAGATTGGCACCAAAATAGGATGATCCAAAGGAGAAACTGTAAAAAAGAAAAAAGGGGAAGATGAGACACGAATGAGAGAGAAAATCAACTATAAATGACTAAAAGTTCGGTTTTTGTTTAATTATTGATCTTAAACTTAAGCTGCAATTTTTAAAAATTTTTAAACTTCTATTTTTAACCATATTAAGTATTTTTTTAACTGCCTTTGTCGTTTTGAATTGATCTTGACTTTAAATTTTTTTTATCACAACAACTCGAAAAATTCAATTATGTGTTTTAGATGCTTGGAGTCCCTTTTAATGGATTTTAACCTAAATTTTTCCAAAAACTCTTAATTTGCGATTTTAAATTGCTTTGAATAATTTTTGGTAATTTTTGTTCCTAATTTTAACCAGCAATCAGCCAGCAGACATAACCTGTTTTTTTATTTTTTTTTAAATTTTAATTTGCATTCTTATATGCTTTCAGTAATTTCAAACCGATTTTGGCTTTAATATTCATTATCTCAATAGCTCCAAAAATTCAAATATGTATTTTTAGATGCTTTGGTTCCCTTTTATTTGATCCTTATTTTAACAAGCAATTTTTTAATTTTTATTTATTTACGCTTTAAGTATTTTTTAACTGATTTTGGCCTTATCAAAACCTGATTTTTTTTAAAAAAAAAGTTTTAATTTGCATTTTTATATGCTTTGAGTCATTTTTAACCGATTTTGGCTTTAATATTTTTTTATCTCAATAACTCGAAAAATTCATGTATGTATTTTTAGATTCTTTGGCTCATTTTTAATTGATTTTGACCTAAGTTGATCCAAAAACTTTTAATTTGCATTTTTAAAATACTTTGACTTTATTTTGGTGAGGTTTGATCCTAATTTTAACCACCAATTTTCATTTTTTTTTTAAATTTTTGTTTACTAACGCTTTAAGTATTGTTTAACTGATTGTGGCCCTTATCATGCCAAAGTTTTTTCGAAAAGTTTTAATTTGGGTTCTTAAATGTTTTGAGTCATTTTAAACTGATCTTAGCTTTAAAATTCATCTCCCAATAGCTGCAAAAATTTCAAATATGCAGGTTTATTGCCTTCAGTTATCTGTAAAGGATTTTGACGTTAAAGAAATTGATTTGTTCCAAAAACCCTTTTTTTATTACCTTATTTTTAGATTACTTCAAATCATTTTTGGTCAGTTTTGACCATAATTTTAACCAGCAATATTCCACAAATTTTTTAAATTTTTGTTTTTAAACGCTTTAAGTATTTTTTAATTGATTTTGTCCCTTATCATATTTGTTTTTTTTTCAAATAGTTTAACTTCAATTCCTAAATATTTTGAGTCATTTTAAAACATGTTTGACTTTAAACTCCAAAAACTTGCCCACAAACTTTTAATGGTGTTAGATCTTAAAATGTTCCTAAAAACTCTTATGTTTCATATTTAGATTGCTTTGAATCAGTTTTGGTCGGTTTTGATTCTAATCTTATCCTGAAATTTTCCAAAATTTAAAAATTTCAACAATTAAGCATTTTTTAGTTAATTTTTTACCTTATCATAACCTGAGTTTTTAAAAAAAAGTTTTGAAACGTTTTAAACTAAACTGCTAACAAAAAAGATCGATACGGCAAAATTTTTCGTCATGTTTAGGGACCTGTATCTCGGAAATGCCTTAGCCGAAATTCATAACTTAAAGAGACTTTGGAAGATCGTTTTTTCTAGAATCAGGGAGGGAGGCTAGTTTTAAACCAAAGTGATTTTCTAAATGATATACAGGGTAAAGAAAAAAGCACTGCAAAATGGTTGCATTTCAACCCACTGCAATTGGTAGCTAGAGTATCTTCAGAACATTCGTTCCTATGAGATTTGAGGACCTTGACTAATATCTCGGGACATGTTCGGCGGTTTTTAGTTTTATGGCCCACAAGAGAAATTACGGGGGTTTTTCAAAAAGTGTGCGTTTTCTTATAAGTTGCCCTGTATCGCGAGAATGCCGCTGCCGATTTTAATGACGTAAATTATCTCCAAAAGACAAATGATTGTAAAATCAGCGACGTACACTCAAGTTTAACAAAACCTTTCTATTCCACGTTGTACAAAAATGGCAAAAATTTACTGAGAAACTGATCAATTTTTTGTTAATAAGGACGTCATGGCGGGTGTTCTAACTTTAAGGCTCTTATTGTAATTACATTTAAGAGCCATGGTCGATATCTCGGGACGTTTTTGGCAGTTTTTTGTTTTTTTGGCCAACAAAAAAAATTACGGGGTTTTTCAAAAAGTGTGCGTTTTCTTATAACTTGCACAGTATCGCGAGAATGCCGCTGCCGATTTTAATGACGTAAATTATCTCCAAAAGACAAATGATTGTAAAATCAGCGACGTACACTCAAGTTTAACAACCTTTCTATTCCACGTTGTGCAAAAATGGCAAAAATTTACTGAGAAACTGATCAATATTTTGTTAATAAGGACGTGATACGGGGGTTTTTCAAAAAGTGTGCGTTTTCTTATAAGTTGCCCTGTATCACAAGAATGCCACTGCCGATTTTAATGAAATAAATCATCTTTTAAAGACAAATGATTCGCGAATCTCTGGCGTACCGTGGGTTAGTAAAACATTTCTATTCCGTTGTACAAGAATTGCAAAAAATGTAATGAGAAACTGATTAATATTTTGTTAAAAACGACGCCTTGGCAGATGCCCTAAATTTAGGAATCTTATTGTGATTACATTTTGATTTGTGATTTTTGTTTTTTGGCCTACAAAAAAAATTACAGAGGTTTTACAAAAAGTTTGCGTTTTCTTATAAGTTGTCCTGCATCGCAATAATGTCGCGGCCGATTTTAATGAGATAAATTATTTTTTAAAGATTAATCATTCACGAATCAGTGAGGTACCCTCAAGGTTAATAAAACATTTCTATTCCATGTTGTACAAGAGTGGCAAAAAATTTAATCAGAAATTGATCAATATTTTGTTGATAAAGACGCCACGGTAGGTGTCCTAACTTTAAGACTCTTACGGGAAGAGTTACGGGGCGTTTACAAAAAGTTTGCACTTTCTTTTAAGTTACAGTGTTTTGCGGGAATACTCACGTCAATAAACTAAAAAACTTTAAAAGTTCATTAATTTTAAAATAATCGAGGCAGATTGATAGTTAGTAAAACGCCTCAGTTTAATTTTATACAATAACAAAAAATTAAATGGAAAAAAATGAACACCTTAAACAATCTGGTCAATTTTAAGGGAAGAGTCTGTCATAAAAATGAGTTGTCTACAATTTTTCGTTTAAAAGTTATAGGGTGTTAGTTTTATTTTAGAAATAGGAAGTTATTGATTTCTGTAAAACCGCCAGAGATATCTCAATGAAGGTTGATAGGCATTTCATTTCCGTAGTTAAACATGGAGACTGGAGACGCTAATAATGTGTAGGTCCACCTAAAACTCGCATTACTTCAGCCACCCTTCTCGGCATACTCTCCACCAAATGTCTTATAAACTCCTGGGGAATAGCTTCCCATTCTTCCCTCACTGCCACTGCCAATTCATCCATATTTTGAAATTCTTGCTCTCTCTCTCTTTCAGCTTTAGTTTCATTCTGCTCCACACGTGCTCTATAACATTCATATCGGGCGACCTAGCAGGCCAATTCATGCGCTCGATGCCATTCTCTCTCAGAACTTCGTTAATAATTCGAGCTCGGTGTGGACGTTCTTTATCGTCAACTAAGATAAAATCATCTCCAAAGTTCTGAGCGAAGGGAATAACAATTTCATTCATACACAAGTCTCGATATCTAACTGCGTTCATAGTTTGCCCAATTAAAACCACTAAGTCAGTCTTTCCATTCCCCATTACTCCTCCCCACACACTCACACTTCCACCCCCAAATGGCACTCTGGATTCCATATTTTCTTCCAGGTTTCGTTCATTCCGCCCTCTCCACACTAAAATACGTCCATCTGATGCATACAACGAAAATCTACATTCATCTGAAAACATGCAATTGTTCCACTCTGCTATTCCCCAGTGCAAATGTTCTTCTGCCCAACGTCTTCGAGAAACTCGATGGATACGTTGAAGCATTGGACATGCGGCACGTCTTCTAGCATGTAGTCCTCGATCATGCAAACGATTTCTGACAGTGGAGGTGCATACGTTGGTCCCCGTTGTTGCTTGCACTCTTGCTTTTATTTTGCTGGCATTTAGAGTCCTTGTCCTCCTGACAGACAAATTAATTAGCCGATCTTCTCTAGGGGTCGCAACTTTTGTGCGACCGCAACTCCCACGCATTTTATAAGCAGGAACACCATAATTTTGTCTTCTTTGAAGTGCCCATTGAATCGTCGACTTAGATGTGCCTACTAAGTCAGCAATGTTGCTTAAACTCAGACCTCGCCGGCGCAACCTGTTTAAAATTATTACTTTTCTTATTCTACATTGCTAAAATACCTCTAAAACTTACCTCACAATATTTTCTAATTCTCTCTCACTTAGTAATGACATTTTTTAAATTAAGAAATCAAAAAAATTAATATGTGACAGATAATTTAAATTTATGTCTCTGACATGTCATACTTTGTTTACTTCGTTTCCATTGTGATTATTATAGATACATTTTTGTGGGCTCACACATTATTACCGTCTTCGGTCTCCATGTTGAACTAATATCCCTAATTCTTATTTATTTATTTAAATAAAAAAATGCACTCTGACGGCGAAACTTTCTTAAACGGGCGGCACCCGCAAAACACTGTAACTTATAAGAATGTGCAAACTTTTTGTAAACGCCCCGTAACTCTTCTCGTAGGCCAAAAAACAAAAAAGCACCAAAAACGTTCCGACATATCAAGCTTGGACCTTCAATGTAATGACAATAACAGCCTTAAAGTAGGGCACGCCATGGCGTAGTTATTAACAAAATATTGATCAGTTTCTCATTAAATTTTTTGGAATTCTTGTACAATGAGTCTATGCCACAGATTTGTAATTCATTTATATTCTAAAAATAATGTATCTCATTAAAATCGGCAGCGGCATTATCGCGATACAGGGCAACTGATAAGAAAACGCAAACTTTTTGAAAACCCCCCGTAATAATTTTTGTAGGCCAAAAAACCAAAAACTGCCGAATTTCTCGAGATATCGACCACGGCTATTAAATGTAATTAAAAGAAGAGCCTTAAAGTTAGGACACCCTCCATGACGGCTTTATTGACAAAATATTCATTAGTTTCTCAGTAAATTTTCTGCCATTCTGTATAACATGGAAGAAAAGGTTTATTAAACTTGAGTGGACGTCACTGATTTTACAATCATTTATCTTTTAGAGATAATTTATTTCATTAAAATCGGCAGCGGCATTCTCGCGATACAGGGCAACTTATAAGAAAACGCAAACTTTTTGAAAAAACCCCTTAATTTTTTTTGTAGGCCAAAAAACAGAAAACTGCCAAAAACATCCCGAGATAACGACCATGGCTCTTAAATGTAATTACAGTAAGAGCCTTAAAGTTAGAACAACCGATATGACGTCCTTATTAACAAAATATTGATCAGTTTCTCAGTAAATTTTTGCCATTTTTGTACAACGTGGAATAGAAATGTTTTGTTAAACTTGAGTGTACGCCGCTGATTTTACAATCATTTGTCTTTTGGAGGTAAATTACGTCATTAAAATCGGCAGCGGCATTCTCGCGATACAGGGCAACTTATAAGAAAACGCACACTTTTTGAAAAACCCCCGTAATTTTTTTTGTTGGCCAAAAAACAAAAAACTGCCAAAAACGTCCCGAGATATCGACCATGGCTCTTAAATGTAATTACAATAAGAGCCTTAAAGTTAGAACAACCGCCATGACGTCCTTATTAACAAAATATTGATCAGTTTCTCAGTAATTTTTTTGCCATTTTTGTACAACGTGGAATAGAAAAGTTTTGGTAAACTTGAGTGTACGTCGCTGATTTTACAATCATTTATCTTTTGGAGATAATTTACGTCATTAAAATCGGCAGCGGCATTCTCGCGATACAGGGCAACTTATAAGAAAACGCACACATTTTGATAAACCCCCGTAATTTCTCTTGTGGGCCATAAAACTAAAAACCGTCGAACATGTCCCGAGATATTAGTCAAGGTCCTCAAATCTCATAGGAACGAATGTTCTGAAGATACTCTAGCTATCAAATGCAGTGGGTTGATATGCAACCATTTTGCAGTGCTTTTTCCTTTACCCTGTATATCATTTAGAAAATCACTTTAGTTTAAAACTAGCCTCCCTCCCTGATTCTAGAAGAAACGATCTTCCAAAGTCTCTTTAAATTATGAATTTCGGCTAAGGCATTTCCGAGATACAGATCCCTAAACATGACGAAAAATTTTGCCGTATCGATCTTTTTTGTTACCAGTTTAGTTTTGGCAATATTCCTAAAAAGATTTTTTCCTAACATTCCAAATTTATATTTTTGTACGTTTGGAGTCATTTTTAACCAATGTTGGCATTAATTCTAACCTGACTTTCTCGAAGTTGTCCAACTTTGCATTTTGAGCCAAATTTGATATATTTTAGTCGAAAAGAGAATTTTACCAAAAACCATAAAACACCTCTGTTCGTTTCAATTTTATTCAATTTTCATCTTGGATGATCACTTTCAATGAATACCAGTTTAGAGGGTTCATTCATCACACATCGAGTAAAGAAATTTTACTTCATACTGTATCATTTAGGACACTTTTACGTACTTGATTTTAGTCCGATAAATAGCTTTTTACAGGACTGGATGTCGTAAAGAAATTTTCCTTCAAACTGTATCATTTCGGACACTTTTCCGTACTTGTTTTTAGTCCGGTAAATAGCTCTTTACAGGACTGGATATCGTAAAGAAATGCTGCTTCATACTGTATCATTTAGGACACTTTTACGTACTTGATTTTAGTCCGGTAAATAGCTTTTTACAGGACTGGATATCGTAAAGAAATTTCACAGAATTGAGTACCTGCACATCTTCTATAAATCCATTGTATCCATGGTAACTTGTACCGGTAAATAGCTTTTTACAGGATTGCATATCGTAAATAAATTTTACAGAATTGAGTACCGGCACATCTTCTATAAATCCATTGTATCCTGTACCGGTACACCGGAAAAAGTGTTCTAAATGATACAGTATGAAGTAAATAACTATTACAGTATTGAGTACCGGTACATCCTGTGCCGGTATTCAATAAATCTATTACCGGTACCGGTACAAGTACCAGTACAGGATACGGTAACGAAACTATACCGGATTTCTTCAAAATATATTCGCCGCACATAAAATTATTTTTTCCTGTTTTTAGTGAGTATAAAGTAATAGTTATTTACGTTATAAGTTCGGTAAATATATTTTTCCAGTAGGAGTAAGATGTTTTGTAAGGAATTTGGAACGACTACTGTAACACGTTACCGGACGTATGATGTACACTTTACTCCATACTTATTAAAAACAGGAAAAAATTAATTTATTTTATATTTTTGAGAAATCCGGTATAGTTCCATTACGGTATCCGTGGACACCATATACCGTGGATACAATCGATTTATTGAATACCGGCACAGGATGTGAAGTCGTTCCGAACTCCCTCGAAACTCTTCGTTAATAACTATTACTTCATACTCACCAAAAACAGGAAAAAAATAATCTTATGTGCGGCGAATATATTTTTGAGAAACCCGGTATAGTTTCATTACGGTACCGGTACCGGTACCGGTAATGAATTTATTGAATACCGGCACGGAATGTACCGGTACTCAATACTTTTTTTTTTTTTTTACGATATCCAGTCCTGTAAAAAGCTATTATTTATCGGACTAAAATCAAGTACGTAAAAGTGTCCTAAATGATACAGTATGAAGTAAAATGTTGTACATCATACGTCCGGTAACGTGTTACAGTAGTCGTTTTTAAATTCCAGACTCGGCTATCTCCTCGTCCAGAAACATCTCACTCCTGCTGTAAAACTATATTTACCGGACAAAGAACGTAATAGTTATTTACGTTATAAGTCCGGTAAATATAGTTTTACAGTAGGAGAAAAATATTTCCGAAAAAATTTGAAATTGGAAATTGCGACGTATGATGGACAACATTTTACTTCATACTTATTAAAAACAGGAACAAATTAATTTTATGTTATTTTTATTATTTATAATTTATTTTTATTAATTACAATACTGTACAATTTCTTTACGATATGCAGTCATGTAAAAAGCTATTTTCCGGACTAAAGACAAGACGTAAAAGTGTCCTATATGATACAGTATGAAGTAAATAACTATTACAGTATTGTATAGTATATTCAATAAATCCATTACCGGTACTGGTAAAGGTACCGGTACAGGATACCGCAATGAAACTAGACCGGATTTCTCAAAAATATATTCGCCGCGCATAAAATTAATTTTTTCTTGTTTTTAATAAGTATGATGTAAAATGTTGTCCATCATACGTCTCCATTTCCAATACCAGACTCGGCTATCGCCTCGTCCGGAAACATTTTTCTCCTACTGTAAAACTGTAACGTAAATTAGTGTTCATTACGGTATTCAACACTGTAAAATTTCTTTACGGTATCCTATTTACTATTAATTTACTATTAAAAAGCTATTTACCGTATTAATAGGTAAATAAATTACTTAACGTCCTGTTAGGCCTAGTAATCAGTAAATATCGCTGTAATGAACGCACAATAGCTATTTATGTAACCAGTTACGAAAAATCTCATTCAAATTGCACACATTCATTCGTTACACAAAAAAGGTTTTTCGTCACGTGTTTTATACAAGATTTTTTCTAATTTTGACTACAAATACCTACTTAGAGAGAGAACTATTATTATTAAACTTCAATATTTACTTTTAAACCACTTTGTATCTACTTAATACCGTAAAACTATAGCAACGCTGTGCCACAGCCGAAACCTGCAACTGGTGGTGACACCAACTTTTCATCACTAGATTTTACTTTTCGTAACTAGTTACGAAAAGTAGGACGTTACGTCACTGTCATCAGTTTTGAAAAGTGCCACTTTATATGTCAAAATTGACGAAAAAAACGTTTTTGTTTAAATCTGTGGACAGTTTCGAGTCAAACCACGTGTACTTCTTCTCAATAACATTCTCTCTTTCTGCACTAAATCCCACTAAAGCATATTACCGACCGCAACATCAGAGATGTGCAACCTCAAATTGAGGTCTAATCTCTGGCTCAGCGAACGCCCTCCTACACACATCGGTGGTCAATACGGTTAAAGCTCCTCTGAAGTTTCTAACCATCATTGCAAATTGCCCGATATTGTCATGTGATTAAGTGGAACAATGGAAGCGACACTGTAACATATATCCTCCAAGTTGGGCTCAACTTGCATTAAATGCACTACATCCAGTTTCCGGCTCGTTTGCGGTTAAACGGTTTCAAGTAGCACTTTGTAGCGAACGCAAACGTATCCGAAGAAAGAGATATCGCTCCAAAGATCATATTGACTACGAGAGTGTTTGCTACAAGTTCTCCATTAGCCGCAAACTTCCTGGTAACATTCAGCATTAATTTCCATAACAACATTTCCTACTGACATTTCGGCGAAAATAATATGTGTGTCGTAATCTTATGAATAATAAAGCGAGCCATTCCGGTATTATGCCACACTTAATATTGGGGGAGTTGCACGACTTTGGGGCAAACAGTGTCTGTTTACTCGAACTTCTGGTGTGTGTTTGTCAACGTAACTACACTCTCGTTATCTCAATATGTGCTTTAATGGAATGGGAAGTTTCATTAAATTGTTTTATCGGCACTTGCTGAGTAATTAGCAGGCATTTAAGAGTAAATTTTTTTGTTTCTATTTTCAAATTTTCTTTGAGCAGGGTTGTCTGACAAGGCATTCGCTCCAATAAAAGATCGAGGCCGCGTCGGTTCGATAGCCGTCTTTATGCTTGTGTAGTCATCCGGTTTATCTAGGATTTAGTTTTCGTTTTCGCGAAACTCTATAAGCTCGTTCCAGATAAACGACGAAGGCATTTACTTGCCTCGAATCGACCTTTAAGACCGCCGTAAAAAATGCAACTCCGCAATGTCGAAAAAAGCAGCCACGCAATATTAGGTCGAGACATCCCCATTTCTGCTAACTAATTTTATAATACGGCTTTAATTGCGATATCCATTAGGTTGGTGCACGAACGTTGCGCAAAATGCGATCTTGCGAGTTTTAAATCGCCCTCGTGGGGTTGATGTCTTTTTTATGATTATTATTTATAATGAAATTGGTATTAGGTAGAGCAGGGAATATGCAATAAAGCAAAAAAAAAACGTATTACAGTGATGACTGTTGAAACTCACATTTAGAGTGATGCCGGATAGGAGTTTTTGAATAAAAATGTAGAAAATTGCTCGAAAGCGCCAAAATGGGCATTAAGACAATTTTATATGTTTCATTCTGACTTGGACGGATTAGCAGGATGAAGACAAATCCACAGCTTCAGTCTATTGCTAAATCGCCGACGTTTTGACCGTCTATTCTGGTCATCATCAAGGATACAAACTAGCAGTAAAATAGACGGTTGGATTTTAAGAGACTTCATTAGATGAGACTTAATCTAAGAATACAATTTTATAATTACATTTATCGTACCTTTTGGAACTAGTAAGGTGGCTGAGTACCGTACTGTAAAGTTATACATTTTCAAAATTGGAAAAATTTCTAGAAACTTCCATGCAGTGTTGCCAATTCTTCAATTTTTTCGAAAAACGGTAAACGACGAACCAAATTTTAGAACGGATATGTATTTCTCAAAAAATTCTCCAAAAGTTTCCTTATTTATATTTTTTGTACTCCGATAATGGCTATTTTCAAATAAACCATTCGAAACGTCGCTTCCATGGTTCAAAAAAATCATTACAATATACAAAGAGGTAAAAAAATTACAGCCAAAAACATTATCGTACGTCTTTGAGGCCCAATATCTCCCTTAAAGGTGACCTTAGGAAAAAAATTATATGACAAACTAATTTTATTTTGACTTGCCCTATACGTTGCCGAGATGGTCACGTACTTTTAGTACATCCTGTATACTAACGTGAATGTTATCCGGGACTAGAGATTAATGGTAGAGATTTTTTTTTCATGGGGAATTGAATAATTTGACGAGTTTGAAGTGCTGATGAGGTCTAGGAACCGAAACCGGTCGCTTAAAAAAAACGGTTTTAAAATAAAGATAGGTATGAAATATACAGTGTGTCCTCGGATAGGTAAAACGACTCTCGTAAAAAGTGAAAAATTGTCATCAATTAAGTATGCTTTGAAAAAGTTTTGCAGTCATCAGGCGAAACAAATGGCGATCAATGCTTCAAGTGTCAAATTGATTTTTAAAGTTAACGGGTCTTTGGAATAATTTCAGTGCAGTGTTGCCAATTGTTCAATTTTTCTGGAAAACAGTAAACAAGAAATAATATTTTAGATCTGATATGTATTTTTCATAAAATTGTCCATAAGTTTCACTGTTTAACTTGTATTTAGTTTTGTTTTGTAGTCGGATAATGGCTATTTTTACAAATAGCTTTTCTTCGTCGAAAATTTTAATTTGACGAGTTTAAAGTATTGATGATGGCCGAAACCCGTCCGTTAAAGAAAAAAGGATTATAAAATAAAGATGCATCCGGGGACAGTCTGTCCCCGGATAGGTAAAAGGACTTTTGAAAAAATGCCAATATGAAAGTATGTTTTGGAAAAGTTATGCAGCCATCAGGCATTATAACTTACGAGAAAATAATGAGAAAAACACAAATAACAAGAAAAATCAAAAATAAAGAGAAAAATCGATAACTATGGGTTGGAAAATTTCTAAAAGCTGGCTAGTGATAGAAATTACTTCAAATTGGCAACATTTTGCAAAATTCAGTTGTCATTTATTATATAAAAAAATTTACGAGTCAAACTTAATGATGGCTCATATTTCTCTGAAATGTCGAAAAACAAAACTCATAATTTCTAAACTAATTTCTTCTAATACTGCTTCAATACCTGAACTATCGAAGAAATATCAAAAGGATGTATTCACGAGAAAAATCGATAACTGTCAGTTGGGAAATTTGTAAAAGCTGGCTAGGATAGAAATTACTTCAAATTGGCAAAATTTTGCAAAATTCATTTGTAAACTTCGAATCAGACTTAATGAGGCGTCACCTTTCTTTGAAATGTCGAAAAACAAAACTGATAATATCTAAACTAATTCCTTCTAATACTGCTTTAATGGCTGAACTATCGAAGAAATATTAAAAGGATGTATTTACGAGAAAAATCGATAACTATCATGTGGGAAATTTGTATAAGCTGGCTAGTGATAGAAATTATTTCAAATTGGCAAAATTTTGCATAATTCAGTTGTAAACTTCGAATCAGACTTAATGAGGGGGTCATCTTTCTTTGAAATATCAAAAAGCAAAACTGATAATTTCTAAACTAATTCCTTCTAACACAGTTTCACTGACTGAACTATCGAAGAAATGTCAAAGGGATGTATTCACGAGAAAAGTCGATAACTATCAGTTGGGAAAATTGTAAAAGCTGGCAATTGATAGAAGCACTTCAAATTGGCAAAATTTTGCAAGATTCAGTTGTCGTTTATTACATAAAAAACTTTACAAATCAGACTTAACGAGGGCTCATCTTTCTCTAAAATGTCGAAAGACAAAACTCATAATTTTTAAACTGATTCCTTCTAATACTGCTTCAATAGCTGAACTACCGAAGAAATATTAAAAGGATGTATTCACGAAAAAAATCGATAACTATCAGTTGGGAAATTTGTAAAAGCTGGCTAGTGACAGAAGTACTTCAAATTGGCAAAATTTTGCAAAATTCAGTTGTCGTTTATTACATAAAAAACTTTACAAATCAGACTTAACGAGGGCTCATCTTTCTCTAAAATGTCGAAAGACAAAACTCATAATTCTTAAACTGACTCTCTGAAATATTAAAAGGATGTATTCACGAGAAAAATCGACAAATATCCGTTGGGAAATTTGTAAAAGCTGGCTAGTGATAGAAATTACTTCAAATTGGCAAAATGTTGCAAAATTCAGTTGTTATTTATTATATAAAAAACTTTACGAATCAGACTTAGTGAGGGCTCATCTTTCTCTAAAATGTCGAAAGACAAATCTTATAATTCTTAAACTGACCCCTTCCAATACTTCTTCAATAGCTAAACTACCGAGGGAATATTAAAAGGATGCACTCTTGATAAAAATCGACAACTATCAGTTGGGAAATTGATAGTTGGCTAATGATAGAAATTCTTCAAATTGGCAAAATTTTGCAAAATTCAGTTGGAAACTTCGAATTAGACTTAATGAGGCGTCACCTTTCTTTGAAATGTCGAAAAACAAAACTGATAATATCTAAACTAATTTCTTCTAATCCTGCTTCAATGGCTGAACTATCGAAGAAATATTAAAAGGATGTATTCACGAGAAAAGTCGATAACTATCATTTGGGAAATTTGTATAAGCTGGCTAGTGATAGAAATTACTTCAAATTGGCAAAATTTTGCAAAATTCAGTTGTAAACTTTGAATCAGACTTAATGAGGGGTCATATTTCTTTGAAATGTCAAAAAGCAAAACTGATAATTTCTAAACTAATTCCTTCTAATAGAGTTTCAATGACTGAACTATCGAAGAAATATCAGAAGGATGTATTCACGAGAAAAATCGATAACTATCAGTTGGGAAATTTGTAAAAGCTGGCTAGGATAGAACTTACTTCAAATTAGCAAAATTTTGCAAAATTCAGTTGTAAACTTCGAATCAGACTTAATGGGTGGTCATCTTTCTTTGAAATGTCGAAAAGCAAAACTGATAATTTCTAAACTAATTCCTTCTAATACTGTTTCAATGGCTGAACTATCGAAGAAATAACAAAAGGATGTATTCACGAGAAAAGTCGATAACTATCAGTTGGGAAATTTGTAAAAGCTGGCTATTGATAGAAGTACTTCAAATTTCGCAAAATTGTGCAAAATTCAGTTGTCATTTATTACATAAAAAACTTTACAAATCAGACTTAATGAGGGCTCATCTTTCTCTAAAATGTCGAAAGACAAAACCCATAATTCTTAAACTGACTCCTTCTAATACTGCTTCAATAGCTCAACTATCGAAGAAATATTAAAGGGATGTATTCACGAGAAAAATCGATAACTATCAGTTGAGAAATTTGTAAAAGCTGGCTAGTGATATAAATTACTTCAAATTGCCAAAATTTTGCAAAATTCAGTTGTTATATATTATATAAAAAACTTTACGAATCAGACTTAGTGAGGGCTCATCTTTCTCTAAAATGTCGAAAGACAAATCTTATAATTCTTAAACTGACCCCTTCCAATACTTCTTCAATAGCTAAACTACCGAGGAAATATTAAAAGGATGCACTCTTGATAAAAATCGACAACTATCAGTTGGGAAATTGATAGTTGGCTAATGATAAAAATTCTTCAAATTGGCAAAATTTTGCAAAATTCAGTTGGAAACTTCGAATCAGGCTTAATGAGGCGTCACCTTTCTTTGAAATGTCGAAAAACAAAACTGATAATATCTAAACTAATTTCTTCTAATCCTGCTTCAATGGCTGAACTATCGAAGAAATATTAAAAGGATGTATTCACGAGAAAAATCGATAACTATCATTTGGGAAATTTGTATAAGCTGGCTAGTGATAGAAATTACTTCAAATTGGCAAAATTTTGCAAAATTCAGTTGTAAACTTCGAATCAGACTTAATGAGGGGTCATATTTCTTTGAAATGTCAAAAAGCAAAACTGATAATTTCTAAACTAATTCCTTCTAATAGAGTTTCAATGACTGAACTATCGAAGAAATATCAAGAGGATGTATTCACGAGAAAAATCGATAACTATCATTTGGGAAATTTGTATAAGCTGGCTAGTGATAGAAATTGCTTCAAATTGGCAAAATTTTGCAAAATTCAGTTGTAAACTTCGAATCAGACTTAATGAGGGGTCATATTTCTTTGAAATGTCAAAAAGCAAAACTGATAATTTCTAAACTAATTCCTTCTAATAGTGTTTCAATGACTGAACTATCGAAGAAATATCAAAAGGATGTATTCACGAGAAAAATCGATAACTATCAGTTGGGAAATTTGTAAAAGCTGGCTAGGATAGATCTTACTTCAAATTAGCAAAATTTTGCAAAATTCAGTTGTAAACTTCGAATCAGACTTAATGGGTGGTCATCTTTCTTTGAAATGTCGAAAAGCAAAACTGATAATTTCTAAACTAATTCCTTCTAATACTGTTTCAATGGCTGAACTATCGAAGAAATATCAAAAGGATGTATTCACGAGAAAAGTCGATTACTATCAGTTGGGAAATTTGTAAAAGCTGGCTATTGATAGAAGTACTTCAAATTTCGCAAAATTGTGCAAAATTCAGTTGTCATTTATTACATAAAAAACTTTACAAATCAGACTTAATGAGGGCTCATCTTTCTCTAAAATGTCGAAAGACAAAACCCATAATCCTTAAACTGACTCCTTCTAATACTGCTTGAATAGCTCAACTATCGAAGAAATATTAAAGGGATGTATTCACGAGAAAAATCGATAACATCAGTTGAGAAATTTGTAAAAGCTGGCTAGTGATATAAATTACTTCAAATTGCCAAAATTTTGCAAAATTCAGTTGTTATTTATTATATAAAAAACTTTACGAATCAGACTTAGTGAGGGCTCATCTTTCTCTAAAATGTCGAAAGACAAATCTTATAATTCTTAAACTGGCCCCTTCCAATACTTCTTCAATAGCTAAACTACCGAGGAAATATTAAAAGGATGCACTCTTGATAAAAATCGACAACTATCAGTTGGGAAATTGATAGTTGGCTAATGATAAAACTTCTTCAAATTGGCAAAATTTTGCAAAATTCAGTTGTAAACTTCGAATCAGACTTAATGAGGGGTCATATTTCTTTGACATGTCAAAAAGCAAAACTGATAATTTCTAAACTAATTCCTTCTAATAGAGTTTCAATGACTGAACTATCGAAGAAATATCAAAAGGATGTATTCACGAGAAAAATCGATAACTATCAGTTGGGAAATTTGTAAAAGCTGGCTAGGATAGAACTTACTTCAAATTAGCAAAATTTTGCAAAATTCAGTTGTAAACTTCGAATCAGACTTAATGGGTGATCATCTTTCTTTGAAATGTCGAAAAGCAAAACTGATAATTTCTAAACTAATTCCTTCTAATACTGTTTCAATGGCTGAACTATCGAAGAAATATCAAAAGGATGTATTCACGAGAAAAGTCGATAACTATCAGTTGGGAAATTTGTAAAAGCTGGCTATTGATAGAAGTACTTCAAATTTCGCAAAATTGTGCAAAATTCAGTTGTCATTTATTACATAAAAAACTTTACAAATCAGACTTAATGAGGGCTCATCTTTCTCTAAAATGTCGAAAGACAAAACCCATAATTCTTAAACTGACTCCTTGTAATACTGCTTCAATAGGTGAACTACCGAAGAAATATTAAAAGGATGTATTCACGAGAAAAATCGATAACTAATAACAAATGGCGATTATTGCTTTAACTGTCAAGTTAATTTTTAAAGTAAAAGAGCCTGTGGATTAATTCAAATTCATTGTTGTCAATTCTTCCATCTTTCGAAAAAGATAAACGATGAACCAAATTTTAGATCGGATATGTATTTCTCAAAAAATTCTCCATTTAACCCCATTTAACTTTTATTTACATTTTTTTTTGTAGTCGGATAGTGGCTATTTTTACAAGTAGCTTTTCGTCGTCGGGAATTGACTAATTTGACGAGTTTGAAATTCTGATGAAGGTCTAGGAACCGAAACCGGGTCGTTAAAAAATGGGTTTTAAAATAAATACATACATGAAATATACAGTGTGTCCTCGGATAGGTAAAATGACTCTCTTAACAACTGCCAAATTGTCAATATTAAAGTATGTTTTGAAAAAGTTTTGCAACCATCAAGCGAAACAAATGGCGATCAATGCTTCAAATATCAAATGGATTTTTAAGGTAAAAGAGTCTTTTGAATAATTCAAATGCAGAGTTGCCAATTGTTAAATTTTTTGGGAAAACAGTAAACAACAAACCATATTTCAGATCGGATAGGTATGTATTTCTCATAAAATTCTCCAAAAGTTTCCCTATTTAACATTTTTGTAGTCGGGTAATAGCTATTTTTACAAATAGTTTTGTTAGTGGGGAATTTTAGTTTGACGCGTTTAAAGCGTTGATGATGGTCTAGGACCCGAAACCGGTCTGTGGAATCCAATTACATTGTTGCCAATTCTTAATTTTTTTTGGAAAACTTTAAACTACAAAAAAATGTTAGATCTAATATGCATTTCTCATAAAATTATCCAAAAGTTTCCTTGTTTAAGTTTTATTTAATTTATTTTTGTAGTCGGATAATGGCTATTTTTGCAAATAGGTTTTATTTGTCGGGAAGTTTAATTTGACGAGTTTGAAGCGTTGATGATGGTCTATGCGCCGAAACTGGTCCGTTAAAAAATATTTTAAAATAAAGATATGCATGAAATATACAGTCTGTCCTCGGATAGGTGAAAGGACTCTTTTAAAAAGTGAAAAATTGTGAATATTAAAATTTGGGTTTTTTAGGCTTAGCTCTGGTCAAGACCAATTTATGGCATAATTTGAGTTTTGAAGAACCAAGAAAGTTTTGAAAATTTTCAGAAAATCTTTTTTTTGCTAGAATAAGGTTTTTATTCTATGAGTCTTGCGACTGAAAAACGATAAGAGAAGTTGCTTAGAATCAAAAACTACGCCAATATACGAAATTTCAAAAACCACGGCCTATTATGATTTTTCAACATTCGTAAAGTTGCTCAAAATCAAAATTAAAAACTGTATCTCAAATTGAAAATCTTGCAATTTAGATCAATGACGTAACATTCTTTAAATTTTCCCTAATAAACAGCTAAAAAGTGATAGTAAATCGACGATTTTGATTTTTTTTTGCATAGGCGCAACTAATAATTTTAGGCCACTTTTCTTAGTAATTTTTAGTTGTATGTCTTATAGAAAGGAAAATTTAACCTGCTGAAAAAGATGTTTTCCGACAATGTTTAAAACACAATCTAACGCGTTTTTCGGGCTTTGAAACCGTGGTCCGATGGAATTTCTTCCTGACGTTTCGTCTACAGCTGCGGCAGACATTATCAAAGGCGATGAGGCAATGGACGAAGCGATCTCCCGTGCTTTCCGACGTTGACAGCTCCGTGGTATTTATTTCCCCCACCGTCGCGCTGCAGTGAAGGGACTGGGGTGGGGGGTAGTGATGGTGCGGGGCTTCGGCGTACTTGAAATAGTGAGTTCTACGACACGAAGCCCCGCACTACCACTATTCCCACCCAGTACCGCCACTGCTGCGCGACGGTTGGGGAATAAATACCATGGAGCTCCGCACTTTCCAGTCCGTCAACGTCGGGAAGCACGGGAGATTACTTCGGCAGGCACTTTGATAATGTCTACCGCAGCTATAGACGAAACGTCAGGAAGAAATTGCATTGGACCACGGCTTCAAAGCCCGGAAAACCCTTTGGATTCTATTTTGACCGGCCGTGAAAGCCTTCGCAGCTTTATAATTTTTAAAACCTTTGTGATTTCTCAAAAAAATTAAATTTAACTTGGCATTATAAAAATCGTTTCACCTATCCAGGGAGACACTATATTCACCTTTTTTTCTCGACTCAACCACCAAGAGTTCAATTCACTCCTACTTATTGAAATGTTAAGGAGGAAGTGAAATGGCCTAATGGTTACGAATTTAGAATATTTAGATAATTTTTTTCTGAATCTGAATATCTTTCGGAAATATTCCTTGAGTCGTTTCTTACCTTCTCGGAAAGTTTCAATTTTGGAAAATTTCCACATCGACAGCTCCAACGCTAATGTTCAGTAGCAATTTCTTTTGTCAGTGCTGAGGGCTTTAACTGTAGTTTTTAATAATGACAAATATTCCACATGGGTGGTAGAATAGTCTTGAGGAAGACGTCAATAAACTCCGAAACGTCGTCAGTTTCTGTTTACTTACAAAATTTTTATTTATTATCCGGACTAAGACTTATTCCCAATAGTGTTAGTCCGGATACACTTTGAGGAGGAAACCATCAAATCAACATTTATAATTACAGTTTAAAAATAATTTAATAATTATAAGACTGCGAAGGCTTTAACGGCCGGTCAAAATACAATTTAATGTGTTTTTGGGCTTTGAAGCCGTGGTCAAGTGGATGTTTTGTCTACAGCTGCGGCAGACATTATCAAAGGCGATGAGGCAATGGGCGAAGGGAGCTACAGTGCTTAAACTTGTGACATCTATTAAAAAATTGTTCAGAGTATTGGATTTTAAACTGTGTAACAAATATATACTTCTTGTCTCCGTTAAAACTCCTATTATTGACAGAAACCCTTTTTCCTAATAAACTACCAGAACTCAAGGACTCTTTAGAGCTCAAATCTAATGTCGAATTTTTTAAGTGGCTGATAGGTCCACAAAAGTAGAATTTAAGTTTCTGACGAGGGTTAAAAGGTGACGTTAATTAATTACCTTCCGGTGCGGCGGTGTGGTTTCAATTTCCCCGAGTATTGTTATTTATCGAACCAAAGCCGCATTCTGCTAGCCGAAGCTGTCGAAGTGTTAAACTGACTAAGATTTGCTTGCCCCCTTTTCAGAGTTTGAAGGGTTGTTGTTTAAGGGCGAATAATTGGACGAAGGGATCTCAAACAGTGCAACAAGCATCGGTCAAGAGGGGGGCTGGTGTAATGTTGTGTCAAAGTTACTGAATTGATCTAACAACTTCGATTAGTTACTAACTAAATTTAAAAACTCCTTTTTCTAATCGATGTAAAAGGTAAAATTTTTTTTAATAATTGAAACTAGGCTTCGGAATTTTAGTAGATTCGACTATTCAATTAGTCAAGAATTCGAATTGTATAATTCAAATAATCGACTAGATATTCGGATAATCATATACTCGAATATTTGGATAGTCAAAAGAGAAAAAAAATCACATATAAACAAAAAAAAACTTGCAGAAAATGTACAGTAAGCCCTTAAAACCGTCTCCACGATAGCCGCGAGTATTGCGATTGTGATTAATCCATAAAGCAACACATAATATTTCACAATAGAAATTAAATTTTCATAAAACATCTGTGTCCGCTGATCAGAATATTCAAATATTCGCTAAATGTTATTATTGTCGAATCAGTCAACGTCGGGAAGCACGGGAGATCACGTCGCCCATTGCCTCATCGCCTTTGATAATGTCTGCCGCAGCTGTAGACGAAAAGTCAGGAAGAAATTAAGGCTTGAAAGCCCGGAAACCACTTTAGATTGTAATTCGAATTTGATTCCTAGCCTTAATTGAAATCATTTTAGACTGTTAGCTAATAAGCTTAACATACTTAAGTTTACGTGTCAAGTATTTCATATTAAATTTGTGTATTTTCCCAAAACGAAATTTTCATTTTAATTACTATGAGAGGAGTGGTGTTCACTTTAAATTAATATTCTTTACGCATAGCGAAAGCAGCATTCAGTTTCGCTTTATGCATAAATTCGCCCCCAAGAAATGAACAAGCAGAACGGCTTCTATTCGCCAATTTTATGAATCACACAAGCCTGCGAAGTCATTATGTCCTGTCTTAAAAATACACCTCTCAGAAAATTATATTATTTGCTTCAAACAATTTAGTTCGAAACTCGTGTTTTGAATATGATATCACCAACAACAATGCATAGAGAGTCTAATATTGACAATACCTGCATCGGCAAATGGAAAGCTTTAAAGGAAAATGTGTATTATGTCATAAGGAGCGAAACTGTTACTTTTCTCCTTATGAGTAAATAGTATATTGTTTCATAAGGAGCGAAAGTGTCACTTTTCTGGCGAAGCTGTGCAGTTTACACGGGCGAGCCAGGAAAGTCACTTTAGCTGCGAATAAAACATATTATTTTTTCTCTAAAACTTTGAATTATATTGTAATTAGTACTAATAGACATGTAGACAATCTTACCAGCGGTAGGTAAAGAATTTACCTGCCGTCCGTCGCCGGCAAGTAAAGTGACAGCCACCAATGTCAAATACTCTTTCAATCATCGAAAACGTATGGTAATACCCATAGGTACCATACATTGCGTTTCGATATTAAATTGCTACTACAATACTTATTTTCATAAAAATATTTGTTACCTTATTGGACTTTTCTGGTAATAATTCTAAAAAAGAATAAATTAAAAACATAGAAAGTGAAATGAAACCAGCGCCTGTGTATTGTCGGTTTAGATCATGCAGGCATACGGAGCCAATGCAGCTAATGAGCAGTTACTTTCGAGTAACGACTGTAGTTCAGTTGAAGTTGTCACTAGTTTCGAATTAGCTACAATCGAGACGACTGATAGTTTTGTCGAAACAGAGACTACCACAAGATCTCCTGATAGTCGCCAAATACCAACCTGTAAAATTTCTTCTGTTCTTGGTGTTACACAAGTTGGTAAGCAAAAATCTTGGTAAAAAACGTGCTAAAATTCATAAAAAGATATAAAATGGTACCACGAGTACCCACATCAAGGTTCCCATTTATGACATATTGTTTGTGAGTATGAAACGAATCTACAATTGAAATTTCAGTTTTATAGCTTTGATTGTTCCTAACGGTTTATAATAAGGGAATAAAACCTACAAAAAAATATTGTTAAACAAAAAAAAAAAGTTAAATGTTGCAGCATTATTTGGGACACCGTACACTATTTAAAACAGAAATCAACGCTCTATTTATCATAAAACTACTGGAACTTACTTAATAAATTAACAGATATCAATTTACATGAAAAAATCCTAACATTCTAGGTTACAACACTTTTTTGGGGACACTCAATACTATCCAAAACGTAAATATATGCCTTATTTATCATACGATTACTAGAACCTACGAATAAAATCGATTACTATTGATTTATATGGGAAAAGTCGATATTTCTATATTAAGCATATGAGACTCTCCCCAACTGGAGCAAAAACCTAAATTTTTAGATAAAAATCGTGAATTTCAGCCTTCAACAGCTTATATCGCGTTTTAATGAGGATTTATCCCAAAAGCTATAAGAGGAGCCCAAAAAGTAGAATAATTTTAGTGTTTTTTAACAATTTGTGGATAAAATGGCGAAGGAATTATTTCGCAGTAAATATTCATAAATATGAACACCAGACTCCTTGCATAATTAAAAAATTGCTTTCATTGGTAAGTTTTAATAAAGCTTTCATCGCCTATATCTAAGATCTTATTCTGCTTAGCCTACGTACTTAATAATCCATCCTTTCTATGTAAAATACACACTGCTTCTGGACCTTTTCTGCATTATTAGCATATATTAGCTTCCTGCATCATTTTTTGAGCCACCCTATACTATCTAAAACAGAAATCAACGTCCTATTCATTATAAAACGACTCAAAGTAACAAATAAAATCGATTACTATAGATTTAAATGACACATATAGAAAATTCTATGTTAAACATATGGGGCTCTCAAACCGGCCCAAAAAACTAAATTTTGAGATAAAAATCGTGCATTGCTGCCTTTAACAGCTAATATCTCGTTTCGATGAAGATTTATCAAAAAATGTAGAAGAACATCTAAGGAAGTAGAAGAATAGAGCTACACGTAGAGCCCATTTTCGAAACTCTGACTAGAACAGTAACTGAGCACGGGTGGCCCAAATATAAGGTACAAATTTTGCACTTTTTTTAATTTTCTCAAAAACCGTGAAAGCTAGCTTCTTTCTGATACATGCATCTGATAGCCCTTGATGACCTCTTCATACATCATATTAACGGGCATATCGAAAAACCGTATCGTTTCCAAGATAAACAGAAAAATGTAAAAATTTAAAAATTTTCAAAGGGGGTAGGTCGTGAAAATTTTCAGCCAAAATCGATTGTCATAGATTTTGTCAAAAATAGTCTCATATGAAAGAGGGGACAAAACTATGTAATAAAATTGAAATTCTGGAATTTTCAGTAATTTCCTTCCCCTTCAAAATGGCGCCAAAAACGTAATTTTTCCACTTTTTATCGACATTTTAATACTTATATCTATATAATTCAAAAACTAAACATGGTATAACGATGCTATTGACACCCATGAATTGAGCATTCTCGACCACAAAATACCTGCTCAATTTGTCGTTCAAGGTTTTTAATTTAGTTGACGTAATGTTCGATCAGATGACAATATTAGGTAATTTTTAAAAAAATTTAATAGTTTTTCACTTCACATGAGACTGTTATTAAACTTAGCAAAATAGTAATTAACGTTTTGAGCAGTATTTGAGCTGACTCACACTTAATTGAGACACCGTTGTTCTATTGCCGTAAATGGCTTTGCTATAAAATGGCAAATGTCACTCTACCCCTATCAATGAGAAATTTAATCAGTTAAATCTCGGAACCCAGAAACGATAAAATCGAACAGTTAGTGCCAGTCGAATGGGCTTCGTTAAAGCAATATTTGTAATAAAAGTGAATACCCTGATGATGGCCTATAGTAGGCGTAAAGTCGAAACGTCGGATATATTTGGTTTCGGCGCCCTTTGGCAACAGTCAGTAAGTTGTAGCAAAAAAGGGTCATTTTATTAAAAAAGTTTCCAAAATAGAACCTGGCGTGAGACCTCTAGCCCGTCCCATAAAATGGCCACATACCAAATTTCAGCTTTCTAGCTCGAACCGTTCCAGAGATATCGCCTTAAAACCAAAACTTTTCAGGCGGCCATCTTGGATTTTTAGAAATGTCATTTTTAGCGAATTTTACATAGGGGAAACCTACCATTCGATTTTCAACTTGATATCATCATCGGTTCACAAAACAGCTATAACCTAGCTATGGTCAGCTACATAGCTATGTCTGCTATATTAATATTCTTGGTACTCCCATGGACACCCAGCATCCAAAGTTGAACCATATATCATGAGCAGTTCTCTAAATATTAACGTTACTCAGCTATTGTAGATATGATAGCTGAGTCAGCTTTATCACAATTTATGATACCCCCATAGGTACCCACCGTCCAAATTTGAACTATGTACCATCAATGGTACCCCAAATATGACGTAATCTACATGCCACCCATATAATTCGCATTGCCCAACGTTTTTCTTATGGGAAATACACGTGCAAAAGCCTGAAAACTTATATGCAAAATTTCGTTAATGGTACCCATGGGTTTGGTACCATAAATAAGGTTTCGAACCATGGCAACTTGCAGTCCATTCCCTAATGAACCATGGTACCAAATTTCAGCTCTCTAACTTTATTTGTCTCAGAGATATCCCCATTTTTTAATTACCCTGTCTACGGCGGCCATTTTTTTTTTCGCCTCCATCTTTTATTTATGACGAAATCAATATTGTCCCATTTAAAAAGCGTTGCACAATGTATTTCTTATGGGAAATACACGTGCAAAAGCCTGAAAACTTATATGCAAAATTTCGTTAATGGTACCCATGGGTTTGGTACCATGAATAAGGTTTCCACCCATGGCAACTTGCAGTCCATCCCCTAATGAACCATGGTACCAAATTTCAGCTCCCTAACTTTATTCGTTTCAGAGATATCCCCATTTTTTAATTACCCTGTCTACGGCGGCCATTTTTTTTTCGCCTCCATCTTTTATTTATGACGAAATCAATATTGTCCCATTTAAAAAGCATTGCACAATGTATTTCTTATGGGAAAATGGAAGAAATGGCAAAAAAAATATATAACTACGCCCATGTCTGCCGAAAAATCGAAAAAATACATTTTTGCCCGAATTTGTAACCGCCACTGTCTGGGCGAAAACCGCGTGGTCTGGCTTCGACGTCATCAGCCAAAAAATGAATCTCGACATGAAATTTTCAAATCGACCAGTCTTTGTGAAAACGACCTCGAGGACTGGGCATTTTGTCAATAATCTTCCTAGAAATGTTCAAATTTTCCCCGGCCAGACAGTTTTTCACGCTTTTCGGCCGATTTTCCTTAGTCTGAGCCTTTAAAGTTAATGTTTACATTTCGGAAATCTCAGCTGTCAGTTGCAGATGGGCGCGGCCGCCGAATGCTTCCGACACCCCCGTGGTGGACGTCGCTTCGGAACCATTCGGGATTTTCGGCCAAAATTTCAAAAAATCTGCATCTTTCGCTTCGAAATTCAATTAAGCCCATTTCGCGACGTCCCAGCTAAAAGTGATTCCTAAGTCCCAAAAAGAAAACATTCCAAGGTATCCCCTGGGATAGAAAATCGTTCGATTAAATGCACGGTCTCCGGACAAATGTACCTCAAAGTGGCAATTTGAAATTTAAAGTTTAAAAATTCATCAAAATTTCAACTTCAAAGCTAGGCCCTTGATTTTTGGCATGGTTAAGGGTCCGTGTGTTTACTACCTCCCTGAATTATTTCAGATGTTTTGCTGAAAAAATGTCGAATCTACAGGGTGAAATGTGAGAAGAGTACACCAAAATTGACAAAAAATGCGGCACAAAAAAACTTTTGTAGCTCACTCGGTGTAAGAGCTAGACCAAAACTAGTAACTGATTTTTTTTTCTCTCCACGTGTTCTAGTTGCCCATATACCACCGAAGCTGGAACGCTCCATGATTTTCGTAAAAATCGCAAAAAACTACCTTGCTATTTTGGACACTTTTCCTTAATTGTCTTTGGACATTTTTTTGACGGGATAGGATTAAAAGTGCCCAAGGATATACCCTTTCCTCTAGTACCATCGTTGTTGGGCCAATCCTCTAACTAAGGGGATCCAGAAGGCCCAGAAGTTGACCATTACAAAAAAAAATCAAAAAACCGTGCCAACTTTGCGATTTTTTGTAGATTTTCCTGTTTAACTTATCGAAATTAGACTTCAAAACTTATCATCTACATATATGAAGAAATCTACCCGTGGGCAGTCCTATACCCCACATAGTCCCGGAGGTACGACAAACCTCCGTAAATTTGGGTACCAAAAAAAACACATTTTTGATTTTGGTACGCCACTGGTCAGCCCCCCCCCCCCCGCACGTACCGTCAAACCGACCACATTTTTAGAAAGCCCGTTCATTTCTGTACCTGCGCCCCTTGAACGAAAATCGCGTCAAATGAGCAGTTTCAAAGTTAAAACCGTCAGAATCAAAAAAATACCAAATATATACAACCAAAATCGAGTTTGTCACTGGGCTTTATAATTCTCACTTGCGTTCGGACAAGTTGCAATAACATCCAGCCTAGCTGTTCATACACAGCAAATAACATCATATCCAATAACAAAAATTCCACTGAAACCTCCATATTATCAAGACAAATTGAAAATTCTAATTTAAACTCAGGACTGAATCTTCAAGGTGCAACAATTTCACACTGTACCTTTAACATCAATTTTTCCTCACAAAAGTAAATGTTATCTTTACCAAACAATAATTAATAATACTAGTAATTAATAATTAAAATTAATAAAAAATACGTTGGTAGTTTGTTTTCTTAAAAAATATATATAGATAATTACAAATTACAACATTATAGTCCGGCTTATTTAATTTGTCAAAGAAAAAATCAGGTCTACGAAAAATCATTAATATTTTTGAATCATTATCATATCATCATATCATATTTAATATATATCCAATAAATGTAATAAACTTATTTCGCATATCGCATCGCAATGTTCTCATCGCAAGAGTTTACCTGCCGGCGACGAGCGGCAGGAAATAACTTTACCTGCCGCCGGGATGACAGTAAGGAAATGAAGTGTTTTACCTTCGTCTGTTGTGTCAAATAAAGTAGCAATTTAATGACGTTTGGAGAAAAAAGACTTTATCTGCAAGCGACGAGCGGCAGGAAAAGACTTTGCCTGCCTCCGGGATGGCAGTAATGAAATGAATTGTATTACGTTCGTTTATAATGGCAAATAAAAGAGAGAAAATATAATAATTGAGGACATACAGAGGAATTAATCAAAATTAAGTAAACTGGGAGTAATGGCTTTGCCACACTACATTTACCCTTCTAGAAACCAGAGGGGTGACAAATACATGGCCACATTCCATCATGGCAACCCTAGTAAGAACCTACATAAACAAGAGATTTACGACATAATATGGTTAACGGTAGGAGGCGTAGGGAAATGCAAAGTGCATTAACATTGAATGAGACGAATTGATGCGTGGTTAAGTCCATCAGATTCACAAGTTATTAGTGCGACTGGCTAATTCTATCGTTTCATTTACATGTGGCTTTCAGCGACCACGTAACGCTGATCGACTTCCTGTCCCAAAAGCGAAATTGGACCATCGACCTCGAAGTACGCTGTTTAAACGTAAATAAGCGGATTTCGAGGGTCCAAATCCAGATTGACGGAGTCTCTTGTTATGATAATAGATTTCCTGTTTAAGCTTATCTCGGAGATCATTTGGGATGAATGTGCAGTGCAGCCAGAACCTGTCTGAGCTTTTAAGACATTATATTACGTTGAGTCAAGGCTTAGACTCCTTCTCGGTAAATGCAAGTCGACACGATGCGTTTTGGTTATGAGGCTTATTCTGACTTATTAGAAGGTTACGAGGAAGCTATTTTAATGGCATCATAGCCTATTTCTAAGGTCCAAAACGTGTGGAAAACCTTCTAGATGTCCCTTCTCTTAATAAACACCAAGCATGCTACACTGTGCGAAAGTTATCAATCGATACGTGAAACCCTTTGAGCCCTAAATGTTAACATGTAAATTAACTTCTTGTATAAATAATTACTCCGAAACCCGAATCCCGGCAACATTTATTTCCCATGTTTAGGCTGGAGAGTTGACTTATTTATTTTAGGTCCCGATGGAAAATTACTGGAAGCCTGTGTATCCCTTTTTGCTTAACGGCCTACGAACGAGCTTATCTCTTGGAATCTGAGTTGGCGGCGTCTATTTTCGGTTTTCGGATAAATGGGGAAGTAGATAGATGCCCATTCATTATTTATTTACGCTCTCTTCCTGCAACGTGTTCACCAAAAGTCGATAAATGGTATTGTTGCGAACTCAGGGTTCAATAATTCCAGTGTAACGATTTAACACGAAAACACTATTTATTTATCCCACAAATACACACAAGTACAATTCGACTACTAAATAACTCACTAATTAACACTTTATAGCCTTCTATCATCGTTTGGTACTTTAGCTTACTTATAGCTCGCTTAAATAAGACTACTTTAACGGCGTCGCTATTCGCCTTTTATACAAAATCCTAAAAGTATAGAAAAGCCCAGAAGATTCTTAGAAGGAAAATAATTGATAACAGACACCCAAAAAAGTTTGCAAATACCTAAAAAAAAATAACTGCGTTCTAAATAAATAGAGCAATAAATCACTCGTGACACTCCCCATGTGTAATAATGCCGCAGCGCCCGGATAGGCCGCGTGTCGCGAAGGTCCAACCTCCAATGTCGCTCCGCCTCGCTGATAATCCACGATCACAATCGCCGCTTACCATAACAGTATAAAATATGCCAAGGTTGTGAATACATTCACAAATCACAAGAAGTGTCAATTGGGAAATACAGTAACCCAACGATATTTAAATTTCCCAAATTGACACTTCTTGGGGTGGTGCTTTGCTTGATACTGACAGATATTGTATAAGTCTTCTAAGTTTTGCACACCGACAGTCAACTTTTTTTTCTCATGGACTTAAAAAAAAAATAGCTTTTCCCTAACAATTTTTTTTTATTTTAATTTCTTGTTGACCGCTTATGTTCGGTTGTTTCATAAACAAAGCGAGAAAACCTATTTCACAGTCGTTCAACGTACCCAATAATGGTATCTATTAAAGCTAATAAGGGCAAAAATATATTGACACGTTGAGTAAAATTTCTATTATCCCCACTCATGACTCACCTACAAACATTCACCCCTCAAGAATAAGAATAGTTCGTAATTTTTAGCCACCCACGATTTGCATATCCAAATTTCCTTTCGCCAACACTCAAGGAAATTACATGTAGCCCACGCTATTTATATGCTAAAAAGTTCCAGCCGAGTATTCTGGTTGAAAGGGACGTTATTTGTATTGAAAAACTCGCACAAATAGGTTGGGTGTGCATGGAAAATTTAATGTGTAATTTGGTGTTGGGAATATGTTTTCTGCTTCCTTTGGCTCCGAAAGAAATCGGGTCGTTAAGTGGGATTTGAACGTTCAGATTGCGGTGTGTGTTGAACCTCCTATTAGTTTGAGTTAGAACGTCAGTGAGTTGGAGAGAGAATTGGGGTCAGAATTGGTCTAAGTAAATTAAATTATTTATGCGATTTTAGGAAAACCAGTTAGGTAACATCTGATTATATAGCCCGCCCCTTTGCCAAAACTGCCACAAACAACAAAATCAGGTCGTTGAGCTGGATTTGAACATTGATATTGCGGTGTTGAGCGTCAAATCAGTTAGATTAAGGATGCTAGCAAGCCATCTTCCTGTTATTTAAGATTAAGGTCAAAAAGTGGTTAGTTCAGGTTTTCTAAGACATATAGGTCAGTATTAGGGTCAAAATTGGCTTACATTACCAGGTTTCCAAAGAATCATTTTCAGAATTTTTGAAAAAAGGCGGGTCAAGATTAGTGTCCAAATTGGTTAGTTTACGTCTTCTGAGACATCTAGGTCAGGATTTGTTTAAAAATGACAAAGCGTATCAAAATTAATTTTTAGAGTTTTTGAAAAAAACGCAGATTAAGATTAATGCCCGAATTGATTAGTTCAGGTTTTCTGAGACATATAGGTCAGAATTAGGGTCAAAATCAGTTTAAAATGACCAAGTGCCCAAAAAAATATTTTCAGAATTTTTGAAAAATTGCAGGTCAAAATTAATAACCAAAATCAGTTAGTTTTTGTCTTCTGAGATATCTAGGTCAGGATTTGGTTAAAAATGACAAAGCGCATAAAAATTCATTTTAGAAATTTTTGAAAAAAAAAGCAGGTTAAGACCAAGGCCCAAATTGGTTAGTTCAGGTTTTCTAAGACATATAGGTCAGGATTAGTCCAAAAAATCATTTTCGGAATTGTTGGCAAAATGCAGGTCAAGAGTAATAGCCAAAGTCGGTTAGTTTACGTTTTCTGAGACATCTAGGTCAGGAATTGGTTAAAAATGACAAAGCGTATAGGAATTCATTTTCGGAGTTTTAAAAAAAAAGCGGGGTAAGTCTAAGGTCCAAATTGGTTACCAAATTTGTTCAGGTTTTCTAACACATCTAGGTCAGGCTTAAGGTCAAAATCCGTTTGAAATTACCAAATTTCCAAAAAATTATTTTCGGAATTTTCGGTTAGTTTAAGTTTCCTTAGACATCTAGGTCAGGATTTGGTTAAAAATGACAAAACGTATAAAAATAATTTTTGGGAGTTTTTGAAAAAAAAAACAGGTTAAGGCTAAAGCCCAAATTTGTTAGTTCAGGTTTTCTGGGACATCTAGAACAGGCTTAGGATCAAAATCGGTTTAAAATGACTAAGTTTCCAAAAATCATTTTCGGAATTTTTGGAAAAATGCTGGTCAAGATTAATGGCCAAAATCGGTTAGTTTACGTTTTCTGAGATATCTAGGTTAAAAATGACAAAGCGTATAAAAATTCTTTTTCGTAATTAAAAAAAAAACAGGTTAAGATTAAGGCCCAAATTGGATAGTTCAGGTTTTCTGAGACATATAGGTCAGGCTTAGGGTCAAAATCGTTTTAAAATTACCAGGTTTCCACAAAATCATTTTCCGAATTTTTAAAAAAATGCAGGTTAAGATTTAGGCCAAAATCGGTTAGTTTACGTTTTCTGAGGCATCTAGGTCAGGATGTGGTTAAAAACGACAAAGCGTATAAAAATTTATTTTTGGAGTATTTAAAAAAAAACAGGTCAAAATTGAAGCCCAAATTGGTTAGTTCAGGTATTTTGAAACCTATAGGTCAAGATTCAAAATCGGTTTAAAATGACCAAGTTTCCAAAAAATCATTTTTGGAATTGTTGGCAAAATGCAGGTCAAGAGTAATGGCCAAAGTCGGTTAGTTTACGTTTTCTGAGACATCTAGGTCAGGAATTGGTTAAAAATGACAAAGCGTAGAAAAATATATTTCGGGAGTTTTTGAAAAAAAAAACAGTTTAATATCAAGGCTCAAATTGGATAGTTCAGGTTTTCTGAGAGATCTAGGTCAGGCTTAGGGTGAAAATCGATTTAAAATAACCAAGTTTCCAAAAAGTAATTTTGTAATTTTTGAAAAAATGCAGGTTAAGATTAAGGCCAAAACGGTTAGTTTACGTTTTCTGAGGCATCTAGTTCAGGATTTGGTTAAAAATGACAAAGCGTATAGGAATTCATTTTCGGAGTTTTTAAAAAAAAAGCGGGGTAAGTATAAGGCCCAAATTGGTTACCAAATTGGTTCAGGTTTTCTAAGACATCTAGGTCAGGCTTAAGGTCAAAATCCGTTTAAAATTACCAAATTTCCAATAAATCTTTTTCGGAATTTTCGGTTAGTTTACGTTTTCTTAGACATCTAGGTCAGGATTTGGTTAAAAATGACAAAACGTATAAAAATAATTTTTGGGAGTTTTTGACAGGCTTAAGATCAAAATCGGTTTAAAATGACTAAGTTTCCAAAAATCATTTTCGGATTTTTTGGAAAAACGCAGGTCAAGATTAATGGCCAAAATGGGTTAGTTTACGTCTTCTAAGACATCTCAGTCAGGATTCGGTTAAAAATGACAAAGCGTATCAAAATTCATTTTTGGAGTGTTTTTTAAAAAACGCAGGTTAAGACTACGGTCCATTGGTTAGTTTAGGTTTTCTGAGACATATAAGTCAGGATTTGGGTCAAAATCAACTTAAAATGACCAAGTTTCCAAAAAATAATTTTTAGCAAAAATCAGGTTAAGATTAAGGCCCAGATTGGTTAGTTCAGGTTTTCTAAGACATATAGGTCAGTATTAGGGTCAAAATTAGCTTAAATTACCAGGTTTCCAAAGAATCATTTTCAGAATTTTTGAAAAAAGGCGGGTCAAGATTAGTGTCCAAATTGGTTAGTTTACGTCTTCTGAGATATCTAGGTCAGGATTTGGTTAAAAATGACAAAGCGTATAAAAATTCATTTTAAAAGTTTTTGAAAAAAAAGCTGGTTAAGACCAAGGCCCAAATTGGTTAGTTCAGGTTTTCTGAGATAGGTCAGGATTAGGGTCAAAATCAGCTTAAAATGACAAAGTTTCCAAAAAATTATTTTCGAAATTTTTTGAAAAATGAAAGTCAAGATTAATGACCAAAATCGGTTAGTCTACGTCTTCTGAGACATCTAGGCTTGGTTAAAAATGACAAAGCGCATAAACACATTTTCGAGTTTTTTTTAAACAAATTAAGATTAAAGCGAAAATAGGTTGGTTCAGGTTTTCGGAGACATATAGGTCATGATTAGGATTAAAATCGGTTTAAAATGACAAAACATTTAAAAATTAATGTTCAGAATTTTTGGATAATTATAGATTAAGATTAAGGCTCATACTGGTTAAATTACGTTTTTTGAGACATATAGGTCAGGATTAGGGTCAAAATCGGTTTAAAATGAGCAAGTTGAAGAAAAATTATTTTCGGAATTTTTGGAAAAATGCAGGTCATGATTAATGGCCAAAATCGGTTAGTTTACGTTTTCTGAGATATCTAGGTTGGGATATGGTTAAAAATGACAAAGCGTATAAAAATTCTTTTTCGTAGTTTAAAAAAATAACAGGTTAAGATTAAGGCCCAAATTGGATAGTTCAGGTTTTCTGCGACATATAGGTCAGGTTTAGGGTCAAAATCGTTTTAAAATGACCAGGTATCCACAAAATTATTTTCCGAATTTTTAAAAAAATGCAGGTTAAGATTAAGGCCAAAATAGGTTAGTTTACGTTTTCTGAGGCATCTAGGTCAGGATTTGGTTAAAAACGACAAAGCGTATAAAAATTAATTTTTGGAGTATTTAAAAAAAAACAGGTTAAAATTGAAGCCCAAATTGGTTAGTTCAGGTATTTTGAAACCTATAGGTCAAGATTAGGGTCAAAATCGGTTTAAAATGACCAAGTTTCCAAAAAATCATTTTCGGAATTGTTGGCAAAATGCAGGTCAAGAGTAATGGCCAAAGTCGGTTAGTTTACGTTTTCTGAGACATCTAGGTCAGGAATTGGTTAAAAATGACAAAGCGTAGAAAAATTTATTTTGGGAGTTTTTTTAAAAAAAAAACTGTTTAATATCAAGGCTCAAATTGGATAGTTCAGGTTTTCTGAGACATCTAGGTCAGGCTTAGGGTGAAAATCGATTTAAAATAACCAAGTTTCCAAAGTTTCCAAAAAGTAATTTGGTAATTTTTGAAAAAATGCAGGTTAAGATTAAGGCCAAAACGGTTAGTTTACGTTTTCTGAGGCATCTAGTTCAGGATTTGGTTAAAAATGACAAAGCGTATAGGAATTCATTTTCGGAGTTTTTAAAAAAAAGCGGGGTAAGTCTAAGGCCCAAATTGGTTACCAAATTTGTTCAGGTTTTCTAAGACACTAGGTCAGGCTTAAGGTCAAAATCCGTTTAAAATGACCAAATTGCCAAAAAATCATTTTCTGAATTTTCGGTTAGTTTACGTTTTCTTAGCAGGATTTGGTTAAAAATGACAAAACGTATAAAAATAATTTTTGGGAGTTTTTGAAAAAAAAACAGGTTAAGACTAAAGCCCAAATTGGTTAGTTCAAGTTTTCTGGGACATCTAGAACAGGCTTAGGATCAAAATCGGTTTAAAATGACTAAGTTTCCAAAAATCATTTTCGGATTTTTTGGAAAAACGCAGGTCAAGATTAATGGCCAAAATGGGTTAGTTTACGTCTTCTAAGACATCTCAGTCAGGATTCGGTTAAAAATGACAAAGCGTATCAAAATTCATTTTTGGAGTGTTTTTTAAAAAACGCAGGTTAAGACTACGGTCCATTGGTTAGTTTAGGTTTTCTGAGACATATAAGTCAGGATTTGGGTCAAAATCAACTTAAAATGACCAAGTTTCCAAAAAATAATTTTTAGCAAAAATCAGGTTAAGATTAAGGCCCAGATTGGTTAGTTCAGGTTTTCTAAGACATACAGATCAGTATTAGGGTCAAAATTAACTTAAATTACCAGGTTTCCAAAGAATCATTTTCAGAATTTTTGAAAAAAGGCGGGTCAAGATTAGTTTCCAAATTGGTTAGTTTACGTCTTCTGAGACATCTAGGTCGGGATTTGGTTAAAAATAACAAAGCGTATAAAAATTCAGTTTCGGAGTTTTTAAAAAAAAAATGCAAGTTAAGACTACGGCCCATTGGTTAGTTTAGGTTTTCTGAGACATCTAGGTCAGGCTTATGGTCAAAATCGGTTTAAAATGACCAAGTCTCCTAAAAATCATTTTCGGAATTTTTGGAAAAAAGCAGGTTAAGATTAAGGCCATTACCAGTTAGTTTACGTCTTCTGAGACATCTAGGTCAGGATTTGGTTAAAAATGAAAAAGCGTATTTAGATTCATTTTTGGGGTTTATGAAAAATAAGCAGGTGAAGATTAATGTCCAAATTGGTTAGTTCAATTTTTCTGAAACATGTAGGTCAGGCTTAAGGTTAAAAATTCTTTAAAATGATCAAGTGTCCAAAAAATGATTTTTGGAATTTTTAAAAAAATGCAGGTCAAGATTAATGGCCAAAATCGGTTAGTTTACGTCTTCTGGGACTTCTAGGTCGGGATTTGGTTAGAAACGAAATTCATTTTTTGAATTTTAAGGCTAAAATTGGTTAGTTCAAGTATTCTGAGATATTCTGAGACATCTACGTCAAAATTAGGGTAAAACCCAGGTTAAAATCACAAAGCCTCTAAAAATTCATTTTTGGAATTTTTAGGATCAAAGTCGGTTTAAAACGGCAATGTGTTGTCAACAATTAATTTTCGGAATTTTTGGAACAATACAGGTTAAGCTTAAACCCCAAAGGGTCAAAATCAGTTTAAAATGACCAAGTTTCCAATAAATCATTTTCGGAATATTTGGAAAAATGCAGGTCATTACGTCTTCTGAGACAAGCGTATAATGGTATATTGTTTAACGAGTGACGAAAATAGCATTTTCTCTCGCAAGGGAACAGTTTACCAACCGAGGCGAAACCGAGTTTGGTAATGTTCTCGAGCGATAGAAAATGCTTTTTTGACGAGTAAAACACTATACTTTTTCTTCGACAATGCTAACATTAAGTCTTCATTAACTTTAAAAACAATCTCTATAGAGTATTTCTTTCAAATATTAAGGCACGTCATTGTCAACATGACACCTCGACTGTCAATGAGTTCAGTTTGGTCATATTTCAACACTTTGATTCACTTTTCTGAGGCCCGGGCAGGCAAAATATACATGTTTTTGTATGATATCACCATTTTCCATGGTGTTTTATAAGATTAGAACAGTTAAATCGCATTTAATGGGCGATATACAGGCGAAATTAGAACAAGTTACTTTCGTCACTAGAGACGAAAGTTAACGTTATGGGATTTTCTCTCACTCGAGACGAAAGTTACGTTTTCGGCTAGGGCAAGGTATGACGAAAGTTGTTTATTATTACATGGTCGTAGAAAAAAATTCAATTTCAGTATTTTGAAAAAAAAGCAGGTTAAGTTTAAGGCCCAAAATGGTTAGTTTAGGTATTCTGAAACATCTAGATCAGGATTAGGGTCAAAATCGGTTTAAAACGACAATACCTCTAACAACTCATTTTTCGGAATTTTTGGAAAAATACAGGTTAACATTAAAGCGCAAAGAGTCAAAATCGGTTTAAAATGACCAAATTTCTAAAATGTAATTTTCGGAATTTTTAAAAAAAATGCAGGTCAAGATTAATGGTCAAAATCGGTTAGTTCAGGTTCAGGAATATCTGGGTCAGGATTAGGGTCAAAATCGGTATAAAACGACAATGTGTCTAGCAATAAATTTTTCGGAATTTTAGGAAAAATACAGGTTAAGATTAAAGCCCAAATTGATCGTTAGATTAGGTTTACTGGGACAACTACTTCAGTATTAGGGTAATAATCGATTCAAGATGACAAAACATCTAAAAATTTATTTTTGGAATTTTTACCAATTTATTTTTGGAATTTTTAGAAAAGTGAATTTTAAGATTAAGGCGAAAATAGGTTGGTTCAGGTTTTCGGAGACATATAGGTCAGGATTAGGGTCAAAATCGGTTTAAAATGACAAAACATCTAAAAATTAATGTTCAGAATTTTTGGATAATTATAGATTAAGATTAAGGCCCATACTGGTTAAATTACGTTTTCTGAGACATCTAGGTCAGTATTAGGGTCAAAATTGGTTAAAAATGTCGAAACGTCTAAAAATGTATTTTCGGAATTTTTGAAAATATACAGGCTAATATTAATGCCCAAATTGGTTAGTTTAGGTTTTCTGAGACATCTAGATCGGGATTAGGGTAAAAATTGGTTAAAAATGACAAAGCGTCTAAAAATTCATTTTTAGAATTTTTAGAAAATCGCAAGTTAAGATTAAGTCCATAATTGGTTGATTCAGGTTTTTTGAGGAATACAGGGCGACCATTTTTAGAGTTACGAAGAAGGTTAAATTAGGGCAAAGTTGCGCAAGTAGAAGTCTATAAAAATGACGTTTTTAAATTTCAAAAATGCCGACTGATTTCGGAAATATTTGCAAAAAAAATAAAGTTTAAAAAAAAAATGTTCTCCTTTTCTAATTTTAATTTAAATAAATAAGCAATGATAATTGACACTTCTTCATAACCACTTTTTGCCGTTTTCAATGTGGTATTTTCAAATTTAAAATCGGTTGTTTCTTTTTCGCGCAGCCATCATCAACATTATTTTTCTCAATGTGCTACTACCCTTAGAACTATTATTTACCTTATTGTATATACTACAAAAATAAAATAACCTGGGGCATTTCACTGGCTGTTAATCATTACAGAAAAGTTTCTTTCCAAATTAATGAAAAAACTATTTTGAGCTATTTTTTTTGACTAAATATACTTACTGCCTTTATGTTCGATTAAAGCTTGCAAAATGGCGTAAGTGACGTTAGTCATCTCGACTAAAAAATTGTGGTTTGCCACTTGGCCTTGGCCACTTGCCACTTGGGCCTCGACCCAACTTTATCCACAAATTTTACCAATCATATCACAAAATCAGCAAATTCTAACCTAAAAGTTATTATTTGTAAAATAATAGAATGTGTTAGAACGGTGGTTTTCAATGTTCAATGGTTTTAATTGTAGTAAATCATAACCAATGGTTTAGATGGTTTAGGTAAATTATGGTAAACTAAAAATTTGTACCATTATTATCAATATTAAATTAACAAAAATCACATTGACAGATAAATATAATGACGTGTATGACATTTAACAGACGTCAGAACGGACTTCCAGAACCTACGCGATTTCGACTAATAACGGTGTCGGTGCTCTCGAGCGCTCTGTGAGTATTTCTATCCTTTGTTTTTTCAATAAGAATGTAAAGATGGCAATACACTCAGTTCGGTCTATTCAGTGTTAAAGTAATTTTGGTGAATGAAAATCGTTTATCTATGCGCCACCATCATAATAGCAGTGACTTTTGACTTTACTTTTACTGTCTAGGACTTTTTTGCTACTTTTTTGGTCCCAGGATTAGAAAGGCCACTTTAGGTATGTGTATGGATAAAATAAATGACGTACTTTTAGTCCGCTTGGAAAAAAAAATGTTTCTTCAATTTTTTGATTTTTTGCTAAAATTTCCAAACACAGTCGGAATTTTCGAAATTTGAAAAGGACACTTTTATAGACTTCTAAGTGCGCAACTTTGCCCTAATTTAACCTTCTATGTATGTCATCAAATAACCGAGATACCCATGGTTAAACTCGAAAAAGTAAACGTGCTTCAGATCCTGTTTCAAGCACTTAGACACGACTTCCGGTTAAACCGGAACTACCGCCATATTTCATTTTTTTAAATGGAACACCCTGTATATTTGTTCATTTTCGGATTCCCCGTCGAATTCTAAGTTATTAACAGCAAACCCAATGTATGCTTATCTGTTACCGTTTTCGAGAAAATCGCGCCCGAACTTTCCAAATCATCAATAATAAATGTGAATTTTTATGGAAACAAATGAACATCGATCAGTACTGATACTCACTAGGTAGTCTTTTTGCGGTTTCACTAGTCGTAGAACACCAATATTTTGACTAATTTCTCTTAAAGAAATGGATTTATTGACCTCTACAGTTGCTCAATTGTTTTCTTGAATTACTCGATTGTCAACTATTTAGATGTATCGTTTAGATGTATTTAAAAAAGGCGTGATCTGAATAAAATAGAAGTTTACATTGGAAGTTATGGGGACAAATGACTTCAAAATATCAATCCTCCATTTTTTCCAGACAAGTTGGAAATTTTTTTTTTAATGTCTATTAAATGGTAATCTATGAAAACATTATGTTACATGTTAATAACTTAGAGTTCGACGGGGAATCTGAAATTTAACATTTATACAGGGTGTTCCATTTAAAAAATGAAACATTTCACATTTTAAAAATAAAAATTGTGAAAACCCTGTGCTGTTACATACATCCTGTGTCACCCGGTATACTGAGTTGGAAAAAAAGTAGGTGGATCCTTTTTGATGGGCCACCTTGTATAACTTTTTCTGTCCATAATAAAAATCTCTGAAATCCCTAAAAGACTGAGAATCTGTACTTATCGATGTTCATTTGTTTCCATAAAAATCCACATTTGTTATTGATGATATGGAAAGTTCGGGCGCGATTTTCTCGAAAACGGTAAGAGATAAGCATACATTATGTTACATGTTAATAACTTAGATTTCGACGGGGATCCAAAAATAAACAAATATACAAGGTGTTCCATTTAAAAAATGAAATAAGGCGGTACTTCCAGTTAAACGGAAAGTCATGTTTAAGTGCTTGAAACGAGATCAGAAGCACATTTACGACCTATTTATCACCTCCAAAATTCTAATTTTTAAAATAAAAATTGTGAAAACACGGAGCTGTTACATACATCTTGTGTCACCAGGTATAGCTAGCCCATTCGCCAAAATGTCCACAAAAACTTCATATCTTAAGCTTGCTCACTATAATCTATTGGGTCTTGCTTGAAGGACAAATGTAGGGTCTCAAGGGAGGACTTGAAAGTAAATAGGGTCTTCACTATCCACTACGGAAGTTATTTTGATCTTCTCTTATCTACTTTTCTTTACAAAATGCAATTCACTTTTCTCCCAGCCCTCAGATGCAATAAACTTTACATTTCGTATAATGAATTGAAAAAAGTCGTGTTGTAGGGCAGAACATGCCTTTCCATAATTCGTTCCGGTTCCACGATATTGCGACATCTAACCTGATTTGCTGGGACCGTAATAATGCAACCCTTGGATTATCCTCGTACCCCTTTTATTTGAATTTTCTTTGCAGCTCATGACAGTCGACGTTTGCTTGATTCAAAGACAATCGCATTTGCCTGGAAAAATGCATCCAAGTATCCCAGGAAGTTGTTTTATTTGTGCATAAGTTTACTTTTGAAAATAAATTCCTGCTGGGTGTGCCATTAAACGACGTACACTACGAGGCATGCAAAACAAAGATTCCCATTTGAACAGAAGATTTAACCAGAAGATTAAAGCAACTGGCGTACTTCGTTCTATTTAACTGCAGACAACCAATATCTATAAATATCCGTTCTAATCTCTTGCAGTCTGGTTTACGTGCCTGGTACACGTTCGAGCTTATTTTTTCCAGTTTTATACGATTAACTGGAAAAGTATTAAGACAGTTCCAGAGAAATCTGAGGCTATATAACTGGATTAAATGGTTTTATCGGTACATGTAAGTTATACTAATTAAATTTGTAATGCGATTAAGTTCACTGCCCCTGTCATGAAAAGATTCTTACAAGGTACAAGAGAGGAACGCGTTTTGTAAACAAAAGTTAGTGTTCTGAAGCTGAGGCTCATTTGAGTCATTTATGGTTAGACTAACTATCAGTGACTCCTAATCTCCGTTGAGGGTTAAAAGAAGTAGCCACTTTGGAGTCTCAAAGCAGTTATATAAATGATTAAATCGGGTCATAGAAAATTGCAACATTCAATTTGAAAGCGAGTGATAAAGCTGTAACCATTTTCGGTAAAGGGCCGCTTAAGTTGACCCGAGAAGGTCGTTTGCACCGAGCTAAGAGCCACTAAGCCACACCATTACTGCGTTTCATGCAAAACACACGCCGTTTCCGCATGTCTTTTGTGCAGCTTTTCACGAAAGGGGATGCCTGATTATGCAAAAGTTGTTAAATAGTCGAAAGTTGGGGTATTTGGACCCAAGCAAGGTTAAATTGGGTAGGAATAGCAAGAAAGTTAAAACGGTCTTGGAGTCACGAGAGAAGAATGTTGAATACTTAACAAGGGCGTTAACTAAAAAACACTTGACTATCACTGTCTTCTGCTTCTATTTATTGCAATACCGCACCACTTTTATCTTTCGAGTTTAAGTTCCATCTATATAAGGTTAAAGGGCAGGTTTTGACAAGTAAGACAACGGTTTAAATTCGAGATGTAAAACTAGTCCTTAATTGTACATCCATCACTTTAAACAATCGTCATGATACACCAAAAATGGCGAAAATCCGAAAAAAAAATTAAATTACACAATAAAATTATCCGCACTAAACCAACCCTAAATTTCTTAGAATTGGATCTTCATTTTAGCGAACAAAGAGGAAATCATTACGGTAATCTCATATAAAAAATCGAAATGGGGGTGAACGTGAAGCAGGAGGTTTCAATTTATAGGATTTTTGAAATAGAACGCGCGCAGAATTTTAAATGAGGCATCCATAAAACCTGGAGATATTACATCAAAGAGATGGCGATAATTGCTCTCTATCCAGTCTTTTTCGAGGCGAAGCGATTAAGTTTCCATGCAATATCGAATGTTATATCGAACTTGTATTATCTATCTATAAGCAAAATATCTATCTATAATCTATTTCCAATCTGGGCCTAAGAAACCTCGGCCCAGAAAGAACGTGAAAAAAGTTTCCTTAGAAGCATCCTTAAAATTGTGAAAAATGAATAAAGCACATTTTAAATTCCTTGCACGACCGTTTTAGTTAAAAGTTTTCTAAAATGTTTGTCTCGGCTATATAACTAAAATACTGAGTTTTTCAGAAAGGTCTTGCAACTAAAGAAAGTAAGGACTATAATAGGCCGACTGCACCACATTTACGTCAGTTCCAAAGTTAAGGATAAAGAGCCATTTCATTTCCTCGAAATCGCAAATGTTGTGGCGCATTCACCATTAAGTCAAGATTTTTGTGGCGTATTCATCATCGGTTTGGAAGTTGTGGCGCATTCACCATGAAGTCAAGAGTATTGGTAACCCCTAGTGGCCCCCTTAAAACTCTTTTATAACTTATTCATTCCATTCTGTATGCTAACTTCATATCAAATTTTCGTTGTCTAAAAACAACGAAGGTATTCCTCTGAAAACTGTTTTAGATTAATATTTAACGAGATATTCGCATTTAAATCCATTATCCTTTTGTCGCCCTGTATCTTGTTAATTACTAATTTTTTGACTAATTGGGTTTCTAGTTGCGAGATGTCTCAATATTCCTGTGGCACCCTGTAAAGGGTGTTCCAAATTAGTTGTCCGAATGGGGTTTCTGCGCTAGTATTAGCGGTAGTAGAAAACTGACCTTGCATGTCCGTGGTCTTTTTTCAGAAGATTCCTTTAACGGTGCTTTCAGTTTTTTGCGATTGTAATTTGTTTTTGAGCTACAGAATGGACTTTTTAATTTTTGGCTAATTTGAAAATGGCTTGTATTTCGCTCAATATTGCACGTGGGAGTTACCCCAACAAGTTATGACGCCCACATAGCTTTTGTGAAATGCTCATCGTAGTTGGCTTTTAAAAGACTTTTTTTCAGATTTTAACGATGAGTGCCAAAAGAAATCACCTATTCAATAAAATATTACGTTTTATATGATTAAAAGAATCTAGTAGTCGTTAATAATGCAAATACAATTTTCATAAAATTTGTGTATGATATAAATAAAATAATATCTGAAAAACAAACTTTCGTATTTTGTTAAGACTTTGTTACGGCTTAGACCTGCCATGTGATACATCGTTAGCAGCAGAAAAAAATCTTGCTATAGAGAATTAAATAATAGCAAAGATTTCCTATTTATTTCCTAACACCCAATTTGGGACACTCTGTATGTTTAAATGACTATAGAAACAGGAAAATAAACAAAAATAGATTATTAGTGAATTGCTGTTGTATTACTGAATTCTACTCTTGCAATATCTGAGACAATTCTAAAATTTCTGAGAAAAGGGGTTTTCACCATCGAATCAAGAGTTGTGGTAAGGTTTCTAAAAAATTTACCTAACGATTCTCTTATGGGAACTAACGACTCTCTTATGGGAAAAATGACTGAAATTGACCCTAAACCTTCTGCCACATCTACTTAAATTACTGAAGAGGCTGCTTCTTTACTTTCGAGTTTTCTGTTTCCAACTTTAGCAACTGTGCTAGCTCGTGTCTCCAGTTGCGAGATTTCTCACCTTGTCTGGGACACTCTGTACATTTAAATGACTATGGAAACAAACTAACTAAACTAGGCGTTTTCTGAACTGCCCTCGCATCATCAGCTAGATAAATTTTTCTGTATCCAACTTTAGCAACTGTGTGTATCACTAAATATTGGTCCCTAGTGTCTCCAATTGCGAGATTTCTTAACTTTTCTGGGACACTCTGTATATTTAACTCACTATGGAAATAAACAAATTAACTAAATTATATGTTTTCTGAATTTTCTTCGCATTATCAGCAAGATAACAGGATTTTTTCAATTCTACTCTTTCAATATCTGCGAAATGTCTAAAATTTCTGAGAAGAGCGGTTTTTTCAGATAATAGCAATCAGCAAACCAAAATCAGCTACAAATAGCAAAACTTACAGAAAAATGACTGATCTCATTAGTCATCACTAGTCAAGGGATGGGATAGCAAAGATAAGACAGAGAGACCATGGACCAGTAGATAAGACTTTAATTAGTGACCACGCGCTTGGTCGCGTTGCAGTCACCATCTGATCAAGATTTCTGTCACAGTTTTCTGAAAACTGGAATTCTGGACCCTAAACCCTCTGCAACATCTACTTAATTACTGAAGACGCTGTTTTTTTACTTTGATGTTTTCTGTATCCAACTTTAGCAACTGTATGTACCACTAAACAGTGGTCCCTAGTGTCTCCAGTTGCGACATTTCTCACCTTGTCTGGGACACTCTGTATATTTAAATGACTATGGAAACAAACTAACTAAATTAGATGTTTTCTGAACTGCTCTCGCATCATCAGCTAGATAACGGGATTTTTCAATTCTACTCTTTCCATATCTGAGGAATGTCTAAAATATCTGAGAAGAGCGATGTTTTCAGATAATAGCAATCAGTAAATTAAAACCAGCCACAAATAACAAAACTTACAGAAAAATGACTCATCACATTAGTCATCATTAGTAGCCAAGGAATGGGATAGCAAAGATAAGACAGATGGATCATGGACTAGTAGAGACGATTTTAACTAGTGACCAGGCTCTTGAACAAGGCGCATTCACCATCTGATCAAGATTTTCTGAAAAAAAAAGGACTTATGGACGATACTCTTTTGGAAACTTGCATGGGAAAAATAACTGAAATTTGGCCCTAAGCCCTCTGCCCCTATCTACTTTAATTCCCGAAGACGCCGCTTTTTTACTTTTCTGTAGGCAACTTTAGCACTTGCCTGCACCACTAAGTAGTGGTCCAGTTGCGAGATTTGTCAACCTTCCTGAGGCATCCTGCATATTTAAATTACCATAGAAGCAGGGATGCAATTTAGAAGAATTAGACCTTTTTCTAAATTGCCATTGTATTATGAGCTAGGTAGTAAATAAATCATATTCTCCATTTTAAAATCCAAATTTCACTCAACTGAGGCTGCCACCTAAAGCCGGCAAAGCATTCGGATTAATAAGGAAGCCCCCGAGACCAAAACCCTTTGAAACTATGCAAATTTATTTGTTGCGGTATTTTGACACGATCAAAAGATTTGCTTACGGGGTCCTCTCAATCTGATTCTGTTTATATTTTGCGGAATGGGCCCGCAGGCAGAGAGGAGCGTGACGTTTCAAAGGGCCTAAAATATTAGCGCGATAGTATAGTGGCAGTGCGATAAACATCTGTGCCAGATGGCAGGTACTCAGAGACCGAGAAGGAAGAACTTGCATTTTTGCCTCAAAAGGAGACGCGATTCAATAAAAAGTTAACGCTGGAATAAGCAGAGCAAGTTTTTAGCTTTGATGTTATACAAACTTTGCTGATTAATTTTAGTTTTTCTAGGACAAATTAGCATTCATGAAAAGATACTGAAGTCCGGATTTTTGCAGAGAAAACCACCATTAAATAGAGGTTTTCCGTAGTTTCATAAATAAATTAATTATGTAAGGATAATGCCGCGGGATGCCGTGCCTTTAAGCAGCTTTAAAATAGACCATTAAAAAATTTATTGAAGATAGTAAGTAATGATGCGCTACTAAAATAAAGGTTATTTAACTTTTCCCGGCTATGGAATTGTTTTTGTGCTATGCGTGCAACTTCCTGTGTACTAGTTAGTTTCTGAGATATCAAAAGTTAAAGTTTAATATCCCTTTTGAGTGTTAAAAACTACCATTCAGAGTTTGATATCTTGGTTGTTATAGCGAGCACAGTAAACTATAGCCACTTCAGGGACCCGGTGTACGGTTTACCAAGAATGTGTACTGTTAATGAAATTTTCAAAAAAGATAATCTAAGGTGTGTTCTGTGGAATTCTTGACTCGATGGTGAATCGACTGGAAAGCGCCTGGTTACTGGTCAAGCCCATCTTTACTGTCCATGTAAAATTTTTTAAATTTTATTCGAAAGAAAACGCGTGATTTAATATGATGACACAGAAAAATCTAGTTCAATCTTGTTATTAGTTAAGGTATCGTTGATTTAATCGACTTTATTTTCTGAGACAACAACAAGAACTATTTTAGTTTGTTGTTTTCTAAACGAAGAAATCTTTTTTAACAGCGAATGATCTGTTCAGCGTTAATTCTGCTCCTCAAACTCCAATGAATGCGGAAACTCATCATTTGTATAGTAACCAGGCACTATGATTGACAGCAAAGCTTCCGGCGCCGGTGTATCAGCGATTGCCGTAGTACAGCGACGTCTTAACTTAAATTAGTAGATAAACTAGGGGGATTCTGGCACAGTTGAATCAAGGTCTATTTTGCAGAAAACCGTACCAGACTTCTTGACGCGATGGTGAATGCGTCACGGCCAAGCGCCTGACTACTGGTCAAGGTCATCTGTACTAGTATGTATGAGTATGTGTAATTTTTAAATTGAGAATTACTAAGTGGAATTTTGTCAAAACTAGATAACGTTTCATGAAAACACAATAATTGCAATTTAAGTAAAAAAAACCCAACAACGCTGCGGAATAAAATCTTAACTCAACTTTGTTTTAAAAGGCCTATAAAGCCTGCAAATTTGTCGGCCTTGACATAATCGTTTGTAAGGATGCCACCCCCCCCCCCCCCCCCCCGGCAGCCCTACCCATTCCTCGCAGCCACCGGTCCATACTTCTCAAACTATTTGTGCAACCAGAAATAAATTTGAGATTTAAGAAGTTGGAGGATTATGACAGTCTGCCTTATAGAAATGTGTGACAGTCTGCCAAACAGAAAAGAAATGACACATTAGATAGATGAACAATCACAAGTTGAGTTTTCAGACGAATTCTAAATGAGCGTACACCACAATCTCCATACTGAAATCATTGAGTCTATTCTCTTATCAGAATATTTAAACGTGTATTCTTTGAAACAAAAATCCAAAAAAGCTTCAACAAAACGGCGAAATAAAATCTTATCTCAACTGAGCTCTCAAAAGCTTGTAAGTTTGGGGGCTTTAACAGAATCGTTTGTGTGGCTGCCAATTGCCCAAAAGTTACAGGCCTGTTCCTAACAGCCAGCTATGAATATTTCTGAAGGTTCTTGTTTAACCATACTGAAATTTTGTGGTCTATCCTTCTATCAGAATATTTGAAAATATACTCTTCGAAACAAAAGGCTAAAAAAGTTTCCACGGAGCGGCTGAATAAAATCTCATTTCGACTCGGTTTTTAAGACCTGTAATTTGTGGGCCTTAACACAATCGTTTACGTGGCTGCCAATTATTCAAAAGTTAGAGGCTTGTTTCTACGAGGCTTTTCTAGAGCCATCGGTCCACACGTCTGGAAATCGTTTTTTTTTCAAATGTTTAGGAATTTTAAACAATGTTCAGCTGAGCGTACACCGGAATATCCATCATCTAGTCCTTGAAGCAACTAAGAATAATTCATTATTTCAATGGTCTAGTAATTTTTGCTCTTTAAAAATGGGTTGGCAGTCTGACAGTGAGTTTCAGTTAAATATTTGCCGCCATTGTTCAATACTCTGAAGTGCCAATTTACGAAAGTCTCAAATCAGATGACATCTTAGTTTGCCAGGTTCCTACTTACGGCACGCAAAGAGCATTCAATAATTTTATGTATTATGACCTAAAAGAATTATATGCTCGTTGGTGTTTAGTAAGTAGGTAGTTGCTTGACAAACCAAAACGTCGAGTGATGACTTGAGATTTGTTCATAAATTCGCGCCAGTTGGTATTCAGTTAGTGGTGGCTTTAAACGGACTGTATTTATTAAATTAAAGTAGACGGTAGGAAGTATATGGTAAGAAAATCCATTAAAACAATTAAAACAAAAAAAGCGGGTTCGAATTCGATCCATGCTGGAAACACTAGTCGCAAATACATTCTTAAATGTAACTTTTTTTTCGATGCGAAGTCGTTTTCGAAAAAACTGTCCGATCCCTTTTGATCTGATAGCCTTTCTGTGTAATTGCCTGGCTTTAATAAACAATTGTTTGGCTTTGGGACTCAAATATTTTACCATTGAAACATTTAGTTCCGAAAGTATCCAGATCGTTCTAAAACAATATATTATTATAGAAACATATCTATGAATAATAATTACTAAGTATTAAAGAACGATGTGCCAAAAAAAAGTCCACATGGGGTATGCCATATTTTTACAATTTTCAAATTCGGAAGAAAGTAGCAATAATCGGTTCTATATGTAAGCGTGAGAAATCCAGATAAAAATAGATTTTAAAGCAATTAATTCTTTCCGTAAGAAATCTAGTATACCCTATAAAAAACAAATTAACGTTTGTGCTATACAAGGTGTTGCCAAATTAGCATGCAAGAATTTAACAGCTTAGTCTAGACAAAAAAATGTGAGGAAAAGTTTATATAAACATAAGTTGTCAACGACACAGGGCGTTAAACTTTAAAATTGTAATTCTTTGATACCCGGTCTTGATTCGGAAATAATCACTTCACATGTGGAATATGGGTATCTTATTATGCTCTACATAGATAGACTTATACCAAACGATTTTTCAAATTTTTCAAAAATGTATGTTGTTGGGGGTTAAGCCCCCTTTTACCACCCCAAATGTTTTTATCGTTCACCTCTGATAGTTTATAAGCCAAAGATTTATGTTGTCTTGCAGTGTAGCGGGTTTGGGACAGGGTAGAATGAAACACCTTTAATATTTCAAATCGCCGACGTTTCGACCATATATTTGGTCTTTTTCAAGGCTGTTTGGACCCAAAGGGCTTCCTGTCAAAACAGCTTTGAAAAAGACCAAATATATGGTCGCAACGTCGGGAATTTGAAATATTAAAGGTGTTTCATTCTACTCTGTCCCAAACCCACTACACTGCAAGACCACTTTACAACATTCGGGACGCAAACTACTAACCAAAGATTTATGTTCTATATTCTATTTGGAAAACAAGTTGAACACTTGCGAGAACTTTCGAACATTTATAGGACAAACCAACTTGTTTTAATATCTGTTCTATGTCCATTGAGTTGTGCATAACCTTATTTAAGGAAATAAAAAAAAGTGTGAAAGAAAATAAAATGTATATATTTTTTTTGCCCCCGTGTATAAAAATTTGAAAAGTATAAGTGAAAAAAATTTTTACCTACTTTTTGGTGTATGTATGGGTAACTCATCCGAGAACTCATTCTTATATTGTTCGACGGCTAATTGCGGTTGTACCCTGCATTTTGTGGACTCGAATTTCTGCGACTCCTTAGGTTCTTTGACTGGTAAGTCGCTACATATTGTAGTCTCCTCCTCTGGTGGTGCAGGAGGATTTTCTCCCCATATATAGAATCAATTTCCCTATTTGGAATAACTGTTCCAAAAAAATACGTTACAAAAGTACATACAATATTCCCCTTGGGATTTCCCTTGGTTTGGTATCCTGAAATGATTGTTCAATAAAAAACAGTGCATTTCTTCAAAGCAGTATTTTTGAGAAAACAGGCGGATTGTGGTTCAAGTTTTCAAGAAATCTCAGAAAAATAAAAAAAACAATGTGTGTAAAAATAATTAAAAACTTATGCAATATATTTTAGGTTTTAAATGTTTCTTTCTCATCTGATTGGGAAAACATTTAAGACATAAAACTTATTGCTTAAGTTTTTAATTGCTGAAGTATTGCAGACTATTACGCGGTATTGCGGACTATTTTTTCCTACTTGTACACCGTATTGCGGGCGCGGTTTGCCCCTCGGAACAGCATCATGAAATGACTAGGACAACTATTAGAATTAGTCTACATTTCTGCATCCACAGGACGAATTCTGTTTTGCCCTCCTTGCTCTCAAATTTACTCAGCATTTTAGTACAAAGAATCTCGAGCAACTATATTATGGAGTATGTAAGAAATAAAAGTGGTAAAACAAACACTTTAAAATAATGTGACTGCACAGTTAAACAGTTGGCACACATAAACAGGCTGAACTAACACAGGCTTTGGATGTCGATTTTCTATAATAACTGAGATATAGCACCATGTCAAAAGTGCAGTTTTTCAAATAATAATTATAATAATAACTTTATTGCCATCAAAATGATACAAATGAGCACAAAGCAACATCAGAGGAAACATTCATCTCTTGATGCAACAAAAGGAAAGCTGGAATACGCTCTTATATTTATGGAAAATGAATCAAGCTGTCCTGGTCATCAATAATGTCAAAGTTGTAACTTTTAAAATTCTTTTATTGAACCATTTTATTATTCCTCAAAGTACTTGTTTCATTTAGCAGGAATATTAAGTCAAAACAGCTGCATAATAAAAAAAATAGGTTATAAAATTAACTGACACCCAATGCAAATAAGAAGTTGTTTAAAAGTTGCTTAAAAAGTATGAAATTATTTGAACAAATTGATTTTTCATTTGCAATCAAAGACCTTTCAAGTACTTGTACATCCTTTTTTTAGAAGCAACCAAGCATTAATTTTGAGTTTCCTTGTTTATAATATAATAAGAGAGAAAATTTTTCCGGCAAAATATTTTGATTGGTATGAAAGTTTGTTGCTCGGCAATTTCGTGAATGACATTTAGGACAGGATTTGTAAAAAATGTCATGAACGAAATTGCCAAAGAGCAACTAACTTGAATAAAACAAGAGAAATATTTTGCCTTAGCAAATTTTATCTCGAATGGTATTCTACTAACCTGCAGTTAAAAGCAAATAGGTGACACTCGTCAAACTGACAATACTTTTTACTTGACCCTAACAAAATTTTGTCGCTGAAAAACCATCATGTTAATTTTGTCCAGGTAGGACCAGGTAGCAGTATTGTCAGTAGAAAATAGGCTGTTGCTATGACATTTTTCCTGTGTAAAATACTCTAGTAAAATAGTATCAAAAAACTTTTTCTAATTTTGACATATAAAGTGGCACTTTTCAATACTGATGACAGTGACGTAACGTCCTACTTTTCGTAACTAGTTACGAAAAGTAAAATCTTTCGTAACTAGTGATGAAAAGTTGGTGTCACCACCAGTTGCAGGTTTCGGTTGTTGCATACCGTTGCTACAGTTTTACGGTATTAAGTAGATACAAAGTGGTTTAAAAGTAAATATTGAAGTTTAATAATAATAATTATCTCTCTAAGTAGGTATTTGTAGGCAAAATTAGAAAAAATCTTGTATGAAACACGTGACGAAAAACCTTTTTTGTGTATCTCATTCAAATTGCGGGAACTCGCTGCGCTCGTCCCGCAAACATTCATTCGTTACACAAAATCGGACTTTTCGTAACTGGTTACATAAATAGCTATTATCAACATTTTTTAAAACAACAAATTGGAGCTATATATGTTATTTTAAACAGATCTTGATTGGAAGCCATCAGTCTAGAACCAAAAAAGTTCAAAGGGCGCAAAAAGTACATTAAGATATTATTTATATTGGCCGTCAAACTTTTTTCTAGTATGTGGCTTTTTCGATTTAATAGGTCTACCAAATATGAAATAAATCCTTTGAGCAGTGATTAGTTGACTTACTAAATAAAATTACTTTAAAATTTACAACCGAGGAAACAACCAATAGAAAAATGGGGTAATAAAGGGTCCACTATTTTTCATCAAAGAATCTGTGGTTCACAAATTTGCCTTCTTTTTTTGTAACATTCTGTATAAATACGGATGAAATAAATCATACTGAAAAATAAAATTGATTTTCAGCTTGAGCTCTGAGTCTCTTTAGCCATGTGTCTTTTCGTGATTGTAGTCCCCCTCAGCTTACTCTAGTAGTCACTCTAAGAATATTTAATCCTGTTAACAATGTCTGCAAGTGGAAGGCGGAATGAATCATTTCAAATATCAGGGGTGCAGAGTGTGGAACTGAGAAATATGCCATGGGTTTTAGTTCCTGTAAACCAATAAGTAGATATTATTTAAGATATTTATACAAACATTAAAAAAAAAACCTAATAAAATGCATACGAAATACTGAAAATACATCTTGGGAGGAAAACACTATGACAGAAGAAACAATTTGTCTTCATTAAGTAAAAAAAAATCATCTATGGTATATATTTGTCTTGCTGACACAATTTTTGACTGGAAGCTCTTAAAATTATTGTATAAAACGTCCTTTGCCTAAAAGAAACAACGTAGGAATATACTTATTCCCTAAGCTCTATTTACAAATCATACCTGTGTTTGGATCACACTTAGCTCTTCTAAAATTCCTTTCAAGAACCGAAATTCTAGCTGAACAACCAGTTTGTCTTTCAGAGCAATGCAGGTTTCCCTACAATTTTAAATATAAATAAGTAGGTAGGTATGCTCCAGTATACCTGCACATATACCTATCTAAATACTTTTCAAGAATAATTACTGTTGAACTTACCAGTTATGAAATATCAGGGAATACGTCTCTTGCTAAGTCATTTTTGCTTCCTTTAAGGCTTGAAAATCAAACCCAAGCATTTCCATTTCCATTTTCAGTGTTCACTAACCAGGCAGATCAGGAAATCGAAAGAGTGAAACGGTATTTCAATTATCTCATTCAGTACGCATTTGGCGATAAACAACATTACAAGAATAAGGCATTTCCAAGGGATAAGGGCATAATTCAAAGCAACACTTCAGATGATGATTAGGCCGCTTAGAGACTTTAGGGGATACTTGTAGTTAAATAACTCTTAAATCAAACATGAAACGTGATGATAAAGATCGATTTTGAAGTTTCGTTTGACAGTGACATTTTTTAAGGTTAATTTGCCATATTGCCTTGAGGGGCAAACATGTCAAATGACGTAATCTTGGAATCGTCTATTTAGATTATAGGTTGTCACTATAATATTGAAATTAAGGAAATTATTATAGAAAGTAATGGATGTTCATTTGTTTAGGTGATCAAACGAAAGTAACACCAACAAGAATTATTAAAATTGGGCAATCATTTTATTTACTACGGTGTTAGTTCTTACCAATGAGTGCAGGTACTCATTGGTTATTAAATCTACTCCTACCAATTTGAACATTTGACCAGCTTGCAGGGCTCTCTCACTAGCTGAGGTAGAGGATCAGTGCAACACATTGGGGAATACTGGACGGTTTAAAACCTAAGAGCCATCACCGTCACTAATGGCTTCATCTTCGGCAAGGGGGCTCAGTAACTGCACGGTTTAAGACCTAAGAGCCATCACCGTCACTAACGGCTCCATCTTCGTCAAGGGGTCTCAATGGATGGTAGTTGGAAAATAAAAAAAAAAAGATATTGAGTTCCAGCACTCAAATATTGGAACTTGAAACACGTCAATTAGGAACTAGGAACCAGAAATTAGAACCTAATTGAACAACGAAAGGCTTAGATAAGTTTAAATTAATTACGAGAAAGTCTTACCCCAAAATAAGAAAAATTTACTGTAGCCACATGGCCAGGCTATGGCCGTTTAGGGACAGGCTCAGGTCCGGTGTGCCCCGGACAGTGGTCAACATGGAAGAGGGACCATCAAAGGTTTTAACCTTTTCCACATGGGCTTAAAATTGGTCAAAACGCAAATAACATGTCAAAAGGAGGAATTAAAATGAGTAAAAGAGCCGAAAAATATGAAAATTCAGCAGTTGTTGTTAGATAAAAGATAAAAATTTAGGGACAATATCTGATGAGCAAACGAATAAAGGAAGGGAATCTAAGGATGAAATTGGGCAATGCTGTAAGGACAGCATAATCAAGCAAAGTTGAGTTCGGTAAATACATCCCGAGCGCTCGGGATATCGGTCTATCTCACTTTAGCTTGTTAAGATTTTGGAGATGGTCTGTGTCCGGAGCGCTGGGATGGAATTACCGAACTCAGCTCAATATACACATGTCAACGTCTAAGAGTAACAATTCGGGTACCGCCTAACCAGGGTGTTCAAGTACTCCATGAAAATAGTTTTCTGGTGAGATAGTTCAAAGTACTCGGTCTCTGTCAGAGTGGGCGAACATGTAAGAGGGCACCATGACCCAATGATTGATAGCTTCTTAGGAAGTAAAAAAGCACTCTACGAGATGTGGTATAAAGTTATGAAAGGAGTGCCAGTAGATTTTCTTTCTTAAAAAGAAAACGCTACAAGACCATACCAACACATTGAAGCGAAGAGTTCAAATAAGAACCTATGGAAACAATTGATTTACTTTTTTTGGAATGTCATAAAGAGTGACTGCTCAATCTATTATTATTTATTTTCTTCAGTTCTAGTTCTACACCTGCCTCAAATTTAAACTCTTTAGAACCCGCGTGTAGCAAAACAACTTGACCTGGAAATAGATCTAAAGTCAATTTTCAAGGTGAAGAGTGTTAAAGAAACAACAACTCTTGAGTGAAATTATTGTTCCAATCTATGAAATTGGTTTCCCTGGCCTCTTGGAAAATATATATGAGAGCGATTGCTCAAGTATATCAATCTTTGTCACAAAAAAGCTTAACCGAACGACCTGAAGCCGAAAAGTTCATTCGTGGAAATCAAGAACAAGAAGGGATTTCATCTTCATTTAATAAAAGCTATTAAGACAGGAGAAAAACGAGGCCAAACAAAGCACGATGACGAATGGGTCCGATGCTCCAGCGAATTTACTGAACAGACACGAGATTAATGGGTATTTTATTAAAATATGATGAAAGTTTTATCGTGCTGAACACCTGAAGGGCCTCCATCTTAGGTGCGTTCGGCGGTATTTGTAGGCCATAATCAATTTTCCTTTGTGGGGGTAAGTTTAAACTGATGTATAAATTCGCGCAAAGTTTCAACCTCAAAAACCCAAAGGTAGGCAAATAAATAGCGGAGTCAACCCTTCAAACCGTAGCGTAGTTCGCAGGGCAATTAATCCGTCCGAGTTCGTTAGCTCTCGTCACGTGGTCAAGCGCGTTTTAAACGCCGCCCCTTCTGGTTTGATTGATTGAAAAATAATTACTTTTTCCCATTTAGTTTAATTGCACGGAAAAAATGAGGTATTTTTTTCGAAAATACAATATTTTTTCAAGCATTCCTGGTTAAAAAGAAAATTAAATTTTTGAAACGGGGGCTCATGAAACAACACAAGGCCTATGTGAAATTAAAACCTGAACGAGAGGACCAGGAGTGATTAATTTGGCCCAGTTCGTTAGCTCTCGTCAGGTGGTCCCATTCATTTGTCGGTTTGCGCCTTTTATATTACTGTGTGATCGATTGGCAGAATGTTTCATCATCGATACCCACGTGAGAGCTTTTTCCTTTCTTATCTCTCTCCAAAGTAATTATTTTTGTCTTTTCAAATCTCTCCTTCGTCTGGAGTTACGCACAGTTTAAATTTCAAGTAAGCTCATAAGGACATAACTATTAGCTTTCTCAGTCACTGACTGACTCTCCAAAGGAAGCAAATCGGGTGTTTTGCATAGATAATAGATACTAAGGAAGAACTAATCTGGAACTACCTGCAATACTTTGATAATTTCAGAATAGTTAAAGGTTCAATACAGAAGACATGAAAGTAAGGAAGCGACCACTAGTTTCACTAAAGGACATAAGGGGCTTCGAGCATAATAGTAGGTGTAGTATGGGCACTCTGCGCCATTTGTCCGAACCAATCAGGAACGTCCTACCCGCCCCCCCCCTTCTACTTCAGCAGGCTTTTAAGCCCCGCCCCCGACCAACCACAATCTGGCACCTGTACAGGCCCTTAAACCCCACCCTCAACCAATCAGAAGCGACCTATAGAAAGACGGAAAATTTTCCAAAATCTTAACTCCACCCTTCTCCGAAATCTGTCCAGAACCGTACTCGGAAACCATGCATCCTTGATAGGCAAAACGGTATAAATACTTTCAGTTGCTACGGTCCTGTAGGTAAAATCTGTGCAACTATCCAGAGGCGTAGCCAAACCTTGCGTCTTCGAAACCATGTATATATCGGTAACACGGTGCCATTAATATTGCGTGCTCTGACTCTGTTACATGCTTGGACAGCCCACTACAAATATGTGCAGTCAAACAGGGGCGTAGCTAGCACCATTTAAAGATTACCGTTTAAGGGCCTGTACAGGTTCCAGATTGGGGTTTAACGATTCTGATTCGTCGGGGGCGGAGCTTAAAAACGTGCAGAGATATCAGGGTGGGGGTAGGACTTTCCTGATTGGTTCGGACAAATGGCGCAGAATGCCCAAACAAGACCTACTCACAATTTCAGTCATTTTCCCATACAAATTTCCATAAGACAACCATCAAGTCTTGACGCGATGGTGAATGCGCCACAATGCCCCACCTAGCGGTGAAGACGCTACGAATCTTGACCCGATGGTGGATGCGCCAGAATGAAGGTCGAAACGTTGGCAATTCAGAATATCCCACGGCCCAACCAGTAAAAGGAACTGTCACGTCTTTCAAGTAATGACATCAAACGACAAACTTCTGTAATTACTTATATTTATTATTATTTAATAAACTTTTATTTTTAATTTCTATTTATTATTACTTATATTAACTTTTTCCTGTAATTTCTTAACTTACAGGATTATTAATTCGATGCGTTTGTAGTTTTTTTTTTAGTCTTGTCGAATTTTTTTAATTTTTTTTTCGTTATCGACCTTTCCATCTGTTATATAATCTGTTTATAATAATTTTTTGACGTAAAATTGAACTTTTCCAACAAGTAAACAATTTTAATGGAAATTTGTTTCCATTGACACAATTTTGGCACAAAACAAAGATTAATGATTCCCAAATAAAACGCGTCAAAAATTGTTGTTTATTGAGAAAATTTCGGTCCCAAAAAAAGACTTTTATCCAAGTTTTTAGCTCATTTTGGCTCAAAGTTATAAATTTTTTGAATTTACGACTTACATACTCTTGGATTTATATATATTTTTTTTAATTTTCTGACTCTCACAGGATTAGCTACTCGATGCTTTTGTAGGTTTTATTTTTTTTTTCATGATTCTTATCTTTTGTCATGTTTCGTTGAATTTTTTGTTTTTTATTTTTCTTTATCGATCTAAACGAGATTTTTCGTTCGTTTTCATTTTTTCTCGGTTTTTTTTTGGCTAAAAAGTGAACTTTTTCAACAAATAAGCAATTTTAATGTAAATTGATTTCCATTGAGATAATTTTTGTACAAAACAAAAATTAAAGCTTCCTGATTATTCAAGTTATTTTTACAGTTTTGGGTCCAAATAAAAGTTCTACAACGCGGCAAAAAATTGATGTTTATCGAGAAAATTTCGGTCCGAAAAGAAGACTTTTAGCAAAGTTTTTAGCTAATTTTAGCTCAAAATTAGAAATTTTTTAAATTTGTGTCTGTATCTACTTATGTTTTTTTCCTTAATTTCCTGATTTTTACAGGATTATTAGCTCGATGCTTTTGTAGGTTTTATTTATTTTTTTATTTTGTTTATTATTCTTATCTTTGGTCATGTTTCGTTGAATTTTTGTTTTTCATTTTTCTTTACCGATCTAAACGAGACATGTTTTTCGGTTTTCATTTTTTCAAGGTCTTTTTTTTTCCATGAGTAAACAATTTTAATATAAATTGATTTCCATTGAGACAATTTTGGGACAAAACAAAGAGTAATGAATCCTGATTTTTTTAATTTTTCTACCCCAAGAATTTCTACCCCAAATACAAGTTTAACGCGGCAAAAAATTGATGTTTAATGAGAAAATTTCGGTCCGAAAAGAAGACTTTTAGCAAAGTTTTTTGCTGACTTTGGCTCAAAGTTAGAAATTTTTTAAATTTGTGTCTTTACCTACTTCTTTTGGATTTATATACTTTTTTTAACTTTCTGACTTTGGCAGGATTATTAATTCGGTGCTTTTAAAGGTTTTATTTTTTCTTAAATTTTTTTATTATTCTTATCTTTGGTCATGTTTCGTTGAATTTTTTGTTTTTTATTTTTATTTATCGATCTAAACGAGAATTTTCATCGGACATTCAATCTTCCAAGGGTTTTTTTGCCAACAATTAAACTTTTCCAATGAGTAAACAATTTTAATGTAAATTGATTTTTATTGAAACCATTTTGGCACAAAACAAAGAATAATGATTCCTGATTTTTAAAGTTTTTAAAGTGTCAACCCCAAATAAAATTTCTACAACGCGGCAAAAAATTGATGATTATCGAGAAAATTTCGGTCTGAAAAGAAGACTTTTAGCAAAATTTTTAGCTGATTTTGGCTCAGAGCTTTAAATTTGTGTCTTTACCTACTTCTTTTGGATTTTAATTTTTTTTTCTTTAATTTCCTGAATTTTGCAGGATTATTAACTCGATGCTTTTGTAGGTTTTATTTCTTTTTTATTTTTTTTATTATTCTTATCTTTTGTCATGTTTCGTTGAATTTTTGTTTTTTATTTTTCTTTATCGATCTAAAGGAAACTTTTCATCGGTTTTCAATCTTCAAGGGTTTTTTTTGTCAAAAATTGAACTTTTCCAATGAGTAAACAATTTTAATGTAAATTGATTTTTATTAAAACCATTTTGGTCAAAGGTTAATGATTCTTGATTTTTAAAGTTTTTACAATTTCAACTTCAAATAAAAGTTCTACAACACGGCAAAAAAATGATGTTTATCGAGAAAATTTCGGTCCGAAATGAAGGCTTTTAGCAAAGTTTTTAGCTGCCTTCGGCTCAGAGTTAGAACATTTTTAAATCTGTGTGTTTACCTACTTCTTTTGGATTTATAATTTTTTTCTTTAATTTTCTGACTTTTACAGGATTATTAAGTCGATGCTTTTGTAGGTTTTATTTATTTATTTATTTTTTTTAATATTCTTATCTTTTGTCATGTTTCGTTGAAGTTTTGTTTTTTATTTTTCTTTATCGATCTAAACGAGACTTTTCATCGGTTTTCAATCTTCAAGGGTTTTTTTGCCAACAATTAAACTTTTCCAATGAGTAAATTTAATGTAAATTGATTTTTATTCAGACCATTTTGGTCATAGGTTAATCATTCTTGATATTTAAAGTTTGTACAGTTTCAACTCCAAATAAAAGTTCTACAATGCGGAAAAATATTGATGTTTATCCAGAAAATTTCGGTCCGAAAAGAAGACTTTTAGCAATGTTTTTAGTTGATTTTGGCTCAGAGTTAGAAATTTTTTCAAATTGTGTCGTTACCTACTTCTTTTAGATTTATATTTTTTTTCTTTAATTTCCTGAATTTTGCAGGATTATTAACTCGATGCTTTTGTAGGTTTTTTATTTTTTTTTATTATTTTTATCTTTAGAAAAATAAACTTTTTCAACAAGGAAACAATTTTAATGAAAATTGAGATAATTTTGGTACAAAACAAAGATTAATGATTGACGAATTGAATGAAAGATTAATGATGACGCGGCAAAAATAGATGTTTATTGATAAAATTTCGGTCCGAAATTTTGTAGTTTGAATTATTTTTTTTTATTTATTATTATTTCTATCTTTTGTCATGTCTTGTCAAATTTTTATTTTTTATCGATCTAAACGAGACTTTTTGTTGCATCGGTTTTCATCGGCTTTCAATGTTCCAAGGGTTTTTTTGCCAAAAATTTAACTTTTCCAACGAGTAAACAATTCTAATGTACACGAATTTCTATTGAAATAATTTTGGCCCAAAACAAAGATTAATAGCTCCTGATTTTTCAGTTTTTTTTTACAGTTTTGGCTCAAAATAAAAGTTATATAACGCTGCAAAAATTCATGTTTATTGATAAAATTTCGGTCTGAAACTTTTGTAGTTATTATTATTTTGTTAATTTTATTATTATTCTTATTTTTGTCATGTCTTGTTGAATTTTTGTGAAATGCTGAAAATAAAACTTCTATAATCCGGCAAAAACTGAGGTTTATTGATACAATTTAGGTCCAAAACTATTGTAGTTTTTTTTTTATTTTAGTATTAATCTTATCTTTTGTCATGTCTTGTTGAATTTTTGTTTTTTATTTTTTTTTATCGACTTTAACTAGGCTTTTCATTGCATCGGTATTCAATCTTCCAAGGGTTTTTTTGCCAGAAATTGAACTTTTCCAACGAGTAAACAATTTTAATGTACACTGATTTCTATTGAGACAATTTTGGTCCAAAATTAAGATTAATAATTCCTGATTTTTCAAGTTTTTTTTTTACAGTTTTGGCTTAAAATAAAAGGTCTATAACGCGGCAAAAATTGATGTTTATTGATAAAATTTCGGTCCGAAACTTTTGTAGTTTTTATTATTATTTTTTAACTTTATTATTATTCTTATCTTTGGTTATGCCTTGTTGAATTTTTGTTTTTTATTTTTCTTTATCGATCTAAACGAGACTTTTCATCGGTTTTCAATCTTCCACGGGTCCACAAATTGAACTTTTCCAACGAGTAAACAATTTTAATGTACACTGATTTCTATTGAGACAATTTTGGTCCAAAATTAAGATTAATTATTCTTGATTTTTCAAGTTTTTTTACAGTTTTGGCTCAAAATAAAAGTTCTATAACGCGGCAAAAATTGATGTTTATTGATAAAATTTCGGTCCGAAACTTTTGTAGTTTTTATTATTATTTTTTAATCTTATTATTATTCTTATCTTTGGTTATGCCTTGTTGAATTTTTGTTTTTTATTTTTCTTTATCGATCTAAACGAGACTTTTCATCGGTTTTCAATCTTCCACGGGTCCACAAATTGAACTTTTCCAACGAGTAAACAATTTTAATGTACACTGATTTCTATTGAGACAATTTTGGTCTAAAATTAAGATTAATTATTCCTGATTTTTCAAGTTTTTTTACAGTTTTGGCTCAATATAAAAGTTCTATAACGCGGCAAAAATTGATGTTTATTGATAAAATTTCGGTCCGAAATTTTGTAGTTTTTATTATTATTTTTTAATTTTATTATTATTCTTATCTTTGGTCATGCCTTGTTGAATTTTTGTTTTTTATTTTTCTTTATCGATCTAAACGAGACTTTTCACTGGTTTTCAATCTTCCACGGGTCCACAAATTGAACTTTTCCAACGAGTAAACAATTTTAATGTACACTGATTTCTATTGAGACAATTTTGGTCTAAAATTAAGATTAATAATTCCTGATTTTTCAAGTTTTTTTACAGTTTTGGCTCAAAATAAAAGTTCTATAACGCGGCAAAAAGTGATGTTTACTGATAAAATTTCGGTCCGAAACTTTTGTAGTTTTTATTATTATTTTTTAATTTTATTATTATTCTTATCTTTGGTCATGCCTTGTTGAATTTTTGTTTTTTATTTTTCTTTATCGATCTAAACGAGACTTTTCATCGGTTTTCAATCTTCCACAGGTCCACAAATTGAACTTTTCCAACGAGTAAACAGTTTTAATGTACACTGATTTCTAGTGAGACAATTTTGGCTCAAAACAAAGATTAATAATTCCTGATTTTTCAAAGTTTTTTTTTTACAATTTTAGCTCAAAATAAAAGTTCTATAACGCGGCAAAAATTGATGTTTATTGATAAAATTTCGGTCCGAAACTTTTGTAGTTTTTATTATTATTTTTTAATTTTATTATTATTCTTATCTTTGGTCATGCCTTGTTGAATTTTTGTTTTTAATTTTCTTTTATCTATCTAAACTAGGCTTTTCATTGCATCGGTTTTCAACCTTCCAAAGGATTTTTTGCCAAAAATTGAACTTTTCCAACGAGTACAAAATTTTAATATAAACTGATTTCTAGTGAGACAATTTTGGCCCAAAACAAAGATTAATAATTCCTGATTTTTCAAGTTTTTTTTACAGTTTTAGCTCAAAATAAAAGTTCTATAACGTGGCAAAAATTGATGTTTAGTGATAAAATTTCGGTCCGAAACTTTTGTAGTTTTTATTAATTTTTTTTTAATTGTATTATTATTATTATGGTTTGTCATGTCTTGTTGAATTTTTGTTTTTTATTTTTCTTTATCGATCTAAACGAGACTTTTTATTGCATTGGTTTTCAATCTTCCAAGGGTTTTGTTGCAAAAAATTGAACTTTTCCAACGAATAAACAATTTTAATGTTCATTGATTTCGATTGAGACCATTTTGGCCCAAAGCAAAGATTAATAATTCCTGATTTTTCAAGTTTTTTTTACACTTTTGGCTCAAAATAAAAGTTCTATAACTTTTATTGATAAAATTTCGGTCCAAAACTTTTGTAGATTTTATTTTTTTTATTTTATTATTATTCCTATCTTTTTCATGTCTTTTTGAATTTTTATTTTTTATTTTTCTTTACCGATCTTAACGAGACTTGCATCGGATTTTCATCGGTTTTCTTCCAAGGGTTTTTTGCCAAAAATTGAACTTTTCCAACGAGTAAACACTTTTAATGTTCACCGATTTCTATTGAGACAATTTTGGTCCAAAACAAAGATTTCTGGTGTTGAAACATGACAATTTGGTTAATGGTCTAGGTGTGTAAGAAAACTGTCGCCATAGATATTAAGCAACTAAATCCCTTCACGAAAGACCATCACAACGATTAAGATTAAGAGCAGGAAACAAGTAAAAGGGGCGCCAGAGATTACCCGAACAATAATGGGGTGACGAACAATTTGTACTACTCAAGACCCCTCACACGTTCCGGGGCTCGAGTTTATTATTTGTGAAAGGCAAATCGAGCCCTAATGAACATATTTTGTGGGTAAAAAGACATTTTGGGCAGAGACGGGGGTTAAACGAGTCGCGTTTCGTCGGAACAACTAGCGAATCAAAAAAATTACGCTTTCCATGTGGAAAATATTCCGCTAGTGGCAGCCATATATTTTATTTATTTGTATTTCTATATGCAACTGCTATTACGGCACTTTAAGGCGAATTTTTACACGATATTGGGAAAGCAAATTTGAATATCTCTGTCGTGAAATACGCTTATAAGGCGGATGAATTATTGCTGCCTGAAATATATGGCCCCGCAATAGAGCTAATGGAAGTTTTCCATGCATAATTCCTTGATTAATTGCTTACACTACTTCTAACAGCTGGAAGCAATCTTTTACTGGCGACATATTCTTATGAAGATTAATTGGTTCTTGGGGAAAATTGAAATATCAAGATACAGATAGGAAAAAAAGAACAATTTTACACCCAAGGTACATCGCTCATTGTGACTTATATAAGCTTTGTAAGGTGTTAAGTTTTGTAAAATAATAAATTACTTTTTATTGTAGTTGTCGATTGTCAAGTGACTCCATGGGGTCCCTGGTCAGCCTGTGACGCCGACTGCGGTCCAGGAACGATGTCTCGCTCCAGATCCATCAAGGTTCAACCCCAAAACGGCGGACGCCATTGTCCAAGCTTGGAGCAGAGGAGAGGCTGTCAGGTATCCACCTGTCACCACCATCCAGATCCTGCGATAAAAGGTAAGTTGTGTTAGAGAATAAATAATCATTGTGCCAAATTTATTAGCAATAAAACATATTGCAAAGAAAAATGTTAAACTCTTTTAAGAGCTACAGTTTTGTGTAAAAAAAATGAGTTCTATTAATGGCTTGAAATGTGTTATCATTTGATTTGATCTAAAAGAATTACACTGTCTCACTATAGTGGTCAAAAAAATTACAAACCATTTCATTGACACACCCGGTATAAATAAAGCCATGCTGCTATAAACACGCCTCATACAAGACGTTTAGAAGCTTAAACTAGTCTGGTGTTTTTGATGTTTTTTTTTTTTTATTTTTTCATTATGTAGCAGATGTTCAGTAATAAAAGTCATCGAGTTGGTAGTATATGTTTCATAGAAAATTGCTCTATAACGACAGAAGACCCTTTCCTCACCTCTCAACAATTCAAAAACCAACTTGACGACTTTAACCTTTAAGCATCCTTTCTAAACCATTTTTTTAAAACTTTTCTGTATTGTTTTGCATTAATGTAAATTTTGTTTTTTTATCAGCTCTACAACCAATTTTAGGTAAGGTTCATTCTTCAGTTATTTTCTATGTCAGTGGTAATATATCATATTACATTTGATCATCTGATAATGCGTCTATTAACAGTGTCAATAGTTTTCTGCTTTTTAGTATAATTCATATCCTGGTTTCGTCTATTTACACATACAGGGTGACCGTTTTTTAAGTTTAACCATGGGAATCTCTATTATTTGAAGAGATACGAGGAAATTGCCCAATTAGAAGAAGAAGAATGAGAAGAATTCCAACTGGTTTCGGAAAAATTAATATAATGTGTCCCGTAAGCACCTAATCAAAGGGGTGCTGCAACATATTCTAATTAAAAAAAAAAACGATTTGATCAAGCTTTCATTAAGAAGACTCTCGAACTCTTTCATTAAGAAAAAGTTTCTGATTCCATTGCTATTGACGGTTGAAGAATATGTGTTTTTTATAATATCTAAAGAACGTATCATGGATTTTAATAAAATTCACAAAGTCAAACATGGAAAAGTCTAAATAAAGCGATAAGTTCAGCGTAAAGTATCTGAGTCTTCTCTAGACATAAATAAAATGTCTTCTAAGTAGATTCGCTTTCTTCACTTCTTCAGAAAATGTCTTCTTTTTGTGCGTTTTCGCTCCGTTTCTTCTCTTGAAATAAAGCAAATGCTACAAACAGGTAGACTGACATGATAGGACAAACATGGAAAAGTCTAAAAGAAGGAATATGTTTAGAGTAAAATTTCTTCCAAGTAGTTTCGGTTTCTTCACTTTTTCAGAAAATGTCTTTTTGTATGTGTTTTCTCTCTGTTTCTTCTCTAGAAATAAAGCAAATGCAAGAGTCAGGTAGAGACTGACATGGATACAAGGATGTCTTCCAAGTAGCTTTGCTTTCCTCACTTCTTCAGAAAATGTCTCGTTTTTATATATGTTTTCTCTCTGTTTCTTCTCTAGAAATAAAGCAAATGCAAGAATCAGGTAGAGACTGACATGGAAGGTCAAACATGGAAAAGTCTAAATAAAGGAATATGTTCAGAGTAAAATGTCTTAAAGTAGCATCGCTTTCTTCCCTTCTTCAGAAAATGTCTCGTTTTAATATATGTTTTCTCTCTGAGTCTTCTCTAGATATAATGAAAATGCAAGATTCAGGTAGCAACTGATTTGGAAATTCGAACATGGAAACGTCTAAATAAAGCAATATGTTCAGAGTAAGTCTTCCAAGTAGTTTCGCTTTCTTCACTTCTTCAGAAAATGTCTTTTTTTAGAAAGAGTCATGTTTTCGTGTGTTTTCTCCCTGTGTCTTCTCTACAAATAAAGCAAATGCAAGAATCAGGTAGAGACTGAGATGGAAGAAAAAACATGGAAAAGTCTAAAAAAAGGAATATGTTCAGAGTAAAATGTCGTCCGAGTAGCTTCGCTTTCTTCACTTCTTCAGAAAATGTCTCGTTTTTATCATATGTTTTCTTGCTGTGTCATCTCTAGAAATAAAGCAAATGCAAGAATCAGGTAGAGACTGACTTGGAAAATCAAAATGGAAAAGTCTAAATAAAGCAATATGTTCAGAGTAGAATGTCTTCTAAGTAGCTTCGCTTTCTTCACTTCTTCAGAAAATGTCTCGTTTTTATATATGTTTTCTAGCTGTGTCTTCTCTAGAAATAAAGCGAATGCAAGAAACAGGTAGAGACTGACTTGGAAAGTTAAACATGGAAAACTCCAAATGAAGCGATATATTCAAAGTAAAATGTCTTCCAAGTAGCTTCGCTTTCTTCACTTCTTCAGAAAATGTCTTTTTTTCTGTGTTTTCTCTCTGCTTCTTCTCTAGAAATAAAACAAATGCAAGAATAAGGTAGAGATTGACTGGGAAAGCCAAACATGGAAAAGTCTAAATACAGCAATATGTTAAGAGTAAAATGTCTTCCAGGTAGCTTCGCTTTATTTCCTTCTTCACAACAAGTCTCGTTTTTATATGTTTTCTCTCTGTTTCATCTCTAGAAATAAAGCAGATGCCAGAAACAGGTAGAAACTGACACGGAAGGTCAAGCATGGAAAAGTCTAAATAAAGGAATCTGTTCAGAGTAAAATGTCTTCCAAGTTGCGTCGCTTTTTTCACTCCTTCAGAAAATGTCTTGTTTTTATGTGTTTTATCTCTGTTTCTCCTCTAGAAATAAAGCAAATTCAAGAAACAGGTGGAGACTGACATGAAAGGACAAACATGGACAAGTTTAAAAAAAGGAATAGGTGCAAAGTAAAATATCTTCCGAGTGCTTCCTTCTTCAGATAATGTCTCGTTTTAATATGTTTTCTCTCTGTGTCTTCTCGTCTCTTGTTATAAACAACCTCAAACAATGCAATCTACGTCATTACTGGTGCTTTAACTTCAAACTGAAGTTTTTCTGATAGTTGTAAAAGTCACCCTAAATAAAGCAATATGTTCAGAGTAAAATGTTTTCCAATTAGCTTCGTTTTCTTCACTTCTTCAGAAAATGTCTTGTTGAGTTTTCTCTATGTTTCTTCTCTAGAAATAAAGCAAATGCAAGAAACAGGTAGAGACTGACATGAGAGGACAAACATCGAAAAGTCTAAAAAAAGGGATATGTTCAGAGTAAAATGTCTTCAAAGTAGCTTCGCTTTCTTCACTCTCCAGAAAATGTCTCGTTTTTATACATGTTTTCTCTCTGAGTCTTCTCTAGATATAAAGAAAATGCAAGATTCAGGTAGCAACTGATTTGGAAATACAAACATGGAAACGTCTAAATAAAGCAATATGTTCAGAGTAAGTCTTCCAAGTAGTTTTGCTTTCTTCACTTCTTCAGAAAATGTCTTTTTTTAATGTGTTTTCTCTCTCTTTCTTCTCTAGGAATAAAGTAAATGCAAGAATCAGGTAGAGAGTGAGATGGAAGAACAAACATGGAAAAGTCTAAAAACAGGAATATGTTCAGAGTAAAATATCGTCCGAGTAGCTTCGCTTTCTTCACTTCTTCAGAAAATGTCTCGTTTTTATATATTTTTCTCGCTGTGTCTTCTCTAGAAATAAAGCAAATGCAAGAATCAGGTAGAGACTGACTTGGAATGTCAAAATGGAAAAGTCTAAATAAAGCAATATGTTCAGAGTAGAATCTCTTCTAAGTAGCTTCGCTTTCTTCACTTCTTCAGAAAATGTCTCGTTTTTATATATGTTTTCTAGCTGTGTCTTCTCTAGAAATAAAGCGAATGCAAGAATCAGGTAGAGACTCACTTGGAAAGTCAAAATGGAAAAGTCTAAATAAAGCAATATGTTCAGAGTAAAATGTCTTCTAAGTAGCTTCGCTTTCTTCACTTCTTCAGAAAATGTCTCGTTTTTATATATGTTTTCTCGCTCTGTCTTCTCTAGAAATAAAGGAAATGCATGAAGCAAATAGAAACTGACATGAAAGGTCAAACATGGAAAAGTCTAAGTAAAGCAATATGTTCAGAGTAAAATGTCTTCTAAGTAGCTTCGCTTTCTTCACTTCTTCAGAAAATGTCTCGTTTTTATATATGTTTTCTCGCTCTGTCTTCTCTAGAAATAAAGGAAATGCATGAAGCAAATAGAAACTGACATGAAAGGTCAAACATGGAAAAGTCTAAGTAAAGCAATATGTTCAGAGTAAAATGTCTTCTAAGTAGCTTCGCTTTCTTCACTTCTTCAGAAAACGTCTCGTTTTTATATATGTTTTCTCGCTGTGTCTTCTCCAGAAATAAAGGAAATGCATGAAACAGGTAGAAACTGACATGGAAGGTCAAACATGGAAAAGTCTAACTAAGGCAATATGTTCAGAATAAAATGTCTTCCAAGTAGCTTCGCTTTCTTCACTTCTTCAGATAACGTCTCGTTTTTATATATGTTTTCTCGCTGTGTCTTCTCTAGAAATAAAGCAAATGCATGAACAGGTGGAGACTGACACGGAAGGTCAAACATGGAAAAGTCTAAATAAAGCAATATGTTCAGATGGTAAAATGTCTTAAAGTAGCATCGCTTTCTTCCCTTCTTCAGAAAATGTCTCGTTTTAATATATGTTTTCTCTCTGAGTCTTCTCTAGATATAAAGAAAATGCAAGATTCAGGTAGCAACTGATTTGGAAATTCAAACGTGGAAACGTCTAAATAAAGCAATATGTTCAGAGTAAGTCTTCCAAGTAGTTCTTCTTCTTCTAGTCGCTTTCTTCACTTCTTTAGAAAATGTCTTTTTTTAGAAAGCGTCATGTTTTTGTGTGTTTTCTCCCTGTGTCTTCTCTACAAATAAAGCAAATGCAAGAATCAGGTAGAGACTGAGATGGAAGAAAAAACATGGAAAAGTCTCAAAAAAAAAAAGGAATATGTTCAGAGTAAAATGTCGTCCGAGTAGCTTCGCTTTCTTCACTTCTTCAGAAATTGTCTCGTTTTTATCACATGTTTTCTCGCTGTGTCTTCTCTAGAAATAAAGCAATGCAAGAATCAGGTAGAAACTGACTTGGAAAGTCAAAATGGAAAAGTCTACATAAAGCAATACGTTCAGAGTAAAATGTCCTCTAAGTAGCTTCGCTTTCTTCACTTCTTCAGAAAATGTCTCGTTTTTATATATGTTTCCTCGCTGTGTCTTCTCTAGAAATAAAGGAAATGCATGAAACAAATAGAAACTGACATGGAATATCAAACATGGAAAAGTCTAAGTAAAGCAATATGTTTAGAGTAAAATGTCTTCCAAGTAGCTTCGCTTTCTTAACTTCTTCATAAAACGTCATGTTTTTGTGTGTTTTCTCTCTGTGTCTTCTCTACAAATAAAGCAAACGCAAGAAGAGCGCAGGTAGAGACTGACTTGGAAAGTCAAAATGGAAAAGTCTAAATAAAGCAATATGTTCAGAGTAAAATGTCCTCTAAGTAGCTTCGCTTTCTTCACTTCTTCGGAAAGTGTCTCGTTTTTATATTTGCACACAAGGAGATGAAATGAAATAGCAAAAATCTCCAAGTTCGTCCATTGATGGATTTTTATCGTGAGGCTCCAAAACCTTCAACCCGTTCTTTAAACTTAAGAGTCCCGTCTCGAGTCTACAAGAGGGACAAGGGAGCATTGAAGGGGCAAGTATTCCAAGTTTCTTCCCTTCTTCAGAAAATGTCTCGTTTTAATATGTTTTCTCTCTGAGTCTTCTCTAGATATAAAGAAAATGCAAGAATCAGGTAGAAACTGACTTGGAAAGTCAAAATGGAAAAGTCTACATAAAGCAATATGTTCAGAGTAAAATGTCCTCTAAGTAGCTTCGCTTTCTTCACTTCTTCAGAAAATGTCTCGTTTTTATCATATGTTTCCTCGCTGTGTCTTCTCTAGAAATAAAGGAAATGCATGAAACAAACAGAAACTGACATGGAATGTCAAACATGGAAAAGTCTAAGTAAAGCAATATGTTTAGAGTAAAATGTCTTCCAAGTAGCTTCGCTTTCTTAACTTCTTCATAAAACGTCATGTTTTTGTGTGTTTTCTCTCTGTGTCTTCTCTACAAATAAAGCAAACGCAAGAAGAGCGCAGGTAGAGACTGACTTGGAAAGTCAAAATGGAAAAGTCTAAATAAAGCAATATGTTCAGAGTAAAATTCTATTCGTAGCTTTTGCGCCAAAAAAACATTTTCTGTACCTTTGCTATTTGACAATGTTACACATTGTCAATGTTTACACAATTTACAAGTTTCTAATTTAATTGCCAATTATGTTTAATGTCAATAAAAATCTGTGACCGATAGAATTAGACTTAATGTGATATAAAATTGTAACTTGTGTAAACTACTAGGATTTCTGCAGTGGGTGTGTAACGTTATTCAATAGCAAAGGTACAGAAAATTGTTTTTGCGCAAAAACTATGAACGCTACAAGATTTTTACCAAGAGCAATAAAATTTCGAAAAACCACCATGGTGTCAGACAAGTCGTTAACAAGGTGTCGATTCAGACAACAAAACAAAAAGTTTTGGAAGTTTTTGTAACAAGACACTGAAGAACTTACTTGACCAAGGCGGATAAACATCGTATCTCCATCAAAACATAGGTCTTATTTAGAAATAAGTCTGGAATTCTCTGGATATTACCAAAAACACAATTTTTTTGAAAAACTTTGATTAACAATAGCAACGGAACCAGAAACTTTTTCTTAATAATGAGTTTGATTACAAAGAATGTCTCAATACCCATAGATAATGTGCTTACGGCACACACTGTATATAACGCATAAAATAAAAAAATTGAAAAACGATTTTATTTTTTTAGTCTTGATTTAAAGAGATAATTAAAAATAATTGATATTTCTTCGTAGCCACTTTTTGCTCTTTTTCTTCTCTTTCATCGGCCATTAGTTTAGTCGGATTGGATTGAATTTTTGACAAGCTATAAAGATTAAACTGTCTATCACCATACAAATGACGCATTTATAGTTTAATACTACACTTTAATTACTTTTTTCTGGTGGTGTGTTGTCTTTTTTGTTTCCACAGAATATTTTTTTTAATCATTAAAAACCAAAGCAAACCTGGATTAGCACAGAAAACAACTTTTTCCCAATTTTCGTATCTCCACCAGCTTTACTAATAGACAGACTTTCTCCCAAACAAATGTACTCATTGAAGTAAGTAATACAGACGTGTATAAAGGGTTGCCTAAATTGAGGCGCGAAACGAGTTAAAATTAGCTACGTTTACACCGCAGTAAGCCTTGTATTGCATGAACAAATTTTAACAATTGCTTGACACAATCAGCAAAATCTAACCACAAAGTTAATAATATTATTAATTGTTGCATACTACTACCGAATGCAGAATTGCAAGGAGATTTAGAATCCATTATAAAAAATCCAGGACCGTATTCAGAAAAATTAAGATGATGATACTAATAACTTATCGGCTAATTTATAAACTAACCTGAACTAACATGAAAACGAAACGTCCGAATTAATATTTGAAAATACCACCTTTGAAGAGGGCAAAAAGTGGTTATTAAGAAGTGCAAATTATTTTCAATTATCTAGATTAGAAAAAATAAAATGGTTTTTTTTTAAAATTTCGTTTTTTTGCGAATATTTCCGAAACCAGTCGAAACTTTCGAAATTTGAAATGGTCATTTTTATGGACTTGATTTGTGCAACTTTGCCCTAATTTAGCCTTTTTCGTACCTCTTCAAATAACTGAGATACCCATGGGATCACCCTGTATACACACATATTTTCATTTGCTAAATGTTATTATATCATTACATAAGTGATAACATAATTAATACTTTTGTCGACGGCTGTACAATAATAATATAGTCATCATTTGTCAGGGTGTAAGCAATATGGGGTGTAATAACCTTTAGACTGGATCATCATGAATAATATTAATTATTCACGCTACGTCTTTTGGTTTTTCATTATACATTCCATAAGAACTGCATGCAGACACCGCCATATTGGAAATTACAAACAAAACAAATGAAGACTGTGAAGGCTTTCACGGCCGGTTATAATATCGCTTTCTCTAACTATCCTTTATATTCGGGATAATCCAGTCAACATTGTTGAAATTTTTTCCCCATCATGGGTAAGTTTGCGCTTTTTCGAACTTTTTTCTTCTTTCCTTGAAGGCCATGTTTACCTTCATTTGAACTCGAAGCGGAACTGGAACCACTGGGAATTGGTTCATCCATGGTTAGTCGCAAAGCTTGTACTTTGCGGCTAAGCTGGCTAAGTGTAACTTTCTATTGTCAAAATAAAAAACAGGTAAAACATAAAAAAATAGAGATATCCAAATTCAAAATTGGAATGTGACTTCACTGGTTCCTCATGCACGTCCGCAAAACTGACACAAACAGTGACAGTACTGAAGTACTATCACTGACATCTTTCATTTGTCATGTCAAACCTACATCATATTTACAGGTGTCAAACGCCTAACACCAATAATTACTCTCTAATAAAACTAACTCGCTTTACAAAGCGTCATTAGACAAAGATAGCACACAAAATGATAGAAGCACAAGGCTATCGAGCCCAACGCCCGATCCGTACTCAGATCAATCCGAGCACTCGGAGCAAAATACTAAACTCACGATGATTCCGGTTCGTCTCTCAAGTGCGACACTACTCCGAGGGCAGAAATTTCCATTTTTGCTTAAAAAACAGTAATTTTCTCTCCAATCTTTCCAATCACGTTTTATTTTGAAAAAACTCCAAGAATTTGAGAAATTTTCTAGGAATTGGCAACACTGCGTCGACTGATTCGACTGTGGTGAGTTCGTGGTATTTATTCCCTCGCCGCGCCGTCGCGTGGCAGTGGTGGCGCGGGATGTCTGCGCACTTGAAGTATGTTGTAGAACTCACTTCCAGTCTGCATTTAAAAACGTAATTTCCTCGTTCCTGTTGAAATTGTTGTCGTGTTTAAAGATCTCAATGGCCTCTCTCGTTAGTCTCCGACAGAAACGCTGCGAGTGATACAAGATAATATCCACTTCGTTGAAAAGAATGTCGTAATCTTCGGAGAGAGCGTGCTCTGCTACTGATGACTTTTGTGTTTATCCCAGCCTGCAACTCTTCTTCTGTTCCGTAATCCTCGCATTAAAATTGCGTTTTGTGATGCCAATGAACACCGAGCCACAGCTACATGAAACTCGGTAAACTGCAGGTGCTGATAGGGGGTCTCTGCGCTCTTTGGCCGATCTCAAGCTCTGTTGTATTGTACTAGTGGGTTTAAAGACAGTTTTAATATTGTACTTTTCCAGTAGCCTGTCTGTTACTTTATGGATGTATTGTAGACTAGTCCATCCGCGCTTTTCTTCATTTTCTCCCGTTATTACTTTCTGACACTCTACATTTCTTGGACGGACGGCTCTATCGAACTCGTGCTTGCTGTATCCATTCCAACTAAAGGCTCTTTCCAGATGCCTCATTTCCCATTCCAATTCAGCCGGCTCACAAATCTCTTGGCTCTCACAGACAGAGTCTCTATGACACACCTTTTCTATCTGGGATGATGATTTGATCCGTTATTCAGGTATCGGTCAATGTGTGTTGGTTTTCTATAAACGGTGTGAGCAAGCTTCCCATTCAGCCTCCTTGATACCGAAACATCCAAAAACGGTAGGCGTATTTTCTTTTGTATCTCCATGGTGAATTAAATTTTTGGGTTGATAAGAGAGAGAAGTTGAGGTGTAAGAGGAAGTTTTGAAGTTCGCCCTCGCCATTGCTCCAAATAACAAAGGTGTCGTCCACGTATCGGAACCAGCACTTTGGGCTCTTATTTGCAGTGCCAACGTCTTGACCTCGAAAATTTCCATAAAATAGTTGGCTATGACTGGACTAAGGACGCTGACTATAGCTACACCATCAGATTATTCCTAGAAATCTTCCTTCCATTGAAAATATGTAGTGGTTAGGCAGTGTTCGAACAACTTGGCAATATCTTGTGTAAATTTGTAGTTAATATGTTCCACGGCTTTCTTATTGGGTATCATCGTGAAGAGCGAAAAAACATCGAAGCTAACTAGAATTGCTCCTGGAGAGAGGGCCAAGGAATGCAATTTTTCGACTAAATGAGTGGAGTATTTTATAAAGCTGTCAGTATTTCCTATTTTAAGTGGCAGCAGTTTTGTGAGGTGTTTCGCGATTTCGTAGGTCGGGCTTCCGATGGTGCTCACGATGGGTCTTAGTGGCACATCCGTTTTGTGGATCTTTGGCAAACCGTACCGCCTTGGTGGCAAGGCTTCTGATGTTTTAAGGTTAGTCATCTCATCCGATGCCACATCTAACGACTTCTGGTTTTATTTCCGCAGCAACTTTGTTAAAAAAATACGTTTTGTAAAAAAAAAACCTAATACATAAATACAAAATAAATAATGACATGTACAGATATAGTAAAATCTTTTCGCGATTAGCTCAGCACGTGAATTTTACTCCAACAATACTCCATGGTTGATCCATTTCCAATACTAATAAAGCGTTTAGTGCCTAAAACCCTATTTTCGGCGGACATTAATAGGCATTTGAGCTCTAGTTCCAACAAACAAACTGCTAGAAACATTTCCAGACGTTAAGTGAATTGCATTGAAGCCCAGAGATGTAAATTCCATTTGCTACTTTCCCAAACCGAAAATCTTTTAGAAATAGATCAGATAGCGTATCTGCTAAAGCTATGGCACAGTGGAATTCGTATAGGCGTTACTACATGTATCACTGAGCCTTTGATTTCGTTATTGTGAAGACTGAGGGCAAAATTGAAATTGACTTGCACAGCAATATCGTTTATTTTCAACCGTATATGTAATGCTATCATTACAAACGTCATAGGAGGGTGGAAAATTACCTATTACCTACCTCTAAATTAGGCGTAGGTAATGGGTATTCATTACCACCCAAGGGCGGTAATGGCTTATTACCTACCTCTCTTTCAACCCTCATTTTCCATGCTAATTTCTTGGCCCCTAAAATTTAATGTCTTTATAGAATTAAAAAGGTGGCCCTAGTAGCATCGAACTAGATAAGAGAGTTAGCTGGTAATTTTTAAAAAAGATAGTTAAAAATATTATAAACGTCTTGTACGAAAAATACAAATTCATATTATGTAGGTTGTAAATAAAACAGTATACACACCTCGGTAGGAAGTCTCCTTACCGTCTCGAGATTTTATAGTTGATCTCGACGCTGCGCGTCTCGATAAACTATCAGATCTCTCGACAGTAATAAACGGCTTCCCACCCCGGTATGTAATATACTATTATTTACAACCATATATGTAATGCTATCATTACAAACGTCATAGGAGGGTGGGAAATTACCTATTACCTACCTCTGGGTATTCATTACCACCCAAAGGCGGTAATGGCTTATTACCTACCTCTCTTTCAACCCTCATTTTCTATGCTTATTTCTTGGCCCCTAAAATTTAATGTCTTTATAGAATTAAAAAGGTGGCCCTAGTAGCATCGAACTAGATAAGAGAGTTAACTGGTAATTTTTAAAAAAACATAGTTTAAAATATTATAAATATCTTAGAAGAAAAATATTCCTTCCCACCCCAGTATGTAATATACTATTTATTGTAGGCTTTCTTGGAACACCCTGTGTATTCAGAGCGAAGAGGCTGGCTAGTTTTTGATAGCACGCCAAGCACATATGAAAAGTACGGGATGTTCATTATAAAAGGTCATCTAGTTGGCTATGATTTTTTGATAAAAAAAAAGAGAGTTATCTATTATTTGTCACTGTCACTTGTTGAAATTTATCACTTACTTATTAGCTGTTATTTTGGGTGGCAGCACCAGACAGGTCTGAGCGTATTCCCATCCTTACATTATTGTCAAGAAAACAAAGGATGAGGATACTTTCAAAACGCTCTGGAGCCGTCAGTGTCATCCCCGGACTTTACAAAAGTGACAATTTAAGCAAATAATGAAGGAAGTAATTCACCACATGGTTTAAAATAGCAAATGAATTTCATAGGCGGGTAGACGGATTCTAATGAACACGTGGTACATTAGTCGTTAGTAGATATGCAAAGCGAGTTCAGAGCAGTGTTAGCAAGGTTAATTAACCAACGTTTTTAACCGGTTATTAAAGTCAAGAAAAAAACTCTTTAATGATTTTTAACCAGGAGGAAACGTCAAATGTTAATGTCGTTTGTCATTTGTGTAGCGTAAACGTATATTTGAGTGATTCCTTGTTTATTAGTTAGTTGTTTTTTTTATGCTTAATAATCAAATAATTTAGTTTAATAAGTTTAATATTGATGGGATAAAATGGGGCGCCGAGAAACCAATATTTGGAAACACTTCAGAAAAATTCAAAAAGTTGGTTGTAAATATGTTAAAGGCCAATGTAAATATTGCTCATGTGGGTACACTTCAAATGCAAGACGTATGGAAAAACATCTTCTTAACTGTCTCAGTTACCCTCCGGCAATAAACCAGCAACTGCTCAAGAAAACAGAAAAAGAAAAACGTTAAAATGAGGTACTTATATAAGTTTTATGTGGAGATATAGCCTTGTATAATAATTACTAACCTGTTGTGTTATAGAACATTAGCTCAAGTATGAAACAAACGAAGAATACTACTGAAACCCTGGTAAAATTGTATCCCAACAAAGGATCTTCTACATTGGACAGTTTTGTTGATAGATCCATCTCTGAAGAAGAACAATTGAGCTTAGATATGTTGTTGGCTCATTCATATTTTTCCCCTGATACCCCATTCCGATTCATTGAAAATGTATATTTTCAACAGTTTTTGCAAAAGCTCAAATTCATGTACCATGCTCCTAGACGAAGACAGTTGGCTTCCACACTCCTGAATAGAGAATATATCTTGATTAAGACCCTTGTTTCTTAAGAAATTGCAAATGCTTCTTCTATAACTATAATGACGGATGGTTGGACTGACGTTAATGGAACATCTATAATTAATATCTTGTTAGCAATTCCACGATCTATTTTCTATAAAAGTATTGAAGCTGGAGAAAATTCCCACACAGGGGAATATCTTGCAGATATATTAACAAGCATTGTCATTGAAGTGACGGAACTGGCAACAGACAATGCTGCTAATATGAAAGCTGCTTGGAAGATAATGAAAGAGAGATGGTTGTATAGCTCATGGATTAAATTTATTAGCTAAAGATATTTTTGCAATACCAAGCCTATCAGAAGTTACTACAGCCTGCAGAGAAATTATAAAATATTTTACCAACCGACAGTCACCAAAGGAAATATTGAAAAGGAAACAATTGGAGTTATATTCACATTCAACTAGCTTAAGCACCATGGTTGATACTAGGTGGCTTTCTATTAATAACAGATTTAGTAGCTTACTAAAAACAACTGGAGCCCTTCAAGCCGTTGTGATAGATAAACGCTTATCAGGAGTAGTACCTGTAAACGTTAGAAGGCATGTGTTAGATGAAGATTTTTGGGTTCAAGTAGGAAATATTCACACATTAATAGCACCAATTTGTGATCTAATTAACTCCCTTCAAGCTGACCAATCAAGAATTTCCTGTGTTTTACCTGGGCTAAATAGCATTAAAGACAGCTTTCTTCTCAATGAAGAATTTTTGAGCCACGAAGAACAACAAACTAAATTGGCTGTTTTTAAATCGAGGAAAAAATTCATGATATGTAACATCCACTATGCTGCCACCCAGCTGGATCCTAAACTGAAATCATCCCTTGCAACTGATGAAGAAATATATGCTTTTAATTGTGTCTTAGATTTAACAAAATGTTATAACCCTGATCATGAGTAAATCTTGATGGACTTAGTTAATTTTAAAAGTGATGAAGACTTATTTAAAGCAGATTCTTTAAGTGAAGCTGCTCAACATGTTGATGCAAAATCCTGGTGGAAACACTTTTTAGAGACCGAGATATTTGCAAACTGGCCTGCATTATCTTAGATATACCTCCTTCATCAGCTTCATGTGAGAGGAATTGGAGTACTTTTGCCCATGTTAAGTCTAAGAAAAGGAATAGGTTATTAGGTGATAGAACAGAGAAACAAGTATCCATAATGTATAACTTAAAATTATTTGCAAATGAAGACCTAAACAGGATACGTCAGATACAATGAAAAAACAAGAAGAGATGTCTCAGGAAGAAGTGTTAAATGATCAGTGGGAAAACTTTGAATTTCAAAGTGATTATGAAAGCAATTTGCTAATAGAAGGGTCTGAAAATTCCACATCGGATGATTCAATTGAGTAAATTGAGTCAAAAAGTCAATGCCCCACCACTCTGACCAGTGACAACCTGGGTGCCAGCATGAGTGGCATGTGCTTAAAAATAAAAAGAGACAAAGAGGAACAAATTGACATACTAAATTACTTGAAAACAAATAAAAACATCTCAGTTCTTGAAGGTGAAGGTGAAAGTGATGATTGATATTAACTAACATTTTTTCTCGTTCTTTCTTTTAAAGACATAATGCGCTGAGTTTTTGCCCCTGAGGCGTTAAAGATCTTCTTTTGTGTTTTATTTCTGTGATTTTTAAGTTCCTTATTAGCATTTTTTCTGAGAGTTTATTTTTTATTTAATAAATATTTTTATTTGTAATGTTCGTATGACTACTGCTTTCTTCCTGAAGTAGATAGGTAGGTAGGCACCCAAAAAACTCTTTTTGTAGTATTCTGTTTATTTATTTTTCTTACAAACCCATTTCTAGAATATTTGGATTTTCTAGACCAAATTATATCATAATCACAGAAAATTTAAATGATATTTTTGGATAAAGACAGCTTGCAATGCAGAACTCGGCTTGCACACTTTTAATTGCAAAAAACATATTAGAGGTTATTAACCGGATAATTAACCGGTTATTAACAGGTTGATAAGTTAAAAATATTTTTAACCGGTTAATTGCCAACACTGGTTCTGAACCAGTTTCAGTGATTTTCTCACGTAAATTGCCGTAAGGAAATCTAAGATCCACTTTGTAAAGAATGTGGTTGGAAAATGAGTTTTTAAATAATAACTGAAGGCTCTATCCTCATAATGTCATCTGTGCTGGTCTATGGTCTATCCTGTTGGTCCTTCTTACTCTCTCTTCCTAATCATTGGTCAGCCTATAACTAGTTATTCCATAACTTAGCCTGTGGATAGCAGTATAAAAAAATTAGCCTTAAGTTTTCTTACGGAAAGTTACAAGATGTTTGTGTGACCTGCTTCTCCCCATACATGCACTGAATATTTAAAATAAGCAATTCTGGCACCAGGACAAAACAGCATTCTTAGCTCCAGAATAAAGTCAACAAGGAATATACATTTTAAAGGTCAGCTCCCTCAGCCACTCTTTTATTCTCATTTTGTGCAATTATAACATACATGTCCGATTTCATGTTTGATTAGTAGGAACTATGTTGCACAAACTAACATTTTAATAACATTATTTTTCAGTGCTTATTACTACTCGACACGTATAGAAATACCAAGAGAAATTCAATTATTAAATCCCACATGACAATGTATTACATTGGTAGACAAACTTTTTCATTTCGGCGGCACGAAATATAATCCTCCAAATTAAACTCTCCATCAACGTTTCATGTACCTCCAGCGTGTTTCCGTTCTAACTTTTTGCACAAAAAAAACACAATTTTGGAGGTAGGAAAAAAAACGTATTGAGTTTTAACTTTAACATTGGCCGGATTAAAACAAAAATTGAGTGAAATTTAATTTAATTTTAGCCCAAGGGTAACTTTCATAATTCCCTAGTTAAACAAAGCGCAGTCGACTCACAGCAATAACTTTTAAACTTTTGCAAATTACGTGAGTGAGGGATTTAGATTTTCACAATTTACTATATTATTCTTTTTACCCTATTGAAATTTCAAGCTGAATCGGGTGAAGCTGGATACGAGATAATAGGAAACGCGTTACGTGAAACAATGCGATATATCATTTCTGTAACAGGTTTTATTGCCATATAACCTCTTCCTCTCCCCAGGCTTCGGTAAATGTTCCGTGAAAGTTAAATGGCGGCGAATGGCTTTTTGTCGATTTTCGAATCGTCGGATCCGAGTTTCGGTAATTCCGGGCCGATATATATAGAGATTATTGCCTGGGAAAAACTGAAAGAAAAACACATATATTTAATAGGAATTTTCATTTATGCTTAAAAATAAATGCAATAATCCAGGTGTCGCAATAATGGCAGCAAAAATGTACGTACACGGCTTTTTTTTTCAGGTTTGTTTGTTACCAAATATTCCATTTTTAAAAGATTTCAGTTAAAAACTTGCTGGTTTAGACAACACAAGTGAAAAAAAGTGGGTTTTTAAGAAATGCCAAGATACTCCGTTCTAAAAGACCATCGAAGGGGTCTATCTCCGAAACCATTGAACCTACGTTGATGAGAGGTGAGAGAGGAGATCAATCATTCACCAATCGGTCTACTCGTTCTACGTAGTACTAAGTTATAGGCGGTCAAATTTGAAAATTGAAAAAAAGACGTAGGTAATACTCCCCCCCCCCCCTTTTGGCAAATAAAAAAAAATGAAATTGTTTTTTGCTGTTTTTGATCAGAAACGCACGATCAGTTTGCAATCCCCTAAGAACGCTTAACAAACTTGATTCGAATGAAATTAACCCCGAAATTGTTTTTTTCTAAACGTCGAAAGATTCGATCCTAAAAGCGCCTATGTATTCTAAATTCTGAAATTATTGCACCTACAGGTCTTCCGTTGATGGAAGTTGAAAGAAGACATTGACAAGAACAAAAAACAGTTGGATTCACTCCAATCGGCTCACCCGTTTTAAAGTTGCAGGCAGTCAAATTACGTAATACCCCCCTTGGACCATTTTAAAAAAATTTCGAAATTTTTTTTGCTGCTTTTGATCGAATTGGCACTTTTGCAATCCACTAAAGACCTAATAAACCTAATTTGTTCGAATTCCTAAAATGTTTTTTTTAAACGGCAAAAAGTTTTAAAAGGCTTTAAAAATCGACCATCGAAGGGGTCTAATTCCGAAAATATTGCATCTATGGGACTTCCATTAGTGGAAGGTGAAAGAGGACATTGACAAGAATAAAAAACAGTTGTATTGACTCCAATCGGTCCACTCGTTGCCGGCAATCAAGATTGATAAAAAAGACGTTTTCCCTTTGGACAATTTCAAAAAATGTTTAGAAATTTTTTTGCTTTGTTTGATCATAATGGCACGTTTTGAATCCAATAAGGTTGGAAAAACTTAATTCGAATAAAATAAATCCCTAAAATGATTTTTTTTTTAAAATGGCAAAAAGCTTAAATCTACTAAACGCTAAGAGTGCCTAAAAATCGACCATTGCAGGGGCCTAATTCCGAAAATATTGCACCTACAGGACTTTCGTATCGTTGGTGGAAGGTGAAAGAGGACATTAACAAGTCCAAAAAACAGTTGGATCCGCCTGTTCTAAAGTCACATGCGGTCAAAGTTGAAAATATCCTTCTTTTTAATCAATTTCAAAAAAAATGTAGAACATTTGTTTGTGGTTTTTGATTGGCATGTCACGTTTGCAATCCTTTAAGATCTGATGCAGGTTAGATTCCAAAAGCTGGTGTTTTAGTGGGTTTAAGACAAATAAAAACTCATTTTTCTCTCGAAAAACACCTACGTTTCGACGTTTAATTTACGTCTTCATCAGGGCTATTCTCTCGCGAAAGAGGATGATGTCATAAATGTTACTATATCCACAATACAGGCAAATATGAATGCTGAAGGGTGACACCTCTTTTGCGAGAGAAAAGCCCTGATGAAGAGGTAAATTAAACGTCGAAACGTAGGCGTTTTTCGAGTGAAAAAGGAGTTTTTATTAGTCCTAAACCCACTAAAACACGAGCCTTAAAGAACGTAACAAACTTTATTAGATCGAAATTAGCCTCAAACGTGTTTTTTTTTTAATGGCGAAAAACTCGAATCTAAAAGTGTTCAAAAATCGACCACCGCGGGGTCTATCTCCGAAAGTATTGAACCTATGGAACTTTCGATGGCCCACTCAAATCGGTCTACGTGTTCTAAAATTACAGGCAGTCAAATTTGAAAATTGAGAAAAAAGACGTAATAACTCCCCCCCCCCCTTTGGACACATTCATGTTTTTGATCGGAATGGCACTTTGCAATCGCCTAACAAGAGCTGACAGGCAGAAATGTGCTCAAAATGAACAGAAAAATTCCTCCTCTGTAGTTTTCAACAGTCCGTTTTCGATTGAAAAAGCCGTTTCTTTGGATGACGAAGGATTTAAATTTTCTTTTAGATTAAAGAGAAGGGTTTGATAGATAGGAATGGATGATGTAATTAAATAATCAGTAATATTCATCTTCTGTAATTTTCTTTAAAATATATTTGCTACAGCTCGTTTTCAATTCAAAAGTGCGTTTCTCTGAATACTGAAAAAGCAAGAAGGAAACGACTCGCTTCTAATCAAAAAATCCGTTTCTCTGGATGATAAAGAAACCAGATTTGAATCTTATTTTGGACTAAAGAACAAAGACTGACAGGCAGAAATCTGCTCAAAATACAGTACCATTTTTCTTTTGTAATTTTCTTCAAATTACATTGGCAACAAAAGAAACCAGATTTGAGTTTCCTTTTAGACTGAAGAAGAAAGACTTGACAAATAAGAATCTGCTCAAAATGAACAGTAAAATTCTTTTTCTATAATTTTCTTTAAAATATATTGGCAAAAGCTCGTTTTCATTTCAAAAGTTCGTTTCTCTGAATAATGATGAAACAAGAAGGAAACCAGAAGTAAATTTTATTTGAGATTGAAGAACAAGGCCTGACAGATAGGAATCTGCTCAAAATGAACAGTACCATTCTTCTTCTCTAATTATCTTCAAAGTACATTGGCAACGACTCGTATTCAATTCAAAAAATCCGTTTCTCTGGTTGATGAAGAAACAAAAAGGAAGCCAGATTAAATTTTCTTTTAGAATGAAGAACAAAGACTGACAAACAGGAATCTGCTCGAAATGAACAGTGAAATTCTTCTTCTGTAATTTTCTTTAAAATATATTTGCAAAAGCTCGTTTTCAATTCAAAAGTGCGTTTCTCTGAATAATGATGAAACAAGAAGGAAACCAGATTTAAATTTTATTTTAGATTGAAGAACAAGGCCTGACAGATAGGAATCTGCTCAAAATGAACAGTACCATTCCTCTTCTCTAATTATCTTCAAAGTACATTGGCAACTACTCGTATTCAATTAAAAAAATCCGTTTCTCTGGTTGATGAAGAAACAAGAAGGAAGCCAGATTAAATTTTCTTTTAGAATGAAGAACAAAGACTAACAAACAGGAATCTGCTCGAAATGAACAGTGAAATTCTTCTTCTGTAATTTTCTTTAAAATATATTGGCAAGAGCTCGTTTTCAATTCAAAAGTGCGTTTCTCTGAATAATAATGAAACAAGAAGGAAACCAGATTTAAATTTTATTTTAGATTGAAGAACAAGGACTCACAAAGAGGAATCTGCTCAAAATGTACAGTACCAATCTTCTTCTGTAATTTTCTTCAAAGTGCATTGGCAAACAACTCGGTTTCAATTAAAAAATCCGTTTCTCTGAATGATGAAGAAATTAGAAGCAAACCAGATTTGAATTTTCTTTTAGACTGCAGAACAAGGACTGACAAATAGGAATCTGCTCAAAATGAACAGTAAAATTCTTCTTCTGTTATTTCCTTTAAAATATATTGGCAACAGCTCGTTTTCAACTCAAAAGTGCGTTTCTCTGAATGATGAAGAAACTAGAAGGAAACCAGATTTGAATTTTCTTTTAGACTCAATACCAAGGACTGACAAATAGGACTCTGCTCAAACTGAACAGTGCCATTCTTCTTCTCTAATTTTCTTCAAAGTACATTGGCAACGACTCGTATTTAATTAAAAAAAATGCGTTACTCTGGATGATGAAGAAACAAGAAGGAAACCAAATTTTAATTTTCTTTTAGACTGAAGAACAAGGACTGACAAGCAGGAATCTGCTCAAAATGAGCAGTGAAATTCTTCTTCTGTAATTTTCTTTAAAATATATTTGCAAAAGCTCGTTTTCAATTCAAAAGTGCGTTTCTCTGAATAATGATGAAACAAGAAGGAAACCAGATTTAAATTTTATTTTAGATTGAAGAACAAGGCCTGACAGATAGGAATCTGCTCAAAATGAACAGTACCATTCTTCTTCTCTAATTATCTTCAAAGTACATTGGCAACGACTCGTATTCAATTAAAAAAATCCGTTTCTCTGGTTGATGAAGAAACAAGAAGGAAGCCAGATTAAATTTTCTTTTAGAATGAAGAACAAAGACTGACAAACAGGAATCTGCTCGAAATGAACAGTGAAATTCTTCTTCTGTAATTTTCTTTAAAATATATTGGCAAAAGCTCGTTTTTAATTCAAAAGTGCGTTTCTCTGAATAATAATGAAACAAGAAGGAAACCAGATTTAAATTTTATTTTAGATTGAAGAACAAGGACTCACAAAGAGGAATCTGCTCAAAATGAACAGTAAAATTCTTCTTCTCTAATTTTCTTTAAAATATTTCGGCAACAGCTCGTTTTCAATTCCAAAGTGCGTTTCTCTGAATAATGAAGAAACAAGAATTAAACCAGATTTGAATTTTCTTTTAGACTGAAGAACAAGGACTAACAAATAGGAATCAGCTCTAAATAAACAGTAATATTCTTCTTCTGTAATTTTCTTTAAAATATATTGGCAACAGCTCGTTTTCAACTCAAAAATGCGTTTCTCTGAATAATGAAGAAACAAGAAGGAAACCAGATTTGAATTCTCTTTTAGACTGAATACCAAGGACTGACAAATAGGAATCTCCTCAAACTGAACAGTGCCATTCTTCTTCTCTAATTTTCTTCAAAGTACATTGGCAACGACTCGTATTTAATAAAAAAAAATGCGTTAATCTGGATGATGAAGAAACAAGAAGGAAACCAGATTTGAATTTTCTTTTAGACTGAAGAACAAGGACTGACAAATAGGAATCTGCTCAAAATGAGCAGTGAAATTCTTCTTCTGTAATTTTCTTTAAAATATATTGGCAAAAGCTCGTTTTCATTTCAAAAGTTTGTTTCTCTTAATAATGATGAAACAAGAAGGAAACCAGATTTAAATTTTATTTTAGACTGAAGAACAAGGACTCACAAATAGGAATCTCCTCAAAATGTACAGTACCAATTTTCTTCTGTAATTTTCTTCAAAGTGCATTTGCAAAAAACTCGGTTTCAATTAAAAAATCCGTTTCTCTGAATGATGAAGAAACTAGAAGGAAACCAGATTTGAATTTTCTTTTAGACTGCAGAACAAGGACTGACAAATAGGAGTCTGCTCAAAATGAACAGTAAAATTCTTCTTCTGTAATTTTCTTTAAAATATATTGGCAACAGCTCGTTTTCAACTCAAAAGTGCGTTTCTCTGTATAATGAAGAAACAAGAAGGAAACCAGATTTGAATTTTCTTTCAGACTGAATACCAAGGACTGACTAATAAGAATCTGCTCAAAATGAACAGTAAAATTCTTCTTCTGTAATTTTCTTTAAAATATATTGGCAACAGCTCGTTTTCAACTCAAAAATGCGTTTCTCTGAATAATGAAGAAACAAGAAGGAAACCAGATTTGAATTCTCTTTTAGACTGAATACCAAGGACTGACAAATAGGAATCTGCTCAAACTGAACAGTGCCATTCTTCTTCTCTAATTTTCTTCAAAGTATATTGGCAACGACTCGTATTTAATAAAAAAAAATGCGTTACTCTGGATGATGAAGAAACAAGAAGGAAACCAGATTTGAATTTTCTTTTAGACTGAAGAACAAGGACTGACAAATAGGAGTCTGCTCAAAATGAGCAGTGAAATTCTTCTTCTGTAATTTTCTTTAAAATATATTTGCAACAGCTCGTTTTCAACTCAAAAATGCGTTTCTCTGAATAATGAAGAAACAAGAAGGAAACCAGATTTTAATTTTCTTTTAGACTAAAGAACAAGGCCTGACAGATAGGAATCTGCTCAAAATGAACAGTGCCATTCTTCTTCTCTAATTTTCTTCAAAGTACATTGGCAACGACTCACAAATAGGAATCTGCTCAAAATGTACAGTACCAATCTTCTTTTGTAATTTTCTTCAAAGTGCATTGGCAAAAAACTCGGTTTCAATTAAAAAATCCGTTTCTCTGAATGATGAAGAAACTAGAAGGAAACCAGATTTGAATTTTCTTTTAGACTGAAGAACAAGGCCTGACACATAGGAATCTGCTCAAAATGAACAGTGCCATTCTTCTTCTCTAATTTTCTTCAAAGTACATTGGCAACGACTCGTATTTAATTAAAAAAAATGCGTTACTATGGATGATGAAGAAACAAGAAGGAAGCCAGATTAAATTTTCTTTTAGAATGAAGAACAAAGACTGACAAACAGGAATCTGCTCAAAATGAACAGTAAAATTCTTCTTCTGTAATTTTCTTTAAAATATATTGGCAACAGCTCGTTTTCACCTCAAAAATGCGTTTCTCTGAATAATGAAGAAACAAGAAGGAAACCAGATTTTAATTTTCTTTTAGACTAAAGAACAAGGCCTGACACATAGGAATCTGCTCAAAATGAACAGTGCCATTCTTCTTCTCTAATTTTCTTCAAAGTACATTGGCAACGACTCGTATTTAATTTAAAAAAATGCGTTACTATGGATGATGAAGAAACAAGAAGGAAGCCAGATTAAATTTTCTTTTAGAATGAAGAACAAAGACTGACAAACAGGAATCTGCTCAAAATGAACAGTAAAATTCTTCTTCTGTAATTTTCTTTAAAATATATTGGCAACAGCTCGTTTTCAACTCAAAAATGCGTTTCTCTGAATAATGAAGAAACAAGAAGGAAACCAGATTTTAATTTTCTTTTAGACTAAAGAACAAGGCCTGACACATAGGAATCTGCTCAAAATGAACAGTGCCATTCTTCTTCTCTAATTTTCTTCAAAGTACATTGGCAACGACTCGTATTTAATTAAAAAAAATGCGTTACTATGGATGATGAAGAAACAAGAAGGAAGCCAGATTAAATTTTCTTTTAGAATGAAGAACAAAGACTGACAAACAGGAATCTGCTCAAAATGAACAGTAAAATTCTTCTTCTGTAATTTTCTTTAAAATATATTGGCAACAGCTCGTTTTCAACTCAAAAATGCGTTTCTCTGAATAATGAAGAAACAAGAAGGAAACCAGATTTTAATTTTCTTTTAGACTAAAGAACAAGGCCTGACACATAGGAATCTGCTCAAAATGAACAGTGCCATTCTTCTTCTCTAATTTTCTTCAAAGTACATTGGCAACGACTCGTATTTAATTTAAAAAAATGCGTTACTATGGATGATGAAGAAACAAGAAGGAAGCCAGATTAAATTTTCTTTTAGAATGAAGAACAAAGACTGACAAATAGGAATCTGCTCAAAATGAGCAGTGAAATTCTTCTTCTGTAATTTTCTTTAAAATATATTGGCAAAAGCTCGTTTTCATTTCAAAAGTTTGTTTCTCTTAATAATGATGAAACAAGAAGGAAACCAGATTTAAATTTTATTTTAGACTGAAGAACAAGGACTCACAAATAGGAATCTCCTCAAAATGTACAGTACCAATTTTCTTCTGTAATTTTCTTCAAAGTGCATTGGCAAAAAACTCGGTTTCAATTAAAAAATTCGTTTCTCTGAATGATGAAGAAACTAGAAGGAAACCAGATTTGAATTTTCTTTTAGACTGCAGAACAAGGACTGACAAATAGGAATCTGCTCAAAATGAACAGTAAAATTCTTCTTCTGTAATTTTCTTTAAAATATATTGGCAACAGCTCGTTTTCAACTCAAAAGTGCGTTTCTCTGAATAATGAAGGAACAAGAAGGAAACCAGATTTGAATTTTCTTTTAGACTGAATACCAAGGACTGACAAATAGGAATCTGCTCAAACTGATCAGTGCCATTCTTCTTCTCGAATTTTCTTCCAAGTACATTGGCAACGACTCGTATTTAATTAAAAAAAATGCGTTACTCTGGATGATGAAGAAACAAGAAGGAAACCCGGTTTGATTTTTATTTTAGACTCAAGAACCAGGACTGGCAGACAGAAATCTGCTCAAAATAAACAGAATTCTTCTTCTGTAATTTTCTTCAAAGTACATTGGTAACGACTCGTTTCCAATTAATAAAATGCGTTTCTCTGGATGATCAAGAAACAAGGAGGAAACCAGATTTGAATTTTATTTTTGACTAAAGAACAACGATTGAGAGACAGGAATCTGCTCAAAATTAACAGTATAATTCTTCTTCTGTAAATTTCTTCAGATTACATTGGCAGCGACTCGTCTTCAATTGAAAAATGCGTTTCTCCGGATGATGAAACAAGAACGAAACCAGATTTAAATTTTCTTTTATACTTAAGAACAAGGACTGACAGACAGAAATCTGCTCAAAATAAACAATACCATTCTTCTTCTATAATTTTCTTTACAATTTATTGCCAACAGCTCGTTTTTAATTCAAAACTACGTTTTTCTGAACAATGAAGAAACAAGAAGGACACTAGATTTGAATTTTCTTTTAGACTAAGGAACAAGTCAATGACTGACAGACAGAAATCTGATCAAAATACACAGTATCATTTTTCTTCTGTAATTTTCTTTAAAGTACATTGGTAACGACTCGTTTTCAAATAAAAAATCCGTTTCTCTGAATGATGAAGAAACAAGAAGGAAACCAGATTTGAATTTTCTTTTAGACTGCAGAACAAGGACTGATAAATAGGAATCTTCTCAAAATGAATAGTAAATTCTTCTTCTGTAATTTTCTTTAAATGTATTGGCAACACCTCGTTTTCAACTCAAAAGTGCGTCTCTGAATAATGAAGAAACAAGAAGGAAACCAGATTTGAATTTGTTTTCAGACTGAAGAAAAAGGACTGACAAATAGGAATCTGCTCAAAATGAACAGTAAAATGCTTCTCTGTAATTTTCTTTAAAATAAATTGGCAACAGCTCGTCTTCAATTCAAAAGTTCGTTTTCCGGATTAATGTAGAAACAAGAAGGAAAGCAGATTTAAATTTTCTTGTAGACTGAAGAACAAGGACTGACAAATAGGAATCTGCTCAAAATGAACAGTAAAATTCTTCTTCTGTAATTTTCTTTAAAATATATTGGCAACAGCTCGCTTTCAATTCAAAAGTGCGCTTCTCTGAATAATGATGAAACAAGAATGCAACCAGATTTGAATTTTGTTTTAGACTGAAGAATAAGGACTGACAGACGAAAAAGTGCTCAAAATAAACAATACCATTCTTCTTCTGTAATTTTCTTCAAAATACATTGGCGAAAAAACTCGTTTTCAATTAAAAAATCCGTTTCTCTGAATGATAAAGAAACAAGAAAGAGACCAGATTTGAATTTTATTTTGGACTAAAGAAACAAAGACTGACAGACAGCAGACTGCTCAAAATACACAATACCGTTCTTCTTCTCTAATTTTCTTCAAAGTACATTGGCAAAAAAACTCGTTTTCAATTAAAAAATCCGTTTCCCTGGATGATAAAAAACAAAAAAAGAAACCAGATTTGAATATTCTTTTAGACTGAAGAACAGGGACTGACAGACAGACAGAAACCTGCTCAAAAGAAACAGTACCATTCTTCTTCTGTAATTTTCTTCAAAGTACATTGGCAACGACTCGTTTTCAATTAAAAATGACCGTTTCTCTGGATGAAGAAGAAACAAGAAGGATACTAGATTTTAATTTTCTTTTAGACTGAAGAACAACGACTGACAAACCGGAGTCTGCTCAAAATGAACAGTAAAACTCTTCTTCTGTGAGTTTCTTCAAAATACATTGGCAACAGTTTGTTTTCAATTCAAAAGTGCGTTTCTCTGAATAATGAAAGAACAGGGAGGAAACCAGATTTGAATTTTATTTTGGACTAAAGAACTAGGACTGACAGACAGGAATCTGCTCAAAATGAAAATTAACTTTGACATTTTTATCGTATCTTCTCAACATGTACTAAGAGGAGACGGGTATAAAAAAAAAGCAAAGTTTAAAAAGTAATTAGACAAAAATAATTGAATGGGTAATATTTCAGTCACTCCTCAAATACCCTTTATACTGAAAAAAAATTAAAAGGCATCCATAGAGGCAGTATCATACGTTCTTGAGCGTCTTGAGCGTCAAACAAAAAGCTTTCTAATAAAACGAGCCTTATTCGAAACTCGTAAACCTTAAATTACCGACCCCTAAAGCCGACATTCCGAAATGCCATAAAACCGTCGGGTAAAGCCGATCTTTCCTATACCACTACTGTATGCCATTTAGGTGTATTTTTACGACAGGCACTTACCGAACGGCGCGTAAAATCTTGGTTACGATATGCTTATGATATTTTCCAACTTATCGCTCCTGCATCGCGAGTGCATTGTTGTCCTAATGGAGGCTGCAATGGAAAAAATTAAATTACTTATCTAGAGCAAGTGGCGTTGCAATCTATTATTCAAACGCGGGGGTTGTTTTTTAGCGAGCCCGGGCTTAACAACGCGATTAAAAATTTCCATTCCCTCATCGCCCTGAAAGTTTAATTTTTCGAATCTCTCGTTAAATTTTATGTCACCGTCCGTATTTTGCTATTAGGCATTTGCATGCGCTTTTTAATTGGACTGCCCTTTTTTCGTCGTATTGAAAAAAAGTAAAGTTTAGAGCCTGGTAGTGACAATTAGCAGTGTTTACAGAGTCGCCCATTCGTTCTGTTATCGCTTAACCGAACTAAAATGACTGCACAATCGAATTTTTGAATTTTAGACTTTTTCTATATACCTGTGTAAGAAACACAGGATTAAGGGTAAAACTCTAGAAGTTTTTTTGAGTTGTTGAAAGTGAATGAATCAGTGCAGGGTGATCCACATTCCGAGGCTGAACGTTGGAATATCTAAGATTGTAAAAGATACGAACACGCTTAAGTCATGGCACAGTTGTGCGAATATGTACAGGGTGGCCATCGAGAGATGATCCCATACCTTATCTCTGGAATTGTAAGTGCTATGAGAAAAAAATCAAATAAAAGAGTTTCATTTTGAGAATTTCGTTCATTTTACGCAAAGAGACCTAGTAATTATAAACAAAACAAAGCGTGATTTTGGTCTTGGAGTGGGAAATATTATAAAACGGTAACGCGTGTTTCGCCCTATGGCATCATCAGACCTAAAATAATAAATAATTAAAACCTAATGACAATGACAAAACTCTAAAATTTCAACGAAAACGCGCCACACATTATAAAATTATCCATTCGATACTTCCCAATGAAAGGACGAAGGGCGACTGGTAAAAGTAAATAAACAAATTGGAATGATAACGGAATTATATAGAGATAGCGCTCAAGACCCGGGAATTTATTTGATATTGTTAAAAATTAAATTGGGTTCAAAATTGAAAACATCGTTAACAGAGGCGAGAATGGGACTTTTTATAACTCTCGTGATTTACATCTTTTCCAACAAATCCAACTTCTTGCTCTTAAAACATTCATGAAGAACCTTGGCATTGTCAGGGAAAGTGAAATTGTGGTTTTCAGTTAATAGGTGTGTCGCAAAGACAGATTTTGATTCGGTGATTTCTGAATCTTTGTATTTATCGAATTCTTTGATATGTTCATTAATCCTGTTTTCAATCCGCCTTCCTCATTGACCCACATAAACGTTTGAACAATCTTGGCACGAAAGCGCATACACCCCGGATTTGCTGAGTATGTCAGTTGGATCTTTTAACCTAACCAGATGGCTTTTAAGCGTACTAGCTACTCTGAAACCTATATAAACATTACAGTTCTTGAGGAACTTGGACAACTGTAAAGATATGTCTCCAAAGAACGCGAGGTATCTAAAATTGTTGTTATTTACCCTTTCCTGGATGACATTATAAGAAAGAAGGTGACTATTAGCGAACTTGTAAAATATTTTCATTACTAAATTTAAGGGAAACCATTATAAAAAGCCAACTGTCTGATTATGGATAATTCTTTGCGAAAGGCTTCATCACCAAGGGGTATCTTAAACAATGTATAGAACAACGACTTAAATAGTGCGAACTTATGAGAGGGCGGAGAACACGAGCTATATTGGATAATGTTGTCAGTAGAGGACGGTTTTCTGTAAATTTGAAAATCAATTCTATTAGAGTTTCTTATCATCAATAAATCGAGAAACAGTAATTTGTTTTGTTTTTCAACTTCTAAAGTGAAAGTAATTCTGTGGTGGAGCGAATTAATGTAATCAAGAAACTCGCTCAACAACTGTTCACCACCCGTCCAAATTATAAAGATATCATCAACATTTTTTTTGTAACACAATAGATATCTCGCAAACCTCCCATTTACCATTTCCCTTTCCAAGTTATGCATGAAAACCTCGCTCAAGAAAGGAGACAAGCACCACCCCATTGCTAAACCCGACCTCTGACGAAAAAAATTTACCATTAAACTGAAAAAAGTTCTGGTCTAAAGTAGTTCTTAAGAGAAGTAAGAGGTCGTTGATAATTAAGGGTGAGACTTTTTTTTTGTGTAAGAGTCCCTCAACCAAATCAATGCATTCTGAAGGTGGCACACTGGGAAACAAATTTTTGACATCGAGAGAGGCTAAAATAGCGTTCTGAGGAAGATGTAGGCCCATAATGGAATTGGCGAACTCAACAGAGTTTTTAGTTGCAAATATGTTATTGAATTGGGTCAAACTCCTCAGCTCGTCGTTGAGCCAAGAAGAAAGGTAGTAACATGGGGAATTCACAAAAGACACCACAGGTCGGACAGGGTATCCAGCTTTGTGTACCTTAGGCAAGCCGTACAGAAGGGTGGTGCGTGGGTCTGCCTAGAACAGTAACTGAGCACGGGTGGCCAAAAAAAGGTACAAAATTTGCAGCTTTTTTCTTAATTTTCTCGAAAACCGTGAAAAGCAGCTTCTATCTGATTCATGTATCTGATAGTCCTCAATGACCTCTTCTTACATCATATTAACCTGCGTATTGAAAAACCTTAGCGTTTCCAAGATGAAGGAACGCTAAGGCGAAGAACAGGAAAGGAAAAATTTCAAAGGGGATAGGTCGGCAAAATTTTCGGTCGAAATCAATTGTCATATATTTTAACGAAAAGAGTCTCATATGAAAGAGCGGACAAAAATATGTAATAAGTATGCAAAATTGAAATTTTCATTACATTTATTCTCTTTCAAAATGGCCTTTTAGGCGCCTAAAAGGTAATTTTTCCACTTTTTATCGACATTTTAGTACTTATATCTATATAATTCGAAAACTAAACATGGTATTTCGATGCTATTGACACCAGTGAATAGAGCATTCACGACCACAAAATACCTGCTTAATTTGTCGTTCCAAGTTATTAATTTGTTGGCATAATATTTGATCAAATTAAAACATTAGGTAATTTTCATAAAATTTTAACAGTTTTTCACTTTTTATAAGACTGTTATTAAACTAACCAAAATGGTAATTAACGTTTTGAGCAGTATTTGAGACGACTCACACTTAATTGAGACGCAGTTGTTCTATTGTCATAAATGGATTCGCTATCAACTGGCAAATGTCACTCTACCCCTATCAATGAGAAATTTAATCAGTTAAATCTCGAAAGCTAAAAACGATAAAATCGAATAGTTGATACCAGTCAAATGGTCCTCGTTAAAGCTATTTTGTCAGTCATATACGAAAAACTGATTGTTTGGGCGTGGCACATTTATGAAGCAATATTTGTAATAAAAGAGAAATACCCTGATGATGGCTTATGGTAAGCGTTAAGTCGAAACGTCGGATATATTTGGTTTCGTCGCCCTTTAGCAACAGTGAGTAAGTTGAAGCAAAAAAGTGTCAATAAATTGAAAATGTTTCCAAAACTGAACCTTCGGTACCCGCGGCAAGGTTCTGCACCTCAGAGACCTCTAGCCCGTCCCATAAAATGGCTACATACCAAATTTCAGCTTTCTAGCTCGAACCGTTCCAGAGATATCGCTTTAAAACCAAAACTTTTCAGGCGGCCATCTTGGACTTTTAGAAATGTCATTTTTTTTTCAAGCGGACTAAAAGTACGTCATTTGTTTTCTCCATACGCACACCTAAAGTGGGCTTTCAAATCCTGAGACCAAAAAAGTAGCAAAAATGTCCTAGGCAGTAAAAGTAAAGTCAAAAGTCACCGCTAGTGTCATGGTGGCGCATACATACACGATTTTCATTCACCAAAATTATTTTAATAATAGATGACACCAGATAAACCGATTTGAGTGTAGTGCCATCTTTACAAACTTGTTGAAAAAACAAAGGACAGAAATACTCTCAGAGCACTCAAGAGCACCATCCGAAACCGTTATTAGTCGAAATCGCATAGGTTCTCGAATTCTGAATTTGTCTGTTAAATGTCATACGCGTCATCATATTTATCTGTCAATGTGACATTTATTAATTTAGTATTGAAAATAATGCTACAAATTCTTAGTTTACCATAATCATTGGTTATTATTTAATACATTAAAACCATTGAACATTGAAAACCACCATTCTAACATATTCTATGTATTTTACAAATAATATACACATTTGGGTAAGTACCTAGACCTGCTTAAAGAGGATGAGAGAAAATTGCAAAACTGAACCACTTTTAAATAGATTTCTTATTTATTGCATGCTTGAAAAAAAATAGTATATGTTACTCGGAGTAAAAGGTCTTTTTGTGCTTCGCCCAGTTGCAGGCCTCAGCTTCGCTTCGGTCGTCAATCTCTGGGCTCAGCACGAAAAGACCCACTTTTACTCCTAGTGACATAATCTACTATTTAGCGAATTTTACATAAGGGCAACCTACCATTCGATTTTCACCATACACATTCATGGTACTCCCATGGGCACCCAGCATCCAAAGTTGAACCATGTATTATTACCAGTTCTTTAAATACTAACGTTACTCAGCTATTGTAGCTATGATAGCTGAGTCAGATATATCACAATTTATGATACCCCCATAGGTACCTACCATCCAAGTTTGAACCATGTACCATTAATGGTACCCCAAATATGACGTAATCTACATTCCACCCATGTAATACGCATTGGCCAACGTTTTTCTTATGGGAAATACACGTGCAAAAGCCTGAAAACTTATATGCAAAATTTCGTTAATGGTACCCATGGGTTTGGTACCATGACGAAGGTTTCCACCCATGACAACTTGCAGTCCATTCCCTAATGAACCATGGTACCAAATTTCAGCTCTCTAACTTTATTCATTTCAGAGATATACCCATTTTTAAATAACCCTGTCTACGGCGGCCATTTTTTCTCGCCTCCATCTTTTATTTATGACGAAATCAATATTGTCCCATTTAAAAAGCATTGCACAATGTATTTCTTATGGGAAAACGGAAGAAATGGCAAAAAAGAAAAATAACTACGCCCATGTCTGCCGAAAAATCGAAAAAATAAATTTTTGCCCGAATTTGTAACCGCCACTGTCTGGGCGAAAACCGCGTGGTCTGGCTTCGACGTCATCAGCCAAAAATGAATCCCGACATGAAATTTTCAAATCGACCAGTCTTTGTGAAAACGACCTCGAGGACTGGGCATTTTGCCAATAATCTTCCTAGAAATGTTCAAATTTTCCCCGGCCAGACAGTTTTCCCCGCTTTTCGGCCGATTTTCCTTAGTCTGAGGCTTTAAAGTTAATGTTTACATTTCGGAAATCTCAGCTGTCAGTTGCAAATGGCCGCGGCCGCCGAATGCTTCCGAAACCCCCGTGGTAAACGTCGCTTCGGAACCATTCGGGATTTTCGGCCAAAATTTCAAAAAATCTGCATCTTTCGCTTCGAAATTCAATTAAGCCTATTTCGCGACGTCCCAACGAAAAGTGGTTCCTAAGTCCCAAAAAGAAAACATTCCAACATATCCCCTGGGATAGAAAACCTTTCGATTAAATGCACGGTCTCCAGACAAATATACCTCAAAGTGGCAATTTGAAATTTAAAGTTTAAAAATTCGTCAAAATTTCAAATTCAAAGCTAGGACCTTGATTTTTGGCACGATCAAGGGCCCCAATGTGGACTACCTCCCTGACTTATTTGAGATTTTTTGCTTTCTATAATAGGAAAATGTCGAATCTACAGGGTGAAATGTGAGGAAAGTACACCAAAATTGGCAAAAAATGCGGCACAGAAAAACTTTTATAGCTCATTCGGTATAAGAGCTAGACCAAAACTAACAACTAATTTTTTTTTCTCCACGTCTTCTAGTTGCCCATATACCACCAAAGCCGGATCATTCCATAGTTTTCGTAAAAATCGCAAAAAATTACCTTCAAATTTTGGACACTTTTCCTTAATTGTCTTTGGACATTTTTTTGACCACTCTGTATTAAAGTGACGCCTTTGGCGAGATAGGATTAAAAGTAGCCAAGGATATGCCCTTTCCCCTGGTACCATCGTTATTGAGCCAGTTGTCTGACTAAAGGGGTCCAGAAGGCCCAGAAGTTGACCATTGCAAAACATTTTTAGAAAAACCGTCCCAACTTTGCGAATTTTTTTACATTTTTCTATTTAACTTATCGGAATTAGACTTCAAAATTTATCGTCTACACATATGAGGAAATCAACCCAAGGGGAGGCCTATACCCCACATGGTCCCGGAGTTACGGTAAAGACGCTAGACTTTTGTGTTGTGAAAAAAATGCATTTTTGACTTTGGTACGCCACTGGTCAGCCCCCCCCCCCCCGCACGTGCAACAAAATTGATCACATTTTTGGAAAGCCCGTTCATTTCTGTACATACGCGCAACACTTCGAAATCCCGTCAAATGAGCAGTTTCAGAGTTATAAGCGATAGAACCAAAAAAATACCAAATATCTACAACCAAAATGTCTCCGTTGGCTCGCCTTTATAATCCTCACTGGCGTTCGGATAATTACCATCTATAATAGGAAAGTTTGACCTCCTGGTCGGAACTAATTGACCCAGATGAAGGAATGTCTCTAATCTGATTATAACACGGCAGTCATTAAAGATCCCGATTTTCCAGATCATCTCCGACTTCGCACTCTCCGTAAATCTCTGGAGACAGCTGGATAACTGAATTATCGGAAAATCGGAAATTATTTTTCACAGGTAATTTTCCAGACGACGCAGACTAAGCACCAAACTAAAATCAACTTTTTTATTTATATATTAGTATTTTCAAGTCATCTAGGAAAAATTTATTTTCTCGTATATGTTCGAAAGAAAAGGTTTTTATGGTCAGTATATCATCGTTTCATTTGGTTGTTTTTCGATATCTAACGGGATACATTGATTTTGCCCTTTTCGGGCTCGAGGACGCCAGAATGATTCTATAAAGACTGCAGCTCGAACACATGGCATATTTTAGCCTCCCTTATTGATGGCCCTATATGTTTGTCCGACTCGAACGTCGTTCGGTTACTCGGTAAACAGCTTTTTCCACTGAAATTTATTTAACTTGCCATACTTTATAATTCATTGATTTGCTTATATTCCATGAATGCGGAATTTTCCTAAAAAACAGTTATTTTTCTATGGAGCTGTTTGTGTGTAATATCGAAAAGTACCTTGAAGTTATTGACATTTCATTGAGGATCACTGGACATTTGAGCTCGATCTGCTAGATGCAGGCTCATTTCGGTGGCGCAAGACACATCTTCTTACGCATAGCTTGTGCATAGCACTGTGGATAACACAATTATTGCCAGAGTAGTTACGACTATCATAGATTTGTCAAACTGGCAGACGAGACAAATTATTTGCTTTTGACAAGAAGTAATAAATCTCGAGACTTGATTTGTTTTTTGTGTCATTTTCGAGCGTTGGAAAATAGTTATTTATGCAACAAGTGCCAGAAATACATTTTTTTGCACGCAATGTGAAAATTGCAACATTGAACACGTAAGTGCAAAAAATGACTTTTTGCATGTGTTGCATACAACATTTTTTATAAAATCGACTTTTTTGATGACAAAAGCACAACAGTTGTTAATTTTAAAACCTGAAAAGCCTGTATAGACAGGAATTGTTCCTACCGCCGGGTATTAGACTTGCGATAATGTACCTGCCGGTTGCTAATAAATGTCAAATTATAAGAAGTTAGAAGTGAGGTTGAGGGCGCCGTCTCTAAATTGATCCCAATGAACTTATAAGGGATATATGAGGCGACCTATGAAACGTTTAAAGCATGGTGTCAAAGAAAGGCAATCGAAAAAATTAATGAAACTATCCTTTTGGCTAATTTTTCATTCAAATCAAAAGAAGTAAAACCATTTACTTTATGGTCGGAATTCTCCATGATTAAATTATTGCTGTGTTTGCGCCAAAAAATAAATATTAAGAATTATCCGATTTGATCCAAGTTGATGGCAGTAGTTACAATGACGGGGTTCTGGGACACTTTGACCTTGAAGTGTACGTGAGCCCTAGTGTAAAAGGGTGCCCGGGGCCCCAAAATGCTTCTTGTCATTCTTGTCAAATGTGACACACTTGACAGATGACATATGACAGATGACGTGTGACATAGGACAGGTGAGGTGTGACTTGATACTTGTAACACCTAGGTTAGGTTAGACAGGCTTGACAGGGCAAGGCAGATAGAGCAGGCAGCGTAGATGCAGTAACTCCAAGTGCCTCTCAGTGCAAAATGAAACAAATAGTTCAAGAAAAAAAAATACTTAAGTTAGGAAAAAAGTTTTACAGAAGGGTGCTGTTATTTTTAGGTTTTTTATGTTTCCTACAAGAAGCCAAACGTTTTAGAAGGTAATCCTTTTGCAATACTTCTTCACGATCTATGCAAGCATTAAGGGTTATCTCTAAAAATTTTATGGTATCCATTATCACAACGAGCCACAGTTGCTTCAACGTCAGTCTTTTGAGATCTTGCAAAAGTTAGGTTCCGTTTAAGCTGTTCAATTTCTTCATTCTTCTCCGTCAGTAACTTATAAGCTGTAGATTTCCTGTCTTCACATTTAGAAGCTTTTAGTTTTTGTACCGGCAAATCAACTGCAGTTTTTACGGTTTCTCTCTTAAGTTCGACATAATTAGTATAGTTAACTAACGAGGTTAAATTATTTTTAGAGGATTCACATTGTTCTAGATTTTTTGTACACATATTCAGGAGATACACTTCATGATCGTATAAATCTACGTATTTATCCAGTGAAATGGTGCAGTTTAAATACATACCTAAACTAGTACTGTACAGAATATTATAACTCGTTTGTGTGTAATAAAAATAATATAGAAAGACATACTGTTATAAACATGTCTGTTCAAGAGCGAAACAACTAATAGAGCTAAATGGGTTACTTACATGTTTACATTATGGTAGAGGAAATACTGAGGCCAGATTGTACAAGTCACCCTCAAAGTCGAGTTTAGCTAAACTCGACTGGTACTTGAACCCGCCCATAAGAATCGCATTGCTGTCAAATTAATTTTATATGGGACACTTGCTGACAGCAATGCTTTTCTTATGAGTACCAGTCGAGTTTAGCTGCACCCGACTTTAAGGGGGACTTGTACAATCAAGCCTAAGTGACTTTACATTTTTTAACATTGGGAAAATTTACAGATACAGTTTTTTTATTCTTGAAACATTTTCTTACTCTAAATTCATTGAACAATTTCAGATCCTGATTAATGTTCGCTTTAACATAGTTCCAATAATCCTTAGTCACTGCCTCACACAAAGCACTATATTGATATTCTCCTTCCATGTCAGGCGGGTTAAGGTACCAATCGACGTCCTAGTTCATGTAGAGGCTACGGTGAGCTTTTACGTAGTAAGTGCGAATCTCAAAAAACAAAAAAACCTTTTTGCAAGATTAGCACCACTGAGTTCCAACACCATTAATAATGATGTAGAACGACTGTAACTTGACAGGTAGCATTCTCCTTATGTATTTTCCAGTTCGTAGGTAAGGAAATCTTTTTCGATCTTGAAACACCGAGGACCATCTGTTTTGATTTCCTCAGTCTAGAAATATGTTAATTTACTTCATTTATAGGTAATGTATTATTAACTTGACTAACCTTTTCTTTATTTCTGAAACAAAATTCAGTGGAATATCGCCCGAAAAAATCAAAAGTTTTTTCGAAAGAAGATTCAACCAAATATAGCATATTGCAAAATAGCTATTTATGTAACCAGTTATAAAAGTTCGATTTTGTGTAACGAATGTTGCCGCAATTTGAATGAGATACACAAAAAAGGCTTTTCGTCACGTGTTTCATACAAGATTTTTTCTAATTTTGTTTACGAATACATACATAAAAAGAGAGAGAGTTACTATTATTAAACTTCAATATTTACTTTTAAACCACTAGATATCTACTTAATAGTGTAAAAGTGTATACTCTGTTCAGCGAGGGTTCAATATTACGTCATAAATTGTAAAGTCATAAAGAAAAAACGTCTGTCTCTGATAAAATGTCAGTTGAACTGGTAAAAAATATCGTATTTAGTCTTCAAAAATACATCAAATAGAAACTTACCTTGAACACTGCATCTACTGGTAATAATGTTTTTCGTGCCACTTTTTGTCGCTGAAAGTAGTCAATGAGTCTTAATATCAAAATTTGTTCCTTTTCACCGTAGCACCAAGGCATTTTGTAACCATTTCACAAAATTTTGCACTCTTTTGCCGGTGACGATTAATCCAAAGTTTCAACGACATTTTGACATTAAGTGACAAACTGACTTTAGCTGGTGTTTTTATCAGACTGTGAAGGTCATAATACTTCATAATACAATAATACTACATAATACAATAACGGCCGGTCATAATACTATCTAAAGTGTTTTCCGGGCTATAAGGCCGTGGTCCAATGGAATTGCTTCCTGACGTTTCGTCTACTACTGCGGCAGACATTATCAAAGGCGATGAGGCAGTGGGCGAAGTGATCTCCCTTGCTTCCCGACGATGACTGATTCGACTGTAGCTGGTGGTTTTATCATTAATAAAAACTAATGATACGTTTTGTTTCTGGCGATCTTTTTCTAATGAAATGAGATGAGGAATGTGACGTCATATTGAACCCTCGCTGAACAGAGAGTAGCAACGGTGTGCCACAACCGAAACCTGCAACTGGTGGTGAAACGAACTTTTCATCACCAGTTACGAAAGATTTTACTTTTCGTAACTAGTTACGTTTCTAGTTTCTAGTTACGTTTCTAGTTCGTAACTAGTTACTTTTCGTAACTTAGTTTCGTAACTAGTTACGAACTTTGTAACTAGTTACGAAAAGTAGGACGTTACGTCACTGTCATCAGTAGTGAAAAGTGCCACTTTATATGTCGAAATTAGAAAAAGAATTGTTTTGCACAAAGAGGAACTTTTTGCATTAGAAATCATTGAAAAAACTGAACTTTTTTGCACGATTTTATATAAAAATTGTTATTTACCAAGTCCGCACCAACCAAGCCTCGATTGAAGAGCTATCAAAGCAAATAAAAAATATTCTCTGAAGGTGAAACCAAGGGATGAAACAATCTCTTTATTAATTAGTCTTAATGAATTGTTTTTGCCTGTGGAAATTTCATTAAACCAATAACATAACTACTGCTTGAGTTTTCGAGTTTCTCGATGAAAGCGAATACCTAATTAGAGTTATTTAAGCAGGCGGATAAATTTACTTTTCAGAGGTGTTCTTTAATGAGTTTTCTACATTCCAAAAGAGAGTTAATTAAAAATTGCTCAATGTTAAAAGTTTACACTTGCAAAGAAATTTTGGAAATAACATTGCGCAATGTCGATTATCTGTAAACCGCTGGTGATGTGGTTCCAAGAAGTTGTGACCTTTGCATCGATAAAATTTCGAATAAATAAGCCTCTAAGCAATATGCTAAATAGGACGATGGTAGAAGACAAAACGCAATAATTCAATCTTCGCTTGTTGAGATCCAAATAAAGTTGAGTTGCCAACGGATTCCATTTGCCCAAACCGGAACTTTGGGGGCGGCCTGATGGTTTTGACTGACAAGGTTAAATAACGTCTAAAACGGGATGAGATTAATAGCAATTAGAGAGTTCGTTTAGATTTCATTTGGAATATTATTTGGATTTATTTGATTGCTCTTTGGGCTCTCTGATAATTTATTGCTATTCATTTTGCTAGGAAATGTGGTTATTTTGAACAGATGTCTATAAAGCGATTTAGATTTAGATTAAGTCCATTTCTACCAAAGTTACACCCCTGAAAGTTGAAAATTGAGAAAAAAGACGTAATACCCTTATCCACTTTTGGTAAATTTTAAGAAAATGTTGAAAATTTGTTTCGCTGTTTTTGCTTAGAATAGCATCTTTGTAATTCCCTAAAAACGTAACAAACTTAATTCGAATCAAATTAATTCATAAAGTGTTTTTTTTTAATGTGCATAAAAATCGACCACCGAATCTAGTTCCGAAATTATTGCACTTCGGGGACGTTTTGTTAGTGGGAGGTGAAAGAAGACATCAAGAAGAGAAAACAAAGTTGGATTCACTCCACTTGCTATAATGTTACAGACGGTCAAAGTTGAAAATTGTTTGTTTTCCGGCCTTTGAAGCCGTGGAGTGAAGCCTCCCGTGCTTCCCGACGTTGACTGATTCGACTGTGGTGAGCTCCGTGGTATTTATTGTGGTGTGGTATTCGACCGGGGAGGGGGTAGTGGTGGCGCGGGGTTTCGGCGCACTTAACGTACGTCGCAGAACTCGCTTCCAGTGTGCATTTAGACACGTAATTTTGTCCTTCCTCTGTTGACGTGTTTAAAGATTTCAATGGCCTCTCTCGTTAGTCTAGGATAGAAACGCTGCGATTGATATAAGATATCCACCTCGTTGAAAAGATGTCGTGATCTTCGGAGAGAGCGTGCTCTGCTATTGCTGACTTTTGTGTTTGTCGCAGCCTACAACTCCTCTTGTGTTCCGTAATCCTCGTATTGACACTGCGTTTTGTGGTGCCAATATATACCGAACCACAGCTGCATAGAACTCGCTAAACTCCGGTGGTCTCAAGCCTCTGTTGTATTGTACGAGAGGGTTTGAAGACAGTTTTCACATTATGCTTTTCCAGTAGCCTGCTGGTTATGTCCGTTACTTTGTGGATGTATGGTAGACTAGTCCATCCGCGCTTTTCTTCATCTTCTCTCATTGTTCCTTCCTGGTGCTCTACATTCCATGGACGGACGGCCTTATCGAACTGATGCTTGCTATATCAATTGCAACCAACAGCTCTTTCCAGATGCTTCATTTCCCGTTGTAATTCAGCCGGCTCACAAATTCTCTTGGCTATGACAGACAGAGTCTTTATGACTCCCCTTTTCTGTCTAGGATGATGATGTGATCCGTTGTCGAGGTATCGGTCAGTGTGTGTTGGTTTTCTATATATGGTGTGCGCCAGCTTTCCATTCGGCCTCCTTGATACCAAAACATCCAAAACGATAGGCGTCCTTCCTTTTCTATATCTATTGTGAATTGAATTTTTTGGTTGATATAGTTGAGGTGTAAGAGGAAATTTTGGAGTTCGCCCTCGCCATGGCTCCAAATAACAAAGCGGTCGTCCATGAATTGGGACCAGCACTTTGGCCTCTTATTTGCCGTTGCCAACGCCTAGGCCTTGAAAAGTTCCATAAAATAGTTTTCTACTACTAAATGGGCTGCCCATAGCTACATCTTCAGTTTGTTCGTAGAAAACTTCCTTCCATTGAAAATACGTAGTGGTTAGGCAGTGTTGGAACAACTTGGCAATATCTTGCGTAAATTCATGGAAAATATGTTCCGTGGCTTCCTCTTAATCGGTACCATGGTGAAGAGCGAAACAACATCGAAACTAGCGAGAATTTTTTCTGGAGAAAGAGTCAAATTTACGGAACACAAAAGGAGTTGCAGGCTGGGACAAACAAAAGTATAGTACGCTCTCTACGAAGATCACGACATCCTTTTCAACGAGGTGGATACCTTATATCAATCGCAGCGTTTCTATCCGAGACTAACGAGAGAGCAGCAATTTCAACACGAAGGAGGAAATTACGTTTCTAAATGCAGACTGAAAGCGAGTTTTACGACATTCTTTAAGTGCGCCGAAACCCCGCGCCATCTCTACCCCCACCCCAGTCCTTCGACTGCAGCGCGACGGCGGGGGAGCACGTACCACAAAGCTCACCACAGTCGAATCTCGAATCTCGAATAGGGATGGCAGTATCGAATGAAAGTATCGATATCGGTATCGTATGATACTGGCAAAGTGCAGTATCGATACCATGCGATAAAAGCTAAAAAGTATCGATACTATCCGATACCATAGAGTATCGAACCAATTTTCCAAGACCCAATGTTTTTATTGCAGCCGTTGTGTTGTAGGTATGGCCAAATTTCAAAACTGTTCGGTAGGTCTACCGGTGAGACGACGTCATCTAGCAATTCAATGGATTAAGCAGATGACTGACTTAACCAGTGACTCACTGGTGAGTTTTGGAATTCGGCCTATAGTGTACAGGGTGTTTAGATTACTCACATTGGACTGTTTTGACAAGAAAGACTGATTTTTGACCTAATAGAGAAACAAATTATAACAGGAAACGTAAAGGTTTTATTTAAAACTGATATAATATACTATACATAATGCGAGTACCTACTTGGGTACTCCTACGTTATTCATACACATATTTCTCAACTTAAAATTAATAAAAACATTAAAATTTTTAATTAGGTATTGCAAATGTGTTCACAGAGAGCCTATAGCTGCAAGTAGTAAGGACTAATAAAACTAATAAATGTTAATAAAGTAAGTGTACACTTACTTTAGTATCACTCTGAAGTTTTGGAGTGATAAAAACAATTACCAGTTAGGAACAACAAGAAGAGTTTTTATATCCTGTTTTCTCCTATCTTATGTGCCAAATAATGTTGACCTTTACATTTTTAGGCAAACCATTCATCTTCTTTTACAGAACTTATAAATAGTAGTTTGTTAACTCTTTTCCCTGTTAGTCGATTTCTCGCTTGGGATATTGTCATTCCAGCTTTAGAAAATAGTCGCTCCGAAGGAACCGAAGATGCAACAATTGAAAAATACTGAAGGGCTTCTTTATACAAATTGGGAAAACTAAATTTTAGCTTCTCCCATTCCTGCAAAGGATCACAGGGAAGAGATACAGGAGGATTTCTCAAATATAAGCTAAGCTCATCTTCCAATAAATGATCAGAATTGTTATTAGTACTAATGCGATTAGTTACAGTTTTATGGTGAAAGCTCCAAAAATCATCAATTTCAGTTTCACCAGTTTTGGTTACATTTGTAGGAGTGGTAGGAGTGGAAGAAGCACTCAATTCCGGAGAACGTATCAATTTTTTTAATTGGGTTATTGCTTCTGCAGCTGCTCTGGGTTCTCTAAAATGCATGTTCTTGAACCTAGGGTCTAAGATAGTAGCTATAGAAATAGGAGAAACATATTCAATTTTTCCAAATCCTCTATTTATTTCCAATTGGAGTTCATTTTTAAGACCTTTTACACTCATAGTTTCCAATTGTGACGGAAGTATTGACTCTAGTTTATGGTGTAGACAGTTTAACATAGGTATAATTTTAGATATTGTAACATAGGTTTCAGTAAAACAGTTATTTCATTTAGGTGCACCAATCAATGGCTGTAATCATTTCGGGAGCCTCGGGTTTATTTAGCAAGATTTCATCTACAATCTTTGACATATCAATGAACCGTTCCAGCATATAATAAGTGGAATTCCAGCGAGTTTTTACATCCAATATTAATTTCTGAATATTTCCTTCTGGAATTCCATCTCTTGCTTGTATCTTTCGAATCTCGTCACTTACAGTTACACTGTTTTTAGCCCACTTTACGATTTTTCTTACTTTACTTATTAAATTTGCAACATGAACAACATTATCTGGATGTTTATTTGTTAGAACTTTGTCTACTACCAAATTTAAAAGATGGGCAAAACAAGGTATGTGTTTATTTTTCCCAAAAGTTGTAGTTACAGCACTTACCATATTAGCTGCATTATCAGTTATAATAGCTAAAACTTTATGATCTGGAATATTCCACTTAAGTAGCAACTGCTGAAGTTGTTCACCTATGTAACCAGCTGTATGCCGTTCTGTTAATTCTTGAACTTCTATGCATGTGGAAGCTAATTTATTGTTCTCTATGTAATGAACTGTGATTCCTATAAAACTGCGACAGGACATCATTTCACTCCATATGTCCGTTGTTACTGAAAAATGTGCTATAGACAAAAACTTACGTTTATATATATCTGAAATAACATTAAATTTCATGTCAACTAGCTGTTTTAGTGTTGTGGAGCTGGGAATTTTATACAATGGTGCTACTTCTTTTAATAACTTTTTGAATCCTTCACGTTCCGTTATATAAAATCGCCTGTTATCTTTACATATGAAGAACAAAATTGCATTTGTTATTTTTGCATGACGAGTTCCACCTTCGTTGTGGGAAGTAATGTTTTTAAATGCCGTTTTGAGTGGTCCACTAAATTTTTCCTTTTTCTGAACTTGTGTTGATGGTTGACTGGATAATGATGCTGGGACCTGGACATCTGACATTTGGCTTGTGTGACATAGTTTTTGGCTTGATTTGCAAGTTGGTGATGTACTTTGAGAAAGGCTGCCCTCTGTATTATCACCATTATCAATAATTGTTACTGATGACTGTGCTGATGATGTATCGGTATCGCTCATATTCATATCAATATCAGTTTCAGATCTGAAAATAATTAATATTGCAATAGGAGATTCAGGTGAAGAAGAACCTACAATAATTCAGTTTTACTAACCGTTTAAAATTAAAACCAATGTCCTTATGAAGTTTTAAATGTTTTGCAAGTTTAGATGTGTTTCCAAAAGTTTTTACTTCTTTGAAACATATTTTGCAGGTAACTAAGTTTACACCTACTTTGGAAAAATACTTCCACAATTTGCTTTTTGCTGGAGGCATGTCGATTCTTGCGTCGTATCGTATTTTATTTTTTTTGCAAGTGAAAACACTGGAAACTAGAAAGCACTGGCCAGAGGCTACACAAATTTTGTGTGTGGAATTTAGAATTTTAAGTTGTAAGTTGTGATTGTTGTCGTTTGACTTATTTGCTTGATTTGATTTATCTTACCTCATTTGTCATCGTTATCTTACCAATTGTCAACTGTCACTACTCTCAGTACTGTTTCTCGTGTAAGCCAACAAGTAGCACTGAACACTCCGACTCCGATTAACCTACTTTCCCCCGCTCTCACCGGTGGCTGCTCGGGACTCTGGAAATTTCAGATTCAGACCGCTCGTGTAAATTGTGAATACTGGAGTAAATATGGAGTATCGATACCAAAGTATCGATACTTTATGACTAAGCATCGCTACTTTCAAAGTATCGAATACAACCCTAATCTCGAATCAGTTTACGACGGCAAGAACGGGAGATCACTTCGCCCATTGCCTCATCGCCTTTGATAATGTCTGCCTCAGCTGCAGACGAAACGTCAGGAAGAAATTCGATTGGACCTCGACTTCAAAGCCCGGAAAACACTTTAGATTGTATTTTGGCCCGCAGTGAAAGCTTTCACAATCTTATGAAGACGTAATTTTTTTGCGGTTTTTGATCGGAATGGCACATTGTTTGTAACCTTCCAAAAAATGTAACTTTTTTTTTAAATGGCAAAAAACTCGTGCCCAAAAATTTTCTACCGAAGGGGTCTATCACCGAAAATATTGCACCTGCAAAATTTCGATTGGTGGGAGAGGAAAAGGACATCAAGGCGAGCAAAAAACATTTGGATTCAATTCAATCGGTCTATTCGTTTCAAAGTTACAGGCGGTCAAAGTTAAAAATTGAGAAAAAAAACAAAACCACCTTGTTGTCAATAAAAAAAAATAAATAAATTTTCTTTTGTTGTTTTTGATCGGAATGGCATATTTGCAATCCCTTAACATCGTAACTAACTTAATTTGAATGAAGTTAAGCCCTAAAGTGTTTGTTTTTTAAATGAAACAACCTTGATTCTGAGAGTCCGGAATGAAAGTCAAATACCGAAGGAGTCTTCCTCCGAAAATATGAAAATATTGCACCTACAAAACTTCGATTGCAGTTGAAAGGGAGCATCAAGGAGAACAAAAACAGTTGAATTCAGTTCAATTGGTCCACTCGTTTCAAAGTTACAGGCGGTCAAATTTGAAAATTCACAAAGAAGAAGAAATGCTATACATTTTGTAGCAATACATACCAGATTCACTTTCTATTTGCTGTAAATCAATTTCTTCATTAAAGTCTAAAATCAAATCTTCATCATCTTCTTGGTTTTGAAGATCAGCATCGTGGGAGCTACTAGAAGTGAACTCTTGTAAATCAGACACTTGATTGATGTCAACATTTTTTTTCTCCAGTCAACCAGTTTGTTTGTTTTTTCAATTGTTAGGCGATTTCTTTTTTTGGTTTTCACATTGGAAAAGCATTTCCAATTTCGTTCCAACTTGCTGCTAATACAGGAACTGAAAGTCGTTTCTCAGAAATTCTGTACAACTGTTGGAATTCACAGAAGTCTTTCCACCACGTTATGGCATCAACAGTGTCACTGGCAGACCACATATATTGGGTGACGTCAAAACCTGGTTCTGTGAGTGATAATATTCTTCACTGCTGCTTGCTGTGTTGCAATATCTAATTCAGTAACATTATCAAATAGTGCTTCAAGAGTTTTCAGACATGGAATAACTTAATGATAGAATTATTGTATCTTTCAATTTGCTTTGTTCCTAAAAAAAGCGGTTGTAATATGTCAAAGCAAGTGCTGATTTGGGAGGGTTAGTTCATCTAAAATAAGATTGCGAACTTTCTAATCAAGTATTTTATTCAAAGAACTCTGTAACACTGCCTGATGCAAATTGCCTTTATTCTTTAAAAGACTTTCAAAAGTAAGAGCTGCTCACACCATCTAGTTTCTGAAGAAACTAACAAAGCTATTTCCTTGCTACTTCTTTCTAATGCAATATTTTTCAAGACTTGGAAGGATTGGAAAAATAATCAAGTTGCATGAGTTCCTTTGATAACAAATTTAAACTGTGAGCAACACATTCAAATGTTATGATATAAGGAAACTCTTCTTGTATCTTTTTCCATGCTGGTTTTATATTCTCCGCATTATCTGTGCATAAAGCAAATAAACTGCTAACAAAAAAGATCGATACGGCAGAATTTTTCGTCATGTTTAGGGATCTGTATCTCGGAAATGCCTTAGCCGAAATTCATAACTTAAAGAGACTTTGGAAGATCGTTTCTTCTAGAATCAGGGAGGGAGGCTAGTTTTAAACCAAAGTGATTTTCTAGATGATATACAGGGTAAAGAAAAAAGCACTGCCAAATGGTTGCATTTCAACCCACTGCAATTGGTAGCTAGAGTATCTTCAGAACATTCGTTCCTATAAGATTTGAGGACCTTGACTAATATCTCGGGACATGTTCGGCGGTTTTTAGTTTTATGGCCCACAAGAGAAATTACGGGGGTTTTTCAAAAAGTGTGCGTTTTCTTATAAGTTGCCCTGTATCGCGAGAATGCCGCTGCCGATTTTAATGACGTAAATTATCTCCAAAAGACAAATGATTGTAAAATCAGCGGCGTACACGCAAGTTTAACAAAACCTTTCTATTCCACGTTGTACAAAAATGGCAAAAAATTTACTGAAAAACTGATCAATATTTTGTTAATAAGGACGTCATGGCGGGTGTTCTAACTTTAAGGCTCTTATTGTAATTACATTTAAGAGCCATGGTCGATATCTCGGGATGTTTTTGGCAGTTTTTTGTTTTTTGGCCTACAAAAAAAATTAAGGGGGTTTTTCAAAAAGTTTGCGTTTTCTTATAAGTTGCCCTGTATCGCGAGAATGCCGCTGCCGATTTTAATGAAATAAATTATCTCTAAAAGATAAATGATTGTAAAATCAGTGACGTCCACTCAAGTTTAATAAACCTTTTGTTCCATGTTTTACAGAATGGCAGAAAATTTACTGAGAAACCAATGAATATTTTGTCAATAAAGCCGTCAAGGAGGGTGTCCTAACTTTAAGGCTCTTCTTTTAATTACATTTAATAGCCGTGGTCGATATCTCGAGAAATTCGGCAGTTTTTGTTTTTTGGCCTACAAAAATTATTACGGGGTTTTTCAAAAAATTTGCGTTTTCTTATCAGTTGCCCTGTATCGCGATAATGCCGCTGCCGATTTTAATGAGATACATTATTTTTAGAATATAAATGAATTACAAATCTGTGGCATAGACTCATTGTACAAGAATTCCAAAAAATTTAATGAGACACTGATCAATATTTTGTTAATAACGACGCCATGGCGTGCCCTACTTTAAGGCCGTTATTGTCATTACATTGAAGGTCCAAGCTTGATATGTCGGAACGTTTTTGGTGCTTTTTTGTTTTTGGGCCTACGAGAAGAGTTACGGGGCGTTTACAAAAAGCTTGCACATTCTTATAAGTTACAGTGTTTTGCGGGAATAAAATTGCCCTCAAATCTCAGAGGAACGAATGTTCTGAAGTTACCCTAGCTACCAAATGCAGTGGGTTGAAATGCAACCATTTTACAGTGTTTTTTTCTTTACCCTGTATATCCTTTAGAGAATCACTTTTTTTTTTACGAATTTCGGCTGTGGCATTTCCGAGATACAGGTCCCTAAAATGACAAAAAATTTTGTTGTATCGATCTTTTTTGTTAGCATTTTATTTCTCAGCTCAGTTGCTGCGACTTCAGAATTTTAAGTGAAGTGACATTTCATCTTCTTCTTCTTAAGGTGCCGTATCCATTAATGAATGTTGGCGACTATTCTGGCATACTCGCTACGATCTTGTGCGATTCTAAAAAGTGCGTGGGCATCGAGGTTTGTCCAGTCTCTTATGTTCTTCAGCCACGAAAATTTCTTTCTCCCGATGCCTCTCCTTCCTTCGATTTTTCCCTCCATAATCAACTGTAGGAACTGGTACTTGGAATTTCTGAATATATGACCGAGGTATGCGGCCTTTCTTCTTTTTACTGTCTGCAGCAGTTCTCTTTCTATACCCATTCTGTTTAGTACTTCCTCGTTCATTGCGTGTTCCGTCCACGGAATCTTCAACATTCTTCTCAGCACCCACATTTCAAACGCCTCTAGTCGGTTCATGACATTGGTCTTTATTGTCCATGTCTCTACTCCGTACAACAGTACAGAGTAAATGTAGCATTTTACAAAACGGTACCGTAATGCCAAATTAAGGCTGTTGTTGCTGAGAAGTGCTCTCATATTCATAAATGTTACCCTGGCTTGTTCAATTCTGCTTCGTATCTCTACGTCTGGGTCCAAGTCTTCAGTTAACCAGCTTCCCAGATATCTAAATTTTGATACTTGTTGGATTTTCTTACCGTTCACTGTGATGTTCAGGTTCACATTTGATGTTCTGCTAACCATCATCACCTTCGTTTTGTCTATGTTAATTCTTAGGCCGAGTCGTTCACCTTCGGTAGATATCTTTATGATGAGACGTTGGAGTGCTTCCTGGCTATCCGCTATTATAACTGTGTCGTCAGCATAGCGTAAGTTGTTAACGGCCTGTCCGTTAATCTTAATGCCGTCCTCTGTATCTGTCAAGGCTCTTTCGAATATTGCTTCAGAGTATAGGTTAAAAAGTAGGGGGGACAGAACGCAACCCTGTCTCACCCCTCTCTCTATCGGGAATTTCTGTGTAGTTTCATTGCCCACTTTCACCGATGCTGTTTGATTTGCGTACAGGGTCTTTATGAAACGTGCATCGTTCTTATCTATCCTCTTGTCTTGAAGCATTTTGATTAACTCAACGTGTTTGACACAGTCGAACGCCTTTTGATAATCTATGAAACACATGAATACGTCCTTTTGCTGATCTCTGCATTTCTGAAGTAAAAAAGGTCAAGCTGTAGAGTGCTTCTCGTGTGCCAAACCCTTGTCTGAACCCAAACTGGGTAGGACTAATATCCATTTCGTATCTGTTATAAATTCTTGTATGGACTATCTTTAGGAAAAGCTTCAAGACCTGGCTCAGTAAGCTGATCATTCGGTACTGGTCACTATGGTTTGCATTTGGCTTCTTTGGGATCGGAACAAAAATCGACTGGCGCCAGTCCTGCGGTATTTCACCCGTCTCATATATGTTGTTAAATATTTCTGTCAAGGAGTCTAGGTTTTCATCATTTAGCAGCTTTATTATCTCTATATAAACTTCGTCTGGTCCCACTGCCTTTCCTTGCTTGCTTTGTTTAATTGCCTTGAGGACTTCTGATTTTAGTATCTTTGGGGAGGGTTCACCTTCATAGTCTTCTGCGAAATTTCTTTTGTTTTTCTCCGCATATAGTTGCTGTGTGTATTCCTTCCAATGGAGAAGAAGGTCCTTGGGATCGGAGATGATTCGGTTGTCCTTCACAATATTGTTCATGTTACAAGACTTTTTTCGGCCTGTAACTTCCTTCACTAATTTATGTGTGTTAAAGTGGTCATGTCTCTCCTCCAGTTCTTCTATTTCTGAGCATTTTTCTTGCATCCATTGTTCCTTGGCTCTACGGATCTCTTTTCGTATTTCCTTGTTGATTTTCTTATACTCAGTCACGTCCCTGTTTTTAAATGGTCTTCGTTTCTCCATAAGTGCTAATATTTCCTCAGTCATCCATTTCTTCCTTTTGTTGATTGACATTTCATAAGTTTGATAAATATCTGGTAACGGTTTTGGGGATTTTTGTTGTTTTGATTCCGAATAAAATATACGAGTACCATTACCATTACCATACCTACCATTCAAAAACTTTATAAGGTAAACTAAAATCTACAAAATTATGTACTTAATTGTTTTTATTGTGTCAGTAGATTTGTATTTTAAAGATTTTACATTGAGAGCTTTTATTGTCGCCCGTTTAAGAAAGTTTCGCCGTCAGAGTGCATTTTTTTATTTAAATGGATAAATAAGAATTAGGGATATTAGTTGAACATGGAGACCGAAGACGCTAATAATGTGTGAGCCCACAAAAATGTATCTATAATAATCACCATGGAAACGATGTAAACAAAGTATGACATGTCAGAGACATTCTTAATTTAAAAAATGTCGTTACTAAGTGAGAGAGAATTAGAAAATATTGTGAGGTAAGTTTTAGAGGTCTTTTAGCAATGTAGAATAAGAAAAGAAATAATTTTAAACAGGTTGCGCCGGCGAGGTCTGAGTTTAAGCAACATTGCTGACTTAGTAGGCACATCTAAGTCGACGATTCAACGGGCACTTCAAAGAAGACAAAATTATGGTGTTCCTGCTTATAAAATGCGTTGGAGTTGCGGTCGCACAAAAGTTACGACCCCTAGAGAAGATCGGCTAATTAATTTGTCTGTCAGGAGGACAAGGACTCTAAATGCCAGCAAAATAAAAGCAAGAGTGCAAGCAACGACGGGGACCAACGTATGCACCTCCAGTGTCAGAAATCGTTTGCATGATCGAGGACTACATGCTAGAAGGCGTGCCGCATGTCCAATGCTTCAACGTATCCATCGAGTTTCTCGAAGACGTTGGGCAGAAGAACATTTGCACTGGGGAATAGCAGAGTGGAACAATTGCATGTTTTCAGATGAATGTAGATTTTCGTTGTATGCATCAGATGGACGTATTTTAGTGTGGAGAGGGCGGAATGAACGAAACCTGGAAGAAAATATGGAAGCTAGAGTGCCATTTGGGGGTGGAAGTGTGAGTGTGTAGGGAGGAGTAATGGGGAATGGAAAGACTGACTTAGTGGTTTTAATTGGGCAAACTATGAACGCAGTTAGATATCGAGACTTGTGTATGAATGAAATTGTTATTCCCTTCGCTCAGAACTTTGGAGATGATTTTATCTTAGTTGACGATAATGCACGTCCACACCGAGCTCGAATTATTAACGAAGTTCTGAGAGAGAATGGCATCGAGCGCATGAATTGGCCTGCTAGGTCGCCCGATATGAATGTTATAAAGCACGTGTGGAGCAGAATGAAACTAAAGCTGAAAGAGAGAGAGCAAGAATTTCAAAATTTGGATGAATTGGCAGTGGCAGTGAGGGAAGAATGGGAAGCTATTCCCCAGGAGTTTATAAGACATTTGGTGGAGAGTATGCCGAGAAGGGTGGCTGAAGTAATGCGAGTTTTAGGTGGGCCTACACATTATTAGCGTCTCCAGTCTCCGTGTTTAACTACGGAAACGAAATGCCTATCAACCTTCATTGAGATATCTCTGGCGGTTTTACAGAAATCAATAACTTCCTATTTTTAAAATAAAACTAACACCCTATAACTTTTAAACGAAAAATTGTAGACAACTCATTTTTATGACAGACTCTCCCCTTAAAATTGACCAGATTGTTTAAGGTGTTCATTTTTTTCCATTTAATTTTTTGTTGTTGTATAAAATTAAACTGAGGCGTTTTACTAACTATCAATCTGCCTCGATTATTTTAAAATTAACGAACTTTTAAAGTTTTTTAGTTTATTGACGTGAGTATTCCCGCAAAACACTGTAACTTAAAAGAAAGTGCAAACTTTTTGTAAACGCCCCGTAACTCTTCCCGTAAGAGTCTTAAAGTTAGGGCATCTACCGTGGCGTCTTTATTAACAAAATATTGATCAATTTCTAATTAAATTTTTTGCCATTCTTGTACAACATGGAATAGAAATGTTTTATTAACCTTGAGGGTTAAGGAATAATTTATCTCATTAAAATCGGCCGCGACATTATCGCGATGCAGGACAACATATAAAAACGCAAACTTTTTGTAAAACCTCTGTAATTTTTTTTGTAGGCCAAAAAACAAAAATCACAAATCAAAATGTAATCACAATAAGATTCCTAAATTTAGGGCATCTGCCAAGGCGTCGTTTTTAACAAAATATTAATCAGTTTCTCATTACATTTTTTGCAATTCTTGTACAATGGAATAGAAATGTTTTACTAACCCACGGTACGCCACAGATTCGCGAATCATTTGTCTTTAAAAGATGATTTATTTCATTAAAATCGGCAGCGGCATTCTTGCGATACAGGGCAACTTATAAGAAAACGCAAACTTTTTGAAAAACCCCCGTAATTTTTTTTGTAGCCCAAAAAACAAAAAACTGACAAAAACATCCCGAGATATCGACCATGGCTCTTAAATGTAATTACAGTAAGAGCCTTAAAGTTAGAACACCCGCCATGACGTCCTTATTAACAAAATATTGATCAGTTTCTCAGTAAATTTTTTGCCATTTTTGTACGGGTCCACACAAAATCATCCAAAGTAAAAACATCCAAAAAAAAAACGTCCAAATTAATTCAGTCCACTGATGATTTTGTCCAAAATAAAAACATCCACCGAAATTCCATCCAAACCAATTTACATCCAAAGTATTAACATCCAAAATTTTTCGATCCACCGTATTTTCATCCAACGAAAAATCATCCAAAGTGTCCTTAAATGACCTTCAAACAGGGAGTGCTTACCAGACTACTTTCCGGTATTTTAATATTTTGAGTGTTGTCGGTCGACTACGTTTATTGTTATAAAAAAACATAACCTAATTTTAAAATAAAGGGATTTTCCTTTAAGTAGAAATTGTTCATCTTTAATGTTTAATATTTCAGTTTTTCTTACAATTTTAGCATTAGTTGCTATATTTTCCAATATTACAAGATTTAACACACGTCAGTAACAAAATTCCTTAGTTTTATGAAGTGCTGTGTTACATTAAAAGCAGTTCATAAATCATAAATTTCAAATCTTTCCCTGAAAAGTCAACAAGGCTCCAGTGACTGTTACTTGTAAACAGGCATCTGCATATGCAGATATGCTTTTTTCACTATAAGCCAGATGCAAGGCCAGCTAATTATAACGAAGGTAAAACGTATAAATATATACATAGTGTTTATTAACACACATTTTATTACTAGTTTGGTTACTTTTTAAGGCCCCAATATGATATGAAAAGGAGTATTAGATGGCACCGTCTAAAACATGATGCTGTACCATCATGCAATTTACCTCAAACTGTTCCAAGTCTGTCCTTTTAGTTGACGAAGAGAGGTACGAGGATTGTCAACTACACTTTGCAAAACAAGATTTTCAATATTTTCATTAGGCACTCTACTTCGATTGTGTTTTTTAAAGGAACCATAGGTAATTAAGCTATTTCTATGCCTTCTGAAGATCGACAAACCTGGTTGCCATCTTTCTGGATATCGTTGAAAGTACATAGTACATCTTGAGCTCGATTAGCGCTCCTATGGCACAAAATGAAACAATCATATATGTCAACTTTTTCCCTATTTAAAAACCTTTCCATATTAAATTTAATGGGTAGTGCAACTCGAAAAATATCACACCTATTTGAAGAACTATAAAATTATTAGATAATAGCAAATAAATAACAACGTTTTGACAGATTGTTACGTAGCTATGACAACAAACACAATCACGGCATTTGTTTCACAGTCAACTAAGTGAAAAACTGTTTTTTAATAAATTTACGTTTTGTGTGATTCAAAGATAGGGGTTGTAATGCATGGTTGAAAAGCTCTTTTTATGCGCTATTTGATAACGTATAAAACCAATATGGCGGCAATAAGAAATAACAAAGTAGGCTATGGTTGCAAAAAAACTAAAAGGTCTAGAAAACATTCGTTAACGTCGTTCGATTGCCCGTAGTCGCTAATACAAAACCACTAAATTTTATAAAATTTGTTAATAAGATTACGACGATATTTCAATTTTTCGAAAAATACAATTTTTAGTTTTTGTACGATGTTTTGAAAATCCCTGCAGATACGATTAATTTTCCCCTATAACCAAAATTGTATCTCTTACCGTTTCCGAAATCTCCATGTAGTTGCTTTTAACTGGGACACCCTGTAGTAAGAACTACATTGACTAACCTAAAATTAAAAACTAAATCACAAAAAAAACTAGACCCTGAACTTTTTTAGCGGTTTTTTTTGTGAATTTAGGTTAGGTAATGACATGATGTAGTAATGACACTGATGACATTATTGCAGATTGACATAATTAAAATTTACTTTTGAAGGGTGTGCAGAAAGTTTCCATTTTAAGCATGGAAATTTCCGATTTCAGAAAATTCCTGTTTGGAAAATTACCGCCTTTACATCCCTGATTACCCCCTTCCCCTTCAACCTTTTGGCGAATTTCAAGCAAGTGTCAGGAAACGTTGTGCAAATGGCAGAAAACTGTTTAGTACCTATTCAGGGCACACATGCTCTCCTCTTTGTGGAAGCTCCGGCCGTCGTACAGATGGCGCTACATCAATAGACAATGTTTTAATTAAAAATCAGACGCACTGGAATTATTCGAACTCCCATTTCGCAACAATACGAAGAAAACATCATGCCACAACTGACTAAAGATCATATTTCATTGTCACGAGGTAAAACTTTTGCCATCGAAATTACTCTATTAACTTTCGAGACCTCATTGACATCACTTTAAAACCATAGACTATAACTCAAGGATCATTAAATCCCCCGGGCGGGACGCGAATTAAGTGTTTTTTAAAGAGACCGACTTTCAACTTTTCAAATTAATCTTTTCTTCGTTATTATGTATAACTTTTACCGACTAGAATTGAACTTTTAACGAACTTTTTAAAAACGGTAATCTGTTACCGAAAGTGTCTACACCGAAGTAATTAAGTATGCGAGACTGGAATATTCGAAAGTGTAGTTTCCCGAAGAAGTTTAAAAAAGTGTAGCAAAATTTGCTTACGTTCCCGTCATAGTCCCTTAAGATTGTCTTGATGGAATATTTAAAAAAAAAATATGATTTACAGGAAATTTTTTGAGCTCCGGTTTATGAGGTTGGGTGAGAAAAATTATTTATAACAATGTTAATCGGTTGTTCTTCGATTTACAACTCATCTACAGGCTCGTCAACCTCCCTCTTTATCTCTCTCTGTCTCTCGACCTTTGTCTTTCTTTCCCATGACGTCACAGCCAACTCCATTCGAACAAACTGTAGTTAGTTCGGTTGCTTCTAAGCTAAATTGAGCAAAATAAGCTTTGAGGTAGAACGACCATGAATTCTCCCCCACGATCATTTTACTTCGACAATGTAGTCGAAAATTAAAAGTCGAAAAAAGTCCGAAAGCGAATCTCTAAAATGATAAGGTCGCCTCCCTTATCTGCGACGATCTGTTTCCACGTGACACACAATTTTTCACCGAATTTACTCCACCTTGTCGAATTAGCTTCCTCCATTGTGGGGGTAAAAACTGCCGTCAATCATGGGGTGTTTTACAGGGGAGGCAGTATTTTTTTCGCGCGCCGCCATCTTGATAAATGAACATCACGCGTCACCTAGCGCGCTTAATCTTGACATATTGTTTACAAATGGGTTTCGTTTTTCTCCCGGGGTAAATTTAAACACGCCGAAAAACAGCTGACGAACGTCGCGTCTCTTGGCTGGCTGGATGTTTTAAACCCGACATGACTTGCCATTTTCACCCCTCTTGCGCCTAGAAGCTCACATTTTTTATTTTCTTTTTCCACGAACTACAGAACGGCCCAAGTTTTGTTGTCTGGACTTAAAAAAAGCGCAATTTAAGGTTTTCTTTTATATGAATACAGTGCTATTCTAATTCGCAGGTCATCATTGGGCTCTCGTAAACCGTCAGAGATGCAGATTTTTATCTGATACTGAAAATAATGAATCCTCAGGGCTGAAATACCGGGTGACAAAGGAATTACTTGCCAAGCGATACCACTCCGGTTAAACAAATGTTGAAAAACCATGACTGCTTTGCCTTTCCGGTTTCACCGCAAGTGACGTCAGGTTTTAATTTCAAACGAAACACCCTATAGATATTGCAGCGTCCTCTCCTTGATGTCCACTTTTACCGCCACCATCGAAAGTTGTGTACCTGCAATATGAAAATAGACCTCTTCGGTGGTCGATTTTTAGGCAGTTTTAAAAGTGCGTTTATTGACCATTTTAAAAAAAAAGTTTTAAAAAAATTAATTTCTTTCGAATTGAGTTTGTTGTTACGTTCTTAGGGGTTTGCAAACGTGCCATTCCGATCAAAAACAGCAAAAAAAATTTCCCGAAATTGTTTTGAAAATGTCCAAAAAGGGGGAAGGGTATTACGAGTTTTTTCTCAATTCTCAAGTTTGCCTGCCTGTAACTTGAACACGCGTCGACCGATTGCAGTTAATCCAACTGTTTTTTCCTCTTCTTGATGTCCTCTTTCACTTCCCACCACCGGAAGTTCCTTAGGTGCGATATTTGCGGAGATAAACCCCTTCGGTGTTGATGCTCAGGCAGGGTTCAGTAGGTATTTGTCCAAAAACAAATTACGTGATATCAGGAGCAGTCATCCACGACATAGTTAGCGATATGCTTCAAGACAAAAGACGTTTAGCCATCCTTTTTTTTTGAGCACCCCCCCTCCCCATTTGATATCTAAATACAACATAAAGGTTTTCAATAATTGAAATATTTTTTGATAAGTATTTCCCGAGGTATTTTCTACTTGCCTATTGGTTTCTTGCACCGAAATTCCCATTTACATAACAAAATAAAACTGGGGGTAAAACAGTGGTTAAAACCAAAGAACTTGTATACCTAATGTTAATGTTTCTAAAAGTAGGTGTCAATTTCTGAAATAAACATATGTTTTATCCACGACCACACTATAATAAACACATTATTCTTGTACATTCTCAAGATTAATGCTAATCTTTATTCACTTGTGAATAATGCACATTATTCACGAGCGAGTAATGAGTTGTCGTGGAAACGAAAGATGTCGGTAGTTACCACCGGTTCATTCAAATAATTATCCTTCTATTAGGATGTATTGAGACAAATGTAGATTAAGGTGTCTCTTATTAAAAATGTACTTTTCTGTCAAAAATACTTAAAATACGCAATAAAATTATGTAATTTACCGTCCACCCTCGTAGCATTGAAATAAACATGCACGGGCGACTAAATCGTCATCTATCTGACGCATCAAACGTCGCACCCTCGATTAATGAAGCCAGTAGTGGTTTTAAAATTGTGAATTATCTTTGTGGCACCTATAACCCCAGCTATAGCTATAGCCTATCATATTTTGAGAAAACCAGGGAATCTTGGTCGTGAATAAAGTATAGTATTCAACTCGCATTTAATGAGGTATTAAAGCTGTCAAAGATTAAGTAATATTTTTATTTAGTTTCTCGAAAACGCGTCAACCGATATTATAAGGTGATTTAAGGGATCTAAGATGGTCAAATAACGTTTTATGGTGCCAAAGAATAATTCTTTGGAAAACGCTAAATGGAAAAAGACCTGCTCAAAAGACATATCTAATTTTCAGTCGAGTGAATATATTAATTAGAAACATTTTTCTGCACACAGCTGGCTTCATTTGGAAGCATTCTTATCTCTTACACTGTATATAAGATCGAGACAAAACATCGAGATACCCTGTGTATAAGAACCATAATTAAACCAGACCTTCATACATATGCATATTACCCATTCACTTATTTTTGTCATCTAGTTACCTTTGAAGCCTTCATTTTTTTATACCCATCTCCTTTTAGCACATATTGAGAAGATACGATATAAATGTCAAAGTCAAATTTCCAACGCCTACTTGACGACTAGGATAATAAGTGAACGGCTTATATGTTTTTGTTGCAATTCTTTTAATAAATATCAGGAGCTGTGTTTATTTATTAATTTGTTTCCATGTTTCTCCAACATTCGATTTTGGAGCCCACAGTTCTAGAGCTATAAAAAAATAACAGGGTCAAGAAATAACAGAGGTAAAAACATAACAGGAATTAGTAGGAATTAGCGGGCATTACGGGGAATTAGTAGACATTGGTCTAGGAATTAGTGGCATTAGTAGGAATTACTAGACATTTATTTGGCATCAGTCAGCATTAGTGTACAAGTATTCGGCCTGAGGTTTACTCCTCGATTTTCAAGTTTGACTGCCTGTAACTTGAAAACGCCTCGACCGATTGGAGTTAATCTAACTGTTTTTTCCTCTTCTTGATGTCCTCTTTCACCTTCTACCACCGGAAGTTTTTTAGGTGCAAATCCTTCGGTGGTCGATTTTTTGGTCGAATTGCGTTTTTGGACATTTTAAAAAAAGCCATTTAGAAGTTGGTTTCTTTCGAATTGTGTTTGTCACGTTCTTAGGGGATTGCAAACGTGCCCTTCCGATCAAAAACAGCAGAAAAATGTTCCCGATTTTTTTTTGAAAATTTCCAAAGGCGATATTACTACTTTTTTCTCAATTCTCAACGTTGACCGCCTGTAACCTGAGAACGCCTCGACCGATTGGAGCAAATCCAACGCTTTTTCCTCTTCTTGATGTCTTCTTTCACCTCCCACCACCGGAACTTCCGTGGGTGCAATATTTTCGGAGATACACCCCTTCGGAGATCGCTTTTTAACCATTAATAAAATCGCGTTTTTTGACCATTTTTTAAAAAATCTCTTTAAAAGTTAATTTCATTTGAATTGAGTTTGTTACATTCTTAAGGGATTACAAACGTGCGATTCCGATCAAAATCAGCAAAAAAAGTTAAAAAAATTTGAAACTATTCGAAGGGGGGGGGGGGGGGGGGGGGGCGTTAGTGCGACTTTTTTCTCAATTCTCAATTTTGACCGCCGGTAACTTGAGAATGCCTCGACCGATTGAAGTAAAGCTGACTGTTTTTTCCTCTCCTTGATGTCTTCTTTCACCTCCTACCACTGTAGATGCACTATTTTCACAAAAACCTCTTGAGAAATTAATTTTATTCGAATTGAGTTTGTTACGTTCTTAGAGGATTGTAAGCGTGCCATTCCGATCAAAAACAGCAAAAAAATGTTCCCGATTTTTTTTTTATTTTTAAAGGGGGGAGGGGTATAACGACTTTTTTCTCAATTCTCAACTTTGACCGCCTGTAACTTGAGAACGCCTCGACCGATTGGAGCAAATCCAACGTTTTTTTCCTCTCCTTGATGTCCTCTTTCACCTCTCACCGGAACTTTCTTAGGTGCAATATTTTCGGAGATAGACCCCTTCGGAGGTCGCTTTTTAACCATTACTAGAATCGCGTTTTTTGACCATTTTTAAAAAAATCTTTTTAAAGGTTAATTTCATTTGAATTCAGTTTGTTACATTCTGAAGGGATTACAAACGTGCGATTCCGATCAAAATCAGCACAAAAATTTAAAAATGTTCTCAATTTTTTTTTTGAAAATGTCCAAACGTGGGGGGACGGCGGTATTACGACTTTTTTCTCAATTCTCAACTTTGACCCCTTGTAACTTGAGAACGCCTCCACCGATTGGAGCAAATCCAACGGTTTCTCCCTCTCCTTGATGTCCTCTTTCACCTCCCACCACCGAAGCTTCCGTATGTGCAATATTTTCGGAGATAAACCCTTCGAAGTTCGCTTTTTAAGCATTATTAGAGTCGCGTTTTTTGACCACTTTTTAAAAAATCTCTATAAAAGTTAATTTCATTCGAATTGAGTTTGTTACATTCTTAAGGGTTAGTATTGAGCTTGTTACATTCTTCTAATAATTGCAAACTTGCCAATCCGATAAAAAACAGCAAAAAAATTAAAAAATTGTCCTAAATTTTTTTGAAAATTTCCAAAGAGGGGGGCGGTATTACAACTTTTTTCTCAATTCTCAACTTTGACCGCCTGTAACTTGAGAACGCCTCCACCGATTGGAGCAAATCCAACGGTTTTTCCCTCTCCTTGATGTCCTCTTTCACCTCCCACCACCGGAACTTCCGTAGGTTATTAGAGTTGCGTTTTTTGACCATTTTTTAAAAAATCGCTTTAAAAGTTAATTTCCTTCGAATTGAGTTTGTTACATTCTTAAGGGTTAGTATTGAGTTTGTTACATTCTTCTAATAATTACAAACGTGCCAATCCGATCAAAAACAGCAAACAAAATAAAAAATTGCCCTACATTTTTTTGAAAATTTCTAAAGAGGGGGGCGGTATTACAACTTTTTTCTCACTTCTCAACTTTGACCCCCTGTAACTTGAGAACTCCTCCACCGATTGGAGCAAATCCAACTGTTTTCTCCTCTCCTTGATGTCCTCTTTCACCTCCCACCACCGGAACTTCCGTAGTTATTAGAGTTTCGTTTTTTGACCAATTTTTAAAAAATCTCTTTAAAAGTTAATTTCATTCGAATTGAGTTTGTTACATTCTTAAGGGTTAGTATTGAGTTTGTTACATTCTTCTAATAATTTCAAACGTGCTATTCCGACCAAAAACAGCAAAAAAATTTAAAAATTACCCTAAATTTTTTTGAAAATTTCCAAAGAGTATTACAACTTTTTTCTCAATTCTCAAATTTGACCCCCTGTAACTTGAGAACGCCTCCGCCGATTGGAGCAAATCCAACGGTTTTTCCCTCTCCTTGATGTCCTCTTTCACCTCCCACCACCGGAACTTCCGTAGGTTATTAGAGTTTCGTTTTTTGATCAATTTTTAAAAAATCTCTTTAAAAGTTAATTTCATGCGAATTGAGTTTGTTACATTCTTCTAATAATTACAAACGTGCCATTCCGATCAAAAACAGCAAAAAAATTAAAAAATTTCCATAATTTTTTTTTTAATTTCCAAAGGGGGGGGGGGGTATTACAACTTTTTCTCAATTCTCAAATTTGACCGCCTGTAACTTAAGAACGCCTCGACCGATTGAAGTAAATCCAACTGTTTTTTCCTCTCCTTGATGTCCTCTTTCACCTTCCACCACCGGAACTTCCGTAGGTTATTGAGTTGCGTTTTTTGATAATTTTTTAAAAAAATCTCTTTAAAAGTTAATTTCATTCGAATTGAGTTTGTTACATTCTTAGGGGTTAGTATTGAGTTTGTTACATTCTTCTAATAATTACAAACGTGCCATTCCGATCAAAAACAGCAAAAAAATTAAAAAATTTCCATAATTTTTTTTTTAATTTCCAAAGGGGGGGGGGTATTACAACTTTTTCTCAATTCTCAACTTTGACCGCCTGTAACTTAAGAACGCCTCGACCGGTTGAAGTAAATCCAACTGTTTTTTCCTCTCCTTGATGTCCTCTTTCACCTTCCACCACCGGAACTTCCGTAGGTTATTGAGTTGCGTTTTTTTATAATTTTTTAAAAAAATCTCTTTAAAAGTTAATTTCATTCGAATTGAGTTTGTTACATTCTTAGGGGTTAGTATTGAGTTTGTTACATTCTTCTAATAATTACAAACGTGCCATTCCGATTAAAAACAACAAAAAAATTAAAAAACTTCCATAATTTTTTTTTTAATTTCCAAAGAGGGGGGGCGGTATTACAACTTTTTCTCAATTCTCAACTTTGACCGCCTGTAACTTAAGAACGCCTCGACCGATTAAAGTAAATCCAACTGTTTTTTCCTCTCCTTGATGTCCTCTTTCACCTTCCACCACCGCAACTTCCGTAGGTTATTGAGTTGCGTTTTTTGATAATTTTTTTAAAAAATCTCTTTAAAAGTTAATTTCATTCGAATTGAGTTTGTTACATTCTTAAGGGTTACTATTGAGTTTGTTACATTTTTCTAATAATTACAAACGTGCCATTCCGATCAAAAACAGCAAAAAAATTAAAAAATTGCCCTACATTTTTTTGAAAATTTCCAAAGAGTTGGGCGTTATTACAACTTTTTTCTCAATTCTCAACTTTGACCCCCTGTAACTTGAGAACGCCTCCACCGATTGGAGCAAATCCAACTGCTTTTTCCTCTCCTTGACGTCCTCTTTCACCTCACACCCCCGGAACTTCCGTAGGTTATTAAAGTTGCGTTTTTTGATAATTTTTTAAAAAATCTCTTTAAAAGTTAATTTCATTCGAATTGAGTTTGTTACATTCTTAAGGGTTACTATTGAGTTTGTTACATTCTTCAAATAATTTCAAACGTGCCATTCCGATCAAAAACAGCAAAAAAATTAAAAAATTGCCCTAAATTTTTTTGAAAATTTCCAAAGAGGTTATTACAACTTTTTTCTCAATTCTCAACTTTGACCCCCTGTAACTTGAGAACGCCTCCACCGATTGGAGCAAATCTAACGGTTTTTCCCTCTCCTTGATGTCCTCTTTCACCTCCCACCACCGGAACTTCCTTAGGTTATTAGAGTTTCGTTTTTTGACCAATTTTTAAAAAATCTCTTTAAAAGTTAATTTCATTCGAATTGAGTTTGTTACATTCTTCTAATAATTACAAACGTGCCATTCCGATCAAAAACAGCAAAAAAATTAAAAAATTTCCATAATTTTTTTTTTTAATTTCCAAAGAGGGGGGGCGGTATTACAACTTTTTCTCAATTCTCAACTTTGACCGCCTGTAACTTAAGAACGCCTCGACCGATTGAAGTAAATCCAACTGTTTTTTCCTCTCCTTGATGTCCTCTTTTACCTTCCACCACCGGAACTTCCGTAGGTTATTGAGTTGCGTTTTTTGATAATTTTTTAAAAAAATCTCTTTAAGAGTTAATTTCATTCGAATTGAGTTTGTTACATTTTTAAGGGTTACTATTGAGTTTGTTACATTCTTCTAATAATTACAAACGTGCCATTCCGATCAAAAACAGCAAAAAAATTAAAAAATTGCCCTAAATTTTTTTGAAAATTTCCAAAGAGTTGGGCGTTATTACAACTTTTTTCTCAATTCTCAACTTTGACCCCCTGTAACTTGAGAACGCGTCCACCGATTGGAGCAAATCCAACGGTCTTTCCCTCTCCTTGATGTCCTCTTTCACCTCCCACCACCGGAACTTCCGTAGGTTATTAGAGTTTCGCTTTTTGACCAATTTTTAAAAAATCTCTTTAAAAGTTAATTTCATTCGAATTGAGTTTGTTACATTCTTAAGGGTTAGTATTGAGTTTGTTACATTCTTCTAATAATTACAAACGTGCCAATCCGATCAAAAACAGCAAAAAAATTAAAACATTTCCATAATTTTTTTTTTAATTTCCAAAGAGGGGGGGGGCGGTATTACAACTGTTTCTCAATTCTCAACTTTGACCGCCTGTAACTTAAGAACGCCTCGACCGATTGAAGTAAATCCAACTGTTTTTTTCCTCTCCTTGATGTCCTCTTTCAGCTTTCACCACCGGAACTTCCGTAGGTTATTGAGTTGCGTTTTTTGATAATTTTTTAAAAAAATCTCTTTAAGAGTTAATTTTATTCGAATTGAGTTTGTTACATTTTTAAGGGTTACTATTGAGTTTGTTACATTCTTCTAATAATTACAAACGTGCCATTCCGATCAAAAACAGCAAAAAAATTAAAAAATTGCCCTAAATTTTTTTGAAAATTTTCAAAGAGTTGGGCGTTATTACAACTTTTTTCTCAATTCTCAACTTTGACCCCCTGTAACTTGAGAACGCCTCCACCGATTGGAGCAAATCCAACGGTTTTTCCCTCTCCTTGATGTCCTCTTTCACCTCCCACCACCGGAACTTCCGTAGGTTATTAAAGTTTCGTTTTTTAACCAATTTTTAAAAAATCTCTTTAAAAGTTAATTTCATTCGAATTGAGTTTGTTACATTCTTAGGGGTTAGTATTGAGTTTGTTACATTCTTCTAATAATTACAAACGTGCCATTCCGATCAAAAACAGCAAAAAAATTAAAACATTTCCTTAATTTTTTTTTTAATTTCCAAAGTGGGGGGGCGGTATTACAACTTTTTCTCAATTCTCAACTTTGACCGCCTGTAACTTAAGAACGCCTCGACCGATTGAAGTAAATCCAACTGGTTTTTCCTCTCCTTGATGTCCTCTTTCAGCTTTCACCACCGGAACTTCCGTAGGTTATTGAGTTGCGTTTTTTGATAATTTTTTAAAAAAATCTCTTTAAGAGTTAATTTCATTCGAATTGAGTTTGTTACATTCTTAAGGGTTACTATTGAGTTTGTTACATTCTTCTAATAATTACAAACGTGCTATTCCGACCAAAAACAGCAAAAAAAAGTTAAAAATTTCCCTAATTTTTTTTGAAAATTTCCAAAGGGGGGGGGGCGGTATTACAACTGTTTTCTCAATTCTCAACTTTGACCGCCTGTAACTTAAGAACGCCTCGACCGATTGAAGTAAATCCAACTGTTTTTTCCTCTCCTTGATGTCCTCTTTCACCTCCCACCACCGGAACTTCCGTAGGTTATTAAAGTTGCGTTTTTTGATAATTTTTTAAAAAATCTCTTTAAAAGTTAATTTCATTCGAATTGAGTTTGTTACATTCTTAAGGGTTACTATTGAGTTTGTTTGTTTGATTTTTTCCTCTCCTTGATGTCCTCTTTCACCTTCCATCACCGGAACTTCCGTAAGTTGCGTTTTTTGATAATTTTTTATAAAAATCTCTTTAAAAGTTAATTTCATTCGAATTGAGTTTGTTACATTCTTAAGGGTTACTATTGAGTTTGTTACATTCTTCTAATAATTACAAACGTGCCATTCCGATCAAAAACAGCAAAAAATAAAAAAATTGCCCTAAATTTTTTTGAAAATTTCCAAAGAGTTGGGCGGTATTACAACTTTTTTCTCAATTCTCAAATTTGACCGCCTGTAACTTAAGAACGCCTCGACCGATTGAAGTAAATCCAACCGTTTTTTCCTCTCCTTGATGTCTTCTTTCACCTCCCACCACCGTAGGTGCAATATTTTCGGAGATAGAACCCTTCGGAGGTCGATTTTTAGGCACTTTTGAAATCGCCTTTTATGAGCATAGGGGATTGCAAACGTGCCATTAAGATCAAAAAGCGCAAAAAAAAAATTCCCGAATTTTTTTTGAAAATGTCTAAAGGTTGGGGGTATTATGACTTTTCCCCTTCTATAAGTCTTTTTTTTCTTTACAAATTTATACGTAAAATTAATATAAAATAAATAAATACATAAAAAATAAAATAGTAATATAATTACGGATTCTGAACGGTATTTAAATAACCAAGCCACCGTCGATTAATAAGAGAATTTCGTCACTGAAACCCACATTTTCTCCTGCGGTAAAATGGGGGAACGTGGAAATTCCCCACATTCTCGTATATTTCACTGAAAAATCCGCCCAATTATCCGCCAAAACATTTCTACACCGATAAATAACGGTCATTAAAGAACGTTAAATTCCTCTCCTAATTGCTCCTCCAATTAATTACCACAAACTAACAGGCCCATGTAAAAGCTCGGAGAGCGTTTTGCAAGGAAATCGTTGCGCTCTTCTTCGGCAAAAGCGAGTGCAGTAAATCCTTAACTAGTGCGTCGCAGCAAATCCATGGACTATGAAGCTTTTCGTTAACTTTTCCAAGCAGCTGGCCGTGGAAACCTGACAATCAGTTAGAACAGTGACAATATTGTGTAATCTGGATTTCTATAGCCAACTGTTTCGATAAACTTAATGAAAAGCTTTATACTTCTCTAGTAGCATTTTTAATGGAAAAACAACCCGGCTGGAAGAGTGTATATTCAAAACCTACTCTTACAAGGGGAATACGTTTAAAAGTTCTGAATACGTTCATAAACTTAGATTTGCATGCTCTCTCCTATGTGCACTATAAAGTTAAGAAGTGCAGAGTTTGGAGAGTGACTCGAAACTTATGAAACGAGAAGCAGACCTCAGAACAACGGCTTCCGGGCTTTTGTCGCTTTTTTTTTAGTGCATTCAGTCGGCCAATTGACTTCCGCTTGTGTGAATTTTGAGTCTCACATTATAAAGAACCGGAAATTTCGTTGCTTTATAAGCAAATTAGGTCAAAAAGTGGTTTAGAAAGGAGGCCCGGGAGCGCTGCACGTAATCAGAGACGCACTTCCCCAATGAATTAATCAATCCTTGTTGGAGTGAAACCAGTGCTACAAAAAGGCGTTAATAAACTTGCAACAAGCTGACAGCGGATTATTAAGTCAAAGCAAGCAGCGAATGCTGCGGTTGACAGTTCGTTTCAAGGCACAGATTAAATACAAAATGAGCAATTAATTTGGGTTAAGTACTTGGAAAGAGAGGCCTATTGTAGTAAATTTATAGATGAATTATAAGCATATGTAACTACAAAATACTGAAATTAATTAAGTCTCGTTTCTATCTTCCTTCGGTTACCTAATTAAGCTCTTCCTCCGCTTGGTCCCAGAATCCCCCTTTTCCTACTACTTGCAGCGACTAACTGCATTATTTAATAATTTGTAATACATTTGAACAGAGTACTAAATTACGATTTTTATTAAAATTTCCACATTGATATAGATGTAGTACCGACCAACAACTCTGCATTTGTCATTTGCCCTAATTAACTTAATTGCCCCGTTAATCAGGTGGATATTTCAATGGAGGCTCTATAAGCTCCGACTAATTAAGCCGCCATATCTGACAAACTATTTAGTAAACAGAGGCTGCTGTAGCGAGAGTATGGTTTTGATTAATTTTGCAAACTATCAATCAAGCAAGTTTCGGATAGAGTCGTCGTCGTCGTGGAAACACCTCGTTACCCGCACAGCCCTAATCTTTCCTGTAAGCTAAGTGCTTTTAGCTTGAACTTGAACCTCAAATTCACCGGAGTATTATCATGCAGAGCATACATCAAACGTATTTATCCCACCTAGGTGTGTATAGGTTTACTTCGTCACGTTATTGTGTAACATAATGCTCTATTTTAGTAGATACCTATAAGCCATTCACGTATTATTGACATTAAGTAAGCTTTGGAAATCTTACAAAGCAAGATTTTAAAATTAGGGCAAAAATAAGTGAATGAGTTATACATTAAGATGAGGTGCGTCTTGTTGTGGGGTATAGGGATGCTTATTAGGAGTATCTAAAGGACGTGTCAAAAACTATTTTGAGTAGGGTCTTCCGGTATTCTGATTAGCGTCTAACATAATTAATTCGTTAGAAACGTCGACGGTCTGACGTGATTAATAGTAATACCTCAGAGACGTTCCCCCGCTTATAATATGCCGGTTTTGATTCCGGGATGTTTGACGAAAATTGAATTTGCATCCCCCAACAAAATACGCATAGTGGTTGGTGTCGGGGGAATTATAACAGCGAAAGTGGGTAATTTATATAACGCGGATGACAAATTTCCCTGATTGTGTGGCAAATAATAAATATTCACTTTATACACCAGCCACGGCAAATATTTAATTTAAAAATACTGCTGTAGTCAGTGTTGTTTAAACACAGAAAAAATGTTTGCCCTAAAAGTAGATAATTGATTCATCAGTTTCACCTGCCCAAAGGGAGTCTTTCCTCTAATAGAGCCGATTTGTGCAAGTTCGCCTCTTCGCAATAGACCAATCTATTAACTCATTGCTCTGGCTGGCTCTATCTGAGTCTAAAAAAAAAACCACCACGTGAAAAAACATATTTTTTTTAAATGTGGTAACTTGTCGCATCTGAAATGTAAAAATACTTGGAATCTATAGTTGATACTTGCCCTCTTATATGAATAAATAGCACAAGCAGGTAGCAGGATTAGGACAAACAAAACTTTCTTATAGTTCGAAGAAATGGCCAACGTTTCGACGTTCAATCGACGTCTTCTTCAGGGCTGCAATGCCGGGGTCACAGGAAAGGAATTAGCCTGTGGCTCAAAGATAGCACCTTATAAGGGTGAGAATGCAATCGGAAAACCAAAAACTTTTGCCTCACGACCGCCTAGGAACATAAGATCAAACAAGCTTTTAGAAAGTTTAAGTGCCTCAGAAAGTAAATCGTTTTAAAAACTCAAATTTGTATCAGCAGCTCAGAAAGTAAATGCATCCATTTTTTTAGGTTGCGTAAAAGTCAGAAAGTCATAAAAAAAAGTCCTTAAAAAACATTGTATTAGTCGTATATCAATCTCGAAAGAACTGCTTTAGCAATAATTTTTTACAAATACTCAGAAAGTAAAACTTGAGATATGTACCAACACTGGTCGTAAATTACCAAACTTAACTTAAAAAGGTTTGATAAAATGTGATGGGGAAAAAATTCGCTTCTGGCACAGAAATTGCATTAATTATCATAACAAGATCGCTGAAGAAGATAAATCTAAACAATATGTCAGAACGTTGGGTAACTCAAAAAGTCAATTATTTAAAAAACTAAAATATGTGTTACTTGTATGTTATTTAAATTGTCAGTCAAATGCTAATGCAGCACAGAAAAAAAACAGCAAGTCATAAGAAAGACCTAAAAACTGTGTCAGTTCAATCTCAGAAGATTGTGATTTGACATTTTAATGAAGAAACGTCGTGAAGAATGTGCGACTCAGAAAATAAATATTTTAAAAACTCAAATATGTGTCACCTGTTGATCACTTAACTCGGCACAAACGCTAATGCAGCTAATTCTTAAAGGAAATATGCATAGATGCTCATAGATCAGAAAGTCAGAAGAAAGAACTAAAAACTGTTTAATTCAAGAGCAGTCGAAAGAATCAGAAATACTCAGAAATATTTTTTAAAGTGTTATAGAAACGAAAAAAAATAGCTTAGAACTCAGAAATAGCAGTCTGTCAGTCGGCTGAGGATACTAGGATTAAACAAAGCTTTATGAGACAGAACGTAAAGTATTTTAAAAACACACATATTTGTTATCTGCAAATCATTTAAATCGACAGTAATGTTAATGCAGCTCAGAAAGTAAATGCGTAGGACCTTTGGATGGTGTAAAGATTAAAAAGTCATACCTAGAAACTGTTTTACTTCAAGCTCAGAATATGTGTTTTTTCATTTTAATATTAATTTCGTTGCGCCTCAAGAGAAAGTGACTCAGAAAGTAAATATTTAAAAAACTCAAATATGTGTCGCCTATAAGCAGTAACGTTAATGCAACTTAGAAAGTAAATGGATCTATTCTTTTGGTTGCGTGAAGATCGAAATATCTCATGTATGGACTCAGATACTGAGTCTCACTCTCAGGAAATGTACTCGGATACAGAAAATAAAATCGAAATACCATAAAATTTCACAAGACAAAAATCGAAGGAAATCAGATCAAACGAGTTTTTAGAAAGTTTGATTGACTCAGAAAATAAATATGTATCATTTGCAAATCTTTTATACCGGGTGTCCAGTACAACCCTGGACATAGGAGATTAACATGGGAACTCAAATATGTGTCACCTGTTGATCATTTAACTCGTCACAAACGCTAATGCAGCTCATAAAGGAAACATGCATAGATGCTCATAGATCAGAAAGTCAGAAGAAAGAACTAAAAACTGTATAATTCAAGAGCAGTCGAAAAAATCAGAAATACTCAGAAATATTTTTTAAAGTGTTATAGAAACGAAAAAAAAATAGCTTAGAACTCAGAAATAGCAGTTTGTCAGTCGGCTAAGGATACTAGGATTAAACAAAGTTTTATGAGACAGAACGTAAAGTATTATAAAAACACAAATATTTGTTATCTGCAAATCATATAAATCGACAGTAATGTTAATGCAGCTCAGAAAGTAAATGCGTAGGTCCTTTGGATGGTGTAAAGATTAAAAAGTCATACCTAGAAACTGCTTTACTTCAAGCTCAGTATATGTGTTTTTTCATTTTAATATTAATTTCGTTGCGCCTCAAGAGAAAGTGACTCAGAAAGTAAATATTTAAAAAACTCAAATATGTGTCGCCTATAAGCAGTAACGTTAATGCAACTTAGAAAGTAAATGGATCTATTCTTTTGGTTGCGTGAAGATCGTAACATCTCATGTATGGACTCAGATACTGAGTCTCACTCTCAGGAAATGTACTCGGATACTGAAAATAAAATCGAAATTCCATAAAATTTCACAAGACAAAAATCGAAGAAAATCAGATCGAACGAGTTTTTAGAAAGTTTGATTGACTCAGAAAATAAATATGTATCATTTGCAAATCTTTTATACCGGGTGTCCAGTACAACCCTGGACATAGGAGATTAACATGGGAACTCAAATATGTGTCACCTGTTGATCATTTAACTCGGCACAAACGCTAATGCAGCTCATAAAGGAAACATGCTCCTCATAGATCAGAAAGTCAGAAGAAAGAACTAAAAACTGTATAATTCAAGAGCAGTCGAAAGAATCAGAAATACTCAGAAATATTTTTTAAATTGTTATAGAAACGAAAAAAAATAGCTTAGAACTCAGAAATAGCAGTTTGTCAGTCGGCTAAGGATACTAGGATTAAACAAAGTTTTATGAGACAGAACGTAAAGTATTTTAAAAACACAAATATTTGTTATCTGCAAATCATTTAAATCGACAGTAATGTTAATGCAGCTCAGAAAGTAAATGCGTAGGTTCTTTGGATGGTGTAAAGATTAAAAAGTCATACCTAGAAACTGCTTTACTTCAAGCTCAGAATATGTGTTTTTTCATTTTAATATTAATTTCGTTGCGCCTCAAGAGAAAGTGACTCAGAAAGTAAATATTTAAAAAACTCAAATATGTGTCGCCTATAAGCAGTAACGTTAATGCAACTTAGAAAGTAAATTGATCTATCCTTTTGGTTGCGTGAAGGTCGAAATATCTCATGTATGGACTCAGATACTGAGTCTCACTCTCAGGAAATGTACTCGGATACAGAAAATAAAATCGAAATACCATAAAATTTCACAAGACAAAAATCGAAGGAAATCAGATCAAACGAGTTTTTAGAAAGTTTGATTGACTCAGAAAATAAATATGTATCATTTGCAAATCTTTTATATAGACAATAACGTTGATGTAGCTCAGAAAGTAAAGTTACAGGTGCTAAGAAATCAAATAGCCATAAAAGGAACTAAGAAAATGTTTTAATTCAAAGTTAGAAGACATTTTTTACATACATTTTCTCATATATGTTTAGAAAGTAAGACGTAAAACTCTATATGTACTCAAATACTGCTGATATACTCATGGACTCAGAAAGATTTTATAAACTGTTATGGAAAGAGAAAGAAATTTGCCTATGGCTTAGAAATAGCAATTTGTCATGCTGAGAATTCAAACTTAAAATCATAAATTTCGCAACCAAACAACCCAAGAAAAAAGTTCAAATAGGACTTTAGAACGTTTGAGTGACTCAAAAAGTTAATTATTTTAAAAACTCAAATTTATATCTTTTGCAAATTATTTAAATCCGCATTAGCATTAATGCAGCTCAGAAAGTAAATGCATAGATGTTTTGGGTTGTGTAAAAGTCAGAAAGTCATAATAAAAGTCTTTAAAAAAACTGTATTATATCAATCTCACAGAAAGAAATTAGCCTATGGCTCAGAAGTAGCAATTTGTCAGGCTTAGAATTCAAACCTAAAATCATAAATTTTGCAACCAAACAGTCCAAGAAAATAAGTTCAAAAAGAACGTTTCAGTGACCCAAAAACTAAATTGTTTTAAAAACTCAAACTTGTATCTTCTGCAAACCATTTAAATCGGTAGTAACATTAATGCAGGTCAGAAAGTTAATGCATAACTTTTTTTTGGGTTATGTAAAAGTCCGAAAGTCATAATAAAAGTCCTAAAAAAAACTGTATTATATCAAGTTCAGAGCAAGGTCTGTCTTAACAATAGTTTTTCTGCACATGCTCAGAAAGTAAGAGGTAAGACTTTCTATGTATAAAAACTGACCTTACATTGACAACAGATGTAGTTAAACTGATTTGTTAAAATGTAATAAGGGAAAAAATAGCTTACTGTTCAGAGACGGCATTTTGACATATCATTAATCGCCGAGGAAAACAACACTAAACAGGGTTTCGACACTCAGAAAGTAATTATTTTAGGATCTAAAGTACTTGTCATCTGCAAGTCATTTAAATCGACACTAATGTTAATGCAACTCAGAAAGTTAATGCCTCAATAATTCGCTTTGTGTGATTATTAGAAAGTCATAAGGGAGTCCTACAAGCTATTTTAATTCAAGCTAAGAAAAGGTATTTGAGTGACTCAGAATATGTCTTTCTGATTTTTGCACAATCAAAAAATAGATGCATTTACTTTATGAGCGGCATTTTCTTTCTGAGCCAGATTAACGTTTTTAATTTTTTGGAATAATTTACTTTCTGAGTCATAAAACTTTCTGCATTTTTTCCTTGATTCTTCTCAGCTGTTTCATTATTAAAATTGATAAACTGTCATTTCTGAACCATAAGTTTACCCTCCCCACCTCCGCACATCACATTTTAACAAACATTTTTGAATAGCCCTGTTGAAAATCTAGGACCAGTCCCAAATTAATGTCAATCAAAACACACTTCTGAGGTTGAGATACTACAGTTCTTTGAGGTAATACAGAAAGAAAAATAAATTAGCCTAGGGCTCAGAAATAGCAATTTGTCAGGCTGAGAATGCAAACTTAAAATCATAAATTTCGCAATAAAACCGACCAAAAAAATAAGTTAAACAGACCTTTACAAAGTTTGAGTGACTCAAAAAACAAATTATTTTACAAACTTAAATTTGTAACTTCTGCAAATCATTTAAATCGGCAGTAGCATTGATGCAGCTCAGAAAGTAAATGCATAGATTTTTTGAGTTGTGTAAAAGTCAGAAAGTGATAATAAAAGTCTTCGAAAAACGGTTTTATATCAAGCTCAGAGGCAGGTCTGTTTTAAGAATAGTTTCTCTGCACATGCTCAGACAGTAAGAGGTAAGAGTTTATAAGGATAAAGACTGACCTTAAATTGACAACAGTTAAAAAGATATGATAAAGTGTAATAAGGGAAAAAATAGCTTACTGTTGAAAAGCGTCATTTTGACAGATCATTTGTCATAACAATATCGCCGAGGAAAACAACACTAAACCGAGTTTCGAGACTGAGAAAGTAAAATATTTTAGTATCTCAACTAGTTGTCATCTGCAAGTCGTTTAAATCGACAGTAATGTTAATGCAACTCAGAAAGTAAATGCCTTGATAATTTGCATTGTGTGATTATGTATTTGAGTGACTCAGGATATGTATTTCTGATTTTTACACAATAAAAAAATTGATGCATTTACTTTCTGAGCTGCATTTAAAGCCTGAGCTGTATTTACTTTCTTAGCGGCATTTGTTTCTGATTAACGTTTTTAATTTTTTTAAATAGTATACTTTCTGAGTCATAAAACTGTCTGCAATTTTTTCTTGATTTTTCTCAGCTGCCTCATTATGAAAATTGTCTGTCATTTCTGAGCCATAAGTTTATCCTCCCCCCTCCACACATCACATTTTAACAAACATTTTTGAGTAGCCCTGTTGGAATTAAAAACACATATTCTGGGGTTGAGATAATACAGTTCTTTGGTTGCAAAATCATAAATTTCGCAACCAAACCGCATAAGAAAATGAGTTCAAACAGAGCTTTAGAACGTTTGAGTGACTAAAAAAGTAAATTATTTTAAAAACTCAAATTTGTATCTTCTGCAAATCATTTTAATCAGATTTTTTTCGGTGTGTAAAGATCAAAAATACATGAGAAAGAACTAAAAAACTGTTTTATTTCAAGCTCAAAAGAAAATTTGTTTTCACTTAAAGTTCTTTGCACATGTTCAGAAAGTCAGGCTTTATATATACGCATATATTGAAATACAAGCGGAAACCCATAAAATTTACCTCCGAAGATAATGAGATCAAACGTATTCTTAGAAAATTTGAGCGACTCAGAAAGTAAATTTTTTTAAACACAAATATATATCATTTGTAAATTCAAATAGGCAATATTTCATACAGCTCAGAAAGTAGGTGCATAGATGATCAAAGAGTCATGAGAAATAACTAAAAACGGTTTTATTTCTAGTTCAGAAAAAAATTTATTTTGACATTAATTATTTCATATATGTTTAGAAAATGAGATGTACAATTTTACATGTACATGGATAGGCTACATATAAAGAATCTAATACTCGTATGTGGGTATTATAGAAGGAGAAAGTAATTAGCCTATGGCTCAGAAATAGCAATTTTTAGGACTGATAATACAATCGGAAAAACCATGAAGTTTTGCCACACGACCGCCTAAGAAAATAAGATCAAACAAGGTTTTAGAAAGTTTGACTGACTCAGAAAGTAAAACATTTTAAAACTAAAATTTGTATCATCAGGTCAGAAAGTAAATGCATCGATTTCTTTTGTGTTGCATAAAAGTCAGAAAGTCATAAAAAAAAGTCCACAAGAAACACTGTATTACCCGTATATCAAGCTCGAAAAACTGCTTTATCAATAATTTTTTACAAATGCTCAGAAAGTAAAACGTGAGATGTTATATGTAGAAACACTGGTCGTAAATTACCAACCGAGCGATGAGTGATGAGAAAAAATTTGCTTATGGCTCAGAGATTGCAATTTCCCAATTTGCATTTCACGCTCAAGATGTATTTTCACATTTTAATGAATACACCACGTGAAGAAAGAACGACTAAGAAAATAAATGTTTTAAAAACTCAAATATGTGCAGCTCAGAAAGTAAATATTTGTAGATGGTCATATTTCAGAAAGTCAGAAGAAAGACACAAAAACTGTTTTAATTCAAGTCCAGCCGAAAATTGGTTTTGACGTTATTTTTTTTTGCTTATGTTCCGAAACTAAGGCACAAAACAGAAATATTTTATAAAGTGTTATAGAAAGGAAAAAAAATAGCTTAAAACTCAGAAATAGCAGTTTGTCAGTTTATTGACTTTACAAGAAAACGGCTGGAGATAATAAGATTAAACAAAGTTTTATGACACAGAAAATAAGGTATTTTAAAAACTCAAATACTTGTCATCTGCAAGTCATTTAAATCGATAGTAATGTTAATGCAGCTCAGAAAGTTAATCAGTAGGTTCTTTGGATGTTGTAAAGATTAAAAAGTCATACTTAAACTTAAAAAACTCTTTTACTTCAAGCTCAGAATATGTGTTTTTCATTTTAATATTAATTTTGTTGCGCCTAAAGCAAAAGTGACTCAGAAAGTAAATATTTAAAAAAACTCAAATATGTGTCTTCTGCAAATCATTTAATCAGATTTTTTTCGGTGTGTAAAGATCAAAAAGACATGAGCAAGAACTAAAAAACTGTTTTATTTCAAGCTCAAAAGAAAATTTGTTTTCACTTAAATTTCTTTGCACATGTTCAGAAAGTCAGCCTTTATATATACGCATATATTGAGAATACAAGCGAAAACCCATAAAATTTACCTCCGAGGATAATGAGATCAAACGTATTCTTAGAAAATTTGAGCGACTCAGAAAGTAAATTTTTTTAAACACAAATATATATCATTTGTAAATTTAAATAGGCAATATTTCACACAGCTCAGAAAGTAAATGCATAGATGATCAAAGAGTCATGAGAAATAACTAAAAACGGTTTTATTTCTAGTTCAGAAAAAAAATTATTTTGACATTAATTATTTCATATATGTTTAGAAAATCAGATGTACAATTTTACATGTACATGGATAGCTACATATAAAGAATCTAATACTCGTATATGGGTATTATAGAAGGAGAAAGTAATTAGCCTATGGCTCAGAAATAGCAATTTTTAGGACTGATAATACAATCGGAAAAACCATGAAGTTTTGCCACACGACCGCCTAAGAAAATAAGATCAAACAAGGTTTTAGAAAGTTTGACTGTCTCAGAAAGTAAAACATTTTAAAACTCAAATTTGTATCATCAGCTCAGAAAGTAAATGCATCGATTTCTTTTGTGTTGCATAAAAGTCAGAAAGTCATAAAAAAAAGTCCACAAAAAACACTGTATTACTTGTATATCAAGCTCGACTGCGAAAAACTGCTTTATCAATAATTTTTTACAAATGCTCAGAAAGTAAAACGTGAGATGTTATATGTAGAAACACTGGTCGTAAATTACCAACCGAGCGATGAGTGATGAGAAAAAATTCGCTTATGGCTCAGAAATTGCATTAGTGTTCATAACAAGATCGCTAAAGAAGATAAATCGAAACAAAATTTCAGAACGGTTGGGTGACGCAAAAAGTAAATTATTTAAAAAACTAAAATATGTGTTACTTAAACATTATTTAAATTGTGAGTAACACTAATGCAACTCAGAAAAAAGAACAGTAAGTTATAAGAAAGACCTAAAAGTGTCTCAGCTCAAGCTCAGAAGAAGATGGGTTTTCACATTATAATGAAGAAACCACGTAAAGAAAGAACGACCAAGAAAATAAATATTTTAAAAACTTAAATATCAGCAGCTCAGAAAGTAAATATGCATAGATGATCATATTTCACAAAGTCAGTCATGTTCCGAAACTAAGGCCCAAAGAGAAATATTTTATATAGTGTTATAGAAGGGAAAGAAAACCTTAGAACTCAGAAATAGCAGTTTGTCAGTTTATTAATTTTCACGAGAAAACGGCTGGAGATAATAAGATTAAACAAAGTTTTATGACACAGAAAATAAGGTATTTTTAAAACTCAAATTCTTCTCATCTGCAAGTCATTTAAATCGATAGTAATGTTAATGCAGCTCAGAAAGTAAATGCGTAGGTTCGTTGGATGGTGTAAAGATTAAAGTCATACATAAACTTAAAAAACTGTTTTACTTCAAGCTCAGAATATGTGCTTTTTTCATTTTATTATTAATTTTGTTGCGCCTAAAGAGAAAGTCACTCAGAAAATAAATATTTAAAAAACTCAAATATGTGTCGCTTCTAGGCAGTAACGTTAATGCAACTCAGAAAGTAAATGGATCGATTCTTTTGTTTGCGTGAAGATCAAAAGTCTCCTGTATGGACTCAGATACTGCACTGTGTGTGTCTCAAGAAATGTACTCCGATACTGAAAACAAAATCGAAATACAATAAAATTTCGAAACGAAAATCGAAGAAAATCAGATCAAACGAGTTTTTAGAAAGTTTGATTGACTCAGAAATTAAATTATTTTAAAACACAAGTATGTATCATTTGAAAATCTTTTAAATAGACATTAACGTTGATGCAGCTCAGAAAGTAAATTTACAGATGATAAAAAAACAAAAAAACTTAAAAGAAACTAAGAAAATGTTTTAATTCAAACTCAGAAGATTTTTTTTTGACATAAATTTTCTCATATATGTCCGAAAGTAAGACGTAACGCTCTATATGTACTCATGTACTCAAATACTTATATGGTCATGGACTCGGAAAGATGTGATGAAAGAGAAAGAAATTAGCCTATGGCTCAAAAATAACAATTTGTCAGGCTGAGAATACAAACTTAAAATCATAAATTTCGCAACAAAACCGACCAAGAAAATAAGTTAAACAGAGCTTTACAAAGTTTGAGTGACTCAAAAAATAAATTATTTTAAAAACTCAAATTTGTAAATTCTGCAATTCATTTAAATCGGCAGTAACATTAATGAAGCTCAGAAAGTAAATGTATAGAATTTTTGGGTTGTGTAAAAGTCAGAAAGTCATAATAAAAGTCTTCTATAAAACTGTATTGTATCAAGCTCAGTGGAAGGTCTGTTTTAACAATAGTTCTCTGCACATGCTCAGAAAGCAAGAGGTAAGACTTTATATGTATAAAGACTGAACTTAGATTGACAACAGATGTAGTTAAAAAGATTTTATAAAATGCAATAAGGAAAAAATAGCTTACTGTTCAGAAACGGCATTTTGACAAATCATCAATTTTTATAACAATATCACACTAAACAGAGTTTCAAGACTCAGAAAGTAAATTATTTTAGAATCTCAAGTACATAGTACAGTCATTTAAATCGACAATAATGTTAATGCAACTCAGAAACTCAATGCGCCTATAATTTGCTTTGTGTGATTATTAGAAAGTCATAAGAGAGACCTACAAGCTATTTGTGATATATTTGAGTGACTCAGAAAGTAGATATTTAAAAAACTGAAATATGTCACCTGTAAATTATTTAAATCAGCAGCAACGCTAATTCAACTCAGAAAGTAAATGTATCGATTCTTTTGAATGTATATAGATCAAAGGTCATGAGAAAGAACTAAAAAACTGTTTTATTTCAAGCTCAAAAGATAATTTGTTTTCAGATATATTTATTTGCACATGTTTATAAAGTAAGGCTTTATGTCTACATATGTACGCATATATTGAGAATACAATCGAAGAACCATAAAATTTTCTTCCCAAGACAATGAAGTCAAAAGTATTCATAGTTTGAGTGACTCAGAAAGTAATTATTTTTAACACAAATATATATCATTTGTAAATCATTTAAATAGGCAATAATTCATACAGCTCAGAAATTAAATGCATAGATGATCAAAGAGTCTGACAGGGTTTTGACATTAATTTTTTCATATATGTTTAGAAAATAAGCTGTACATATAAAAAATATAATACTCATATATAAGTTTTATAGAAGGAGAAAGTAATTAATCTATGGCTCAGAAATAGCAATTTTTTGGGCTGATAATCCAATCGGAAAACCATAAACTTTTGCAACAGGACCGGAAAATAACAACACGACACAAGGTTTTAGAAAATTTGCGTGACTCAGAAAGTAAATCATTTTAAGAACTAAAATCTGTGTTATCTGCAAATCATTTCAATCGACATTAGTGCAACTCAGAAAGTAAATGTTTCGATTTTTGGGTTGTGGAAAAGTGAGAAAACCATAATAGTTCTCAAAAAGACTGAAGTTTACTATGGTCTGGAGAAAATCATTTTTAACAATCACATTTTGCACATGCTCAGAAAGTAAGACGTGGGACTTTATATGTTTAAAGGCTGGTCCTAGATTACCGACAGAGGCACTCAAAAAAGATTGATAAAACCTGATAGAGAGGAGAAAAAAAATTGCTTACGGGTCAGAAATAGCAGTTTGTCAGGTCATCAATTTTCATAACCATTCATAAGACTGAACAAAGTTTTATGACCTAGAAAGTAAATTATTTAAAATAGTCAAATACTTGTCATCTGCAGGCCATTTAAATCAGCAGTATGTTAATGCAGCTCAGAAAGTAAATGCATCGTTCCATAAGATTGTAAAAAAGACACAATAAACGTCCTCAAAGAACTGTATTATCTCAAGCTCAGAAGATGTGTTTGACCTTATTTTTTCTATTCCTAAGAATATAAACTTTAAATCTTAGTCTAGTCTTAAATTCCCAACTGACCTACTCAATAAATTTCATAAATTGCAATGGGGCTGTGGGAAAATTAACTTATAGCTCAGAAATTGAAGTTTGTCACTTTTTCAATATTAATAACAAGTCAGCTAAGGAAAAGACTGCTCACAAATTTATATCTCAGAAAGTATGTTAATTTAAAAATTCAAATACTCTCAATAGCCATGTAAAGTGGCAGTAATGTTAATACACCTCAGAAAGTAAATGCATTGGTACGTTGGACTATGTGGAAAACATAATAAACCTTCTCAAAGGACTGTATTATCTCAACCTCAGGAGATGTGTTTCGACATTAATTTTTTTACACATATATGTATAAAGGCTGGTCCTAGATTTTTCATAACAAGACGGCTGAGCTACTAAAACAGAGCTACTCAAAAATGGGGGGGAGTTAATATATGGCTCAAAATATATGATTATATATGAGTATATGACATTTTGTCAATTTTCTTGACTGACGGTGAGAAAAATTAAGAAAAGATTTAACAAAGTTTTATGAAACAGAAAGTAAATTATTGCAATAACTTAAAAACGTGTCACCTGCAGATCATTTAAGTCCACAGTTAAGTTAATGCGGCTCAGAAAGTAAATACTGCTCAGAGAGTAAATGACACTAAACAGAGTTTCAAAACTCAGAAAGTAAATTATTTTAGGATCTCAACTACTTGTCATCTGCAAGTCATTTAAATCGACAATAATGTTAATGCAACTCAAAGTAAATGCGTCGGTAATTTGCTTTGTGTGATTATTAGAAAGTCATAAGGAAGACCTACAAGCTATTTTATCTGAAGCTCAGAAAATGTAGTTGAGTGACTCAGAAAGTAAATATTTAAAAAACTAAAATATAGGTCACCTGTAAATTATTTAAATCAGCAGGATCGCTAACGCAACTCAGAAAGTAAATGTACCGATTTTATTATTATATATGTATTATGTCTAGTCTTAATTTTCCAACTGAGTTACTTAAAAATATATTTTAAAATGCAATGGGGTGGTAGAAAAAATTAACTTATAGCTCAGAAATTGAAGTTTGTTAATTTTTTTATTTTAATAACAAGACAGCTAAGGAAAAGACTGAACAAAATTTTATAACTCAGCAAGTAAATTAATGTGATACTGTGTGAATGTGTGATGACAGTGATATTAATACAATTCAGAAAGTAAATGCATTGATACTTTGGGCCGTGTGAAAGACAAAATAAGCATTCTCAAATAACTGTATTATCTCAACCTCAGAAGATGTGTTTTGACATTTCTTTGCACGTGCTCAGAGAATAATTTGTGAGATTGTATATGTATAAAGACTAGTTCTAGATTTTCAACAGAGCTTCTCAAAAATGTTTGTTAAAATGTGATGTACGGAGGGGGGGAGGATGAACTTATGGCTCAGAAATAACAGTTTGTCAATTTTCATAATGAGAGCTAAGAAAAATTAAGAAAAAAGTGTAGAAAGTTTTATGACCCAAAAAGTAAATTATTTAAACATATTAAAAATGTTAATGCGGTTCAGAAAGTAAATGCAGTTCAGAAAGTAAATGCAGCTCAGACGGTAAATACAACTCAGAAATCAGAAAGTCCTATGGAAAACACTGTATTACTGTTACCTATTTTAATCCACTTTTTAAGCAAATCAGGTTTTTTAATTTACGCAAGCTTAAATCGGGCACACGCCAATTTATGCACCAAACCGTTGAACTAAATTATGTTAAAGGGCATTTTGTTACTACGTAGCACCGATATACAGTCGCTAAGTTTATTCAAATAATAGTTTGGCAGAATTAGTCCAAAGCACGTGGAGAAGTTTCGTTATAGTTAACTTGTCCCATAAGGCGCCCTGATTAAGTTGCAACTTACCTGTGAAATCTGCTTTGGGGAAGTTGCGTAGTGTTTGGCTCGAGTTCCATGTAGTTCCGGCTTAAAATGAGGCTTCGTTGTAATTGAATTCCTGGCTTTTTCGAGGCGGTTAGTTCCTCCTGTTATAGAGCTTCACGAGACCACGAGAGAAGTCTCTGTCTTGGTCTCGATCTCGGTCTCGATCTGCGAAACCGAGACCGAGACCGATACTGCCAATCGAGACTCTCGAGAGTCTCGGTCTCGAACAACATCATTCGTTTGCAAGATATTAGGGAAGTGTCTAATTTATTAACCAGAAAAAAACCGATTAACTGGGTATTTATTCTAATCAGATTTACACGAAACTTGGACACAAATGATGCTCCTGACCCGGAGCATACACTGTTACAATTTCCGATTCGGATGTCCATTCTAAAGGACACTACCCTCCAGAAAAATTTGATAAAAACCGATTTACTGAGTATTTATTCTGATCAGATTTAGATTAACCTTGCACAAATAATGCTCCTGAACCGGAGCATACACCATTAAGATTTCAGATTCGGATGTCCATTCTAAAGGACACTACCCTCTAGAAAAATTTCATAATAACCGATTGACTGGGCATTTATTCTGATCAGATTTACACCAAACTTGGCACAAATAATGCTTCTGACCGAGGGCACATACTGTGAAAATTTCAGATTCGGATGTCCATTCTAAAGGACAAAAGGACACTACTTCAATCACACCAGGAAATTTCGCTTGAAAACCGGACCCAAGAATATACAGGGTAGACAATTTTTGGCACTTCTAAATGGGATCCTTCCTTAATTTTAAAGGTAAAGGATTGAGGTTTTCGTGGTAGTACGCTACTTTCTGGTGAAATAAAAGATGGCGCCTGCAGAATTTCTCATAACCATTTGGTTTTTGAGATACAGGGTGATTTCCGAGATTTGACATTTTGGAAACTTGTTTGTCTTTTTAGTTTCATGAAAATGTAAGTGAAAATTCATGAAAAGTAAGAATGCTTTCCAGTAGTTTTTGTAACGTAGCATCCAGTGGCGCACCTAATTTCCATCTGCATATAGTACTTTAGTCTCTATTTTAAAAATAAAAAATAAAAATAACAAACATTTAAAAAATGTTTTTGGTTTTTTTAAAAGCTCTTGTCGAGGCGATTCTAAATATGCAATAATATAAACAAACAAACGAATTTATTCATGCTTACTACAAGTTTACACATGTCAAAAAAAAACAATGGAGATACTACCTTTTTTTTCGAGACCGAGACCGAAACCGAGACTCGAGTTTCTAGTACGAGACCAAGACCGAGATTACGCGAGTCTCGGTCTCGGTCGTGTGCATCGAGACCGAGACTTAATTGTAAATTCGAGACCGAGACCGAGAGTACGTAAGTCTCGGTCTCGGTCTAGATTTCGTGAAGCTCAACTCCTGTAATTCAAATGATATTTTTGACACTTTGATCGCTAAATGGGAATATTATAGCGGTTTCGGGTGGCCGCTCTGAGAGTATTCCCATCTTTGTTTTCTCGCTAAGAATATAAGGATGGCAATACTTTTTTGAATTAAATCTAAAACTATTTATATAATTTCGGTCAGGTTTAGAGTATCCCCCCCCCCCCCCCCCCCCCGAGGAGTTGAATCGACAGCGAACCCGGTCTGTGGTGCCAGAGGCGCCTGACGGAGACAAACAATGAAACTGCCTTCGTCATCTGTCTGAAACCGAAGCCTTAACCATCCGCTTGGTCCATTGCACATATGGGAACTTTGTTGTTAAACTAAAAGACTTCCAATTAGCCGATCGCAGATTACTAGCCAAACAACGAACCATTCTGACGCTGACGTTCAGAACTTTAATCGAATATGGATTACAGGCCACAGTCTACTAGTTAAGCAGTGGCTAAATAAAAACTCTCCAAAGCTGTAAGTTTCTGCATGAACACTGCTGCTCTGGGGCAATATTGATTTACATGATGGGGTCGACAGGATGCAGAGATTAATAAACAATATCTAATGCCTTCGGCTGGCTAAAGTACACAAAACTTGAATAGTGGAAATACGAAGAGTCAACGGCAGCAGTTAATGTTGGTTGTTTGTTTTTAATGCTCGAACATTATCATCAATCATCCAAAATCCATCCGAAGGAGAGTGACATTATTTACATTTTTTACCATTCCGAGCAGCGTCGGCGAAGTGATGGACGGCCTTCTTTCTTCGGGGAGCAAAATCCGTATTTCGGGCACGCTTCATAACATTATTAGACGACGCGGGACAGAAAGTAAGACATTTGTACAGCGTTGCAACAGGGAACTGTTTATTGCAGGAGATTTCATTCGAGAGGGGTAATTCTGTTAGAGACGCTTTTCGGGCTCTATTTTTCAACAGCTGGAAAGGATTTTGTTTTCGAGCTGATTTATTGAGGTTTTCACTTAAGCCACGAGCTTTAGGTATGTTTATGAAGACCTTGAACAAAAACAGAGCCCCTGCGGTCTGCATAAACATAAAAAAATCAGAAAATTAAAAAAATAGATTTTGTTAAAAATGTCTCAATAGAATTGAATTTGCATTAAAATCACACACTCGTTGTTAAGGTTTAATTTTAGATAAAAAAAAACCTTGAAAGAATTTAAAAACAAGGTCAAGTTCAATTTAGATGGATATGAAGAATAAAAGTACAGTAAAAAAAATTAAAAAATTATAGAAAAAAAAATGAGTTGAAAGGGGGTTGAAAGCGAGTTGAAAGGGGTAATTAGAGACACAAAATTACACTCTTCAAATTTTGGACCAAATTCATCTAAAACTTAGAAAATCGAACCAGAATTTACTCATTAAAAGTCGTTGTTTGACTTGTTAAAAAAGTCTCATTTCGAGCCAGAATCGTGTAAAAAATCAGAAATCATTATTTAAATGATCTGTAGGTGATACGTATTTCAGTTTATGAAATAATTTACTTTCTGAGTCATAAAAGTTTGTTTAATCTTTTCCGAATTTTCCTCAGCCGTGTCGTTATGAAAATTGATTGACAAACTTCTATTTCTGAATCATATAGGTACTAATTTTTTCGTAACATTACATTTTATCGAATCGTTTTGAGTAGCTCAGTTGGTAATTTAGGACCAGCCTTTATCCGTATAAAGGTTCATCTTTTACTTTCTGACCATGTGCAAGAAAGTTGATGTCATAACACCTTTTCTGAAGATGAAATAATTCCTTTCAAAAGACTTTCACACAACCCATTCCAAAGTCTTTACTTTCTGAGCTGCATTAACATTATAAGCGATAAATGATCTGAAACTGCTGTTTGAGACAGAGAGAGACTGATGACTCTCAAACTGCTGTTTGTGAGTCATAAGCTAATTTACGCCCCCCCCCCTTACCGCTTTTTCTAAATTGGGTAATCTACGATCAGCCGTACAAGTGTAAAAAAATCATCTTTTCTACGACCATGTAAAAATAAACAACTTTTGTCATACCTTGCCCTAGCCGAAAACGTAACTTTCGTCTCTAGTGAGAGAAAATCCCATAACGTTAACTTTCGTCTCTAGTGACGAAAGTAAGTTGTTCTAATTTCGCCTGTATATCGCCAATTAAATGCGATTTAACTGTTCTAATCTTATAAAACACCATGGAAAATTGGTGATGTCATATTGGCGATGTCATGGAGGTGTCACGTTGACAATGACGCGCCTTAATTTTTAAAAGAAATACTCATAGAGATTGTTTCTAAAATTAATGAGGACTTAATGTTAGCATGGTCGAAGAAAAAGTATAGTGTTTTACTCGTCAAAAAAGCATTTTCTATCGCGGTGTCACGTTGACAATGACGCGCCTTAATTTTTGAAAGAAATACTCTATAGAGATTGTTTTTAAAGTTAATGAAGATTTAATGTTGCAAAGCATGGCCGAAGAAAAAGTATAGTGTTTTACTCGTCAAAAAAGCATTTTCTATCGCTCGAGAATATTACCAAACTCGGCTTCGCCTCGGTTGGTAAACTTTTCTTTTCCGAGAGAAAATGCTATTTTCGTCACTCGTTAAACAATATACTATTACAACACTTTTTCTGAAGTTGAGAAATAGTAATAGAAAGTTTATTATGTCTTTCACACAACCCTAAGAACGAGAAGATTTAAATGACCTGCAGAAGACAAGCATTTGAGTTTTTAAAATAATTTACTTTCTGAGTCGTAAAACTTTCTTTAGCCTAATTTTCCTCGCCGATCTTGTAATAAAAATTAATAACCCGTCAAGTTTCAGTTTCTGAGCCGTAAACTATTTTTTTTTCATCACATTTTACCATATCGTTTTGTTTAACTCTGTTGGTAATTTAAGACGTAAAGTCTCACGTCTTACTTTCTGAGCATTTGTAAAAATATCATTATTGGACTTCTCCTGAGCTTGATATAATACAGTTTTTTTACTTCTATTATGATTTTCAGACTTTTGCACAACCCAAAAATCGATGCAGTTACTTTCTGAGCTGCACTAACATTACAGCTGACTTAAATGACCTGCAGATGAAAAACTATTCATATTTTATAATAATTTACTTTCTGAGTCACATGACTTTCTTTAGTCCTATTTTTTTCTGATCTTCTGAGCTTAATACATATATACAGTTTTTATGAGGACTCTTATTATGACTTTCTGATTTTTATACAATTAAAAAAATCGATGCACTTACTTTCTGAGCTGCAGTAACGTTACTGCCAATTTAAATGATTTGCAGGTGATACATAATAATTCAGTTTTTATACTAATTTAGTATCTGAGTCAAAAAAAATTGTTTAATATTTTCATAATTCGCCTCAGCGATCTCGTTATTAAAATTGACGAACTAACAAACTGCTATTTCCGAATCATAAGGTTTGTCCCCACCATCAAAATTCGTGTAAATGTACCAATCAAATCGTGTATTCAGTTGGTAAAATTATCATGTTTTACTTTCTGAGCATGTGCAAAGAAATTAACAAAAGAAAAATTAAAGAATTAAGAAATAAACATCTTTATGGATGTTTATTATCTCTTTTTCGATGCATTTACTTTCCGAGCTCCATCAACAATTGAGCCAGTTTAAATAAACCTAACTCTGTTGGTAATCTAGGACCAGCCTCTAAACATATAGCGTCTCATGTCTGACTTTCTGAACATTTGCAAAAAAAATATTGTTAAAAAAGATCTTCTTCTGAGCCTGATTTGACAACCCTAAAATCGATGCATTTACTTAATGAGCTGCATTAATGTGCTGCCGATTTAAATGATTTAAGGGTTATAGATATTTGAGTTTTTAAAATAATTCACTTTCTGAGTTACTCAAGCTTTATGCTGTGTTAGCTTAGTGGCATTTTGGAGTGTTTAGCCAGTTTAGTGCAAAAATTCTAGTTTAATTTTTCTTTTATTACAAGTTTAGATTAGAAAATACGGGATCACATCTGCTTTAATCTGGAAAAATGTATTCAAGGTACAAAAAAAAACTCAGAAAGTAATTGCAGAAATCAGAACACGTGGCCTTTCAACGTGCTGAGGTTCCGAAAACCCATACAGTAACTTCTAAAATACGTCAGTTAAGAGAAAATTTCCAGGAGACTTTTTTATTTATTTATTTTTAATAAAAAGTTGGATCAGAAAATAAATGCAAATATGCCGGAAAATTGACTTGGGCAAGTTAATCAAAATACATGCAGCTCAGAAAGTATTTACGACAAACAAAAAAATTAGACATTAAACATACTGAGGTTGATGAGTGATGGCTAATGATTATTTTTCTTCGTCGGTTTTGTTGCGTAATTTTTTGGTTGTTCGATTGGATTCTCACCCTAAGAACTTAATATTTTTGAGCCAGCCATAGGCTAATTTCTTTCCCTTTCAATAACATTTTACAAAAATCTTTTTGAGAACGTGATTACGTAGAAAGTTTTACAGTTTACTTTCTGAATATGCAAAGACATTAAGGTCAAAACAATTTTTTTTCTGAGCTTGAAACATTTTTTACGCCTTTACTATGATTTTTGGACTTTGATAATCTAAGCATTTACTTTCTGAGCTGCATTAACTTTACTGCCGTTTTAATTGATTTGCAGGTGATACATATTTGAGTTTTTAAAATAATTTACTTTCTGAGTTACTCAAGCTTTCTAAAAGTTTGTTTGACTTTGATTTTTTCGGCCGGAGAAATTTTGTGGTTTTTTGATTGAATTTTTACCCTGTGAAATTGCTATTTCTGAGCTATAAGCTATTTCGTTTCGCCTACTATAACATTCTAGAAATATCTCTCTGAGTCATGCGTATAAGGGTATCTGAACAGGTAGATATAGGTGTTACGTTTTGTTTTCGGAACACGTGCTAAGATATAATTGTTAAAACAAATTTACTTCTGAGCTTGAATTGAAACCGTTCTTTGTGCCTTTACCATGACTGTTTGATATTTGATAATCTATTTACTTTCTGAGCTGCATTAACTTTACTGCCGTTTTAATTGATTTGCAGCTGATACATATTTGAGTTTTTAAAATAATTTACTTTCTGAGTTACTCAAGCTTTCTAAAAGTTTGTTTGACTTTGATTTTTTCGGCCGGAGAAATTTTGTGGTTTTTCGATTGCATTTTTACCCTAAGAAATTGCTATTTCTAAGCTATAAGCTATTTCCTTACGCCTACTATAACATTCTAGAAATATCTCTCTGAGTCATGTGTATAAGGGTATCTGAACAGGTAGATATAAGTGTTACGTTTTGTTTTCTGAACACATGCTAAGATATTATTGTTAAAACAAATTTACTTCTGAGCTTGAATTGAAACCGTTCTTTGTGCCTTTACCATGACTGTTTGATATTTGATAATCTATTTACTTTCTGAGCTGCATTAACGTTACTGCTGATTTAATTGATTTGCAGATGGACCATATTTGAGTGTTTAAAATAGTTTACTTTCTGAGTTACTCAAGCTTTTTAAAACCTTGTTTAATCTTATTTTTTCGGCGGTCTTCTGGAAATATTTTATTTTTTCCGATTGCATTATCAACCTAAAGATTGCTATTTCTGAGACTTAGGCTAATTTCTTTCAACTTATATGAGAGTATGTAAAAATCTCCGAGTACATGAGTATCTGAGTGCATAAGTGCATATAAAGTTTTACGTTTTATTTTCTGAACTCGTGCCAAAATATTATTGTCAAAACACCATTTCTTCTGAGCTTGAATTGGAACAGTTTTTTGACGTTTTTCCTATGACTTTTTGATATTTGGTCATCTATGTATTTACTTTCTGAGCTGCATTAACGTTATTGTCGATTTAATCGATTTACAGATGATACATACTGGCGCTTTTATAATAATTTAGTTTCTGAGTTAATCAAGCTTCTTAAAACCGAGTTAGCTTAGTGCCATTGTGGAGTGCTTAGCATAGCTCAGTGCAAAATTCTAGTTTAATTTCTCTTTTATTACTAATTTGAATTAGTAAATACGGCATCAAATCTGCTTTACCTAATCTTGAAAAATGTATTCAAAATACAATAAAAAACTCAAAAAGTAACTGCAAAAGTCAGAAAACGTGTCCTTTAAACGTACTGAGGTTCGAAAAACTCAGACAGTAACTTCTAAAATACGTCAGTTCAGATAAAATTTCCAGTCTAAATCGCCAGAAGACTTCTTTATTTAGTTTTTTAGATAATAAAAATTTGGATCAGAAAATATAGGTAAATATGCCGGAAAATTGACCTGGGCAATTTAATCAAAATACAAACAGCTCAGAAAGTATTTGCAGCAAACAAAAAAATTAGACATTAAACATACTGAGGCGGATGAGTGATGGCTGATGCTTATTTTTCTTCGGAGGCCTTGTTGCGAAATTTTTTGGTTTTTCAATTGCACTCCCAGTCTAAGAAGTTGCTATTTTTGAGCCAGCCATATTCTAATTTCTTTACCTTTCAATAACATTTCATAAAAAAATCTTTCTGAGTACATGAGCACGTAGAATGTTTTTCGGTTTACTTTCTGAATACTTGGAAAAACATTAATGTCAAAACAATTTTTTTTTGAGCTTGAATTGAAGCATTTTTTACGCTTTTCCTATGATTTTTGCTCTTTGATGATCTAAGCATTTACTTTCTGAGCTGCATCAACTTTACTGCGGTTTTAATTGATTTGCAGATGATACATATTTGGCGTATTAAAATAATTTTTTTTCTGAGTTACTCAAGCTTTCTAAAACCTTGTTTGACCTTAATTTTTTCGGCCGTCTTCTGCAGGAATTTGGGGGCTTTTTGATTGCATTTTTACCCTAAGAAACTATTATTTCTGAGCTATAAGCTATTTCCGTTCGCCTGCTAAAACAGTTTAGAAAAATCTCGCTGAGTACATGTGTATATGTGTATCTGAGTAAATATAAAGTTTTACGTCTTATTTTCTGAACCCGTGCCAAGATATTATTCTCAAGACAGCATTTCTTCTGAGCTTGAATTGGAAAAGTTTTTTGACGCAGTTCCCATGACTTTCTGATCTATAGTCATCTATGCATTTACTTTCTGAACTGCATTACAGAAAGCAGCTCAGAAATTGCATGCTGCATTACTATTTTACTGTCTTGCTAACTGTATTACTAACTTACTGTCGAATTAATTGATTTGCAGATGATACATCTTTGTGTTTTTATAATAATTTACTTTCTGAGTTACTCGAGCTCCTTAAAACCGTGTTAGCTTAGTGCCATTTTGGAGTGTTTAGCCAGCTTAGTGCAAAAATTCTAGTTTAATTTTCCTTTTATTCCAAGTTTGGATTAGAAATATGAGATCAAATCTGCTTTAATCTGGAAAAATGAATTCAAAATACAAAAAAAACTCAGAAAGTAATTGCAGAAGTCAGAACACGTGGCCTTTCAACGTGCTGAGGTTCCGAAAATTCATACAGTAACTTATAAAATCCGTCAGTGAAGAGAACATTTCCAGTCTAAGTCGCCTAAAAACTTCTTTATTTATTTTTAATAAAAATTTGGATCAGAAAATATAGATAAATATGCCGGAAAATTGACTTGGGCAATTTAATCAAAATACATACAGCTCAGAAAATATTTGCAGCTAACGACAAAAATAAAACATTAAACATACTGAACTTGATGAGTGATGGCTGATGCTTATTTTTCTTCGGCGGTCTTGTTGCGTAATTTTTTGGTTTTTCGATTGCATTCTCAGCCTAAGAAGTTGCTATATCTGAGCCAGCCATAGGCTCATTTCTCTCCATTTCAATAACATTTTTTAAAAATCTTTCTTGTACATGATTACGTAGAAAGTTTTACGGCTTACATTCGTAATACTTGCAAAGACATTAATGTCAAACCTTTTTTTTTCTGAGTTTGAATTGAAACATTTTTTACACTTTTCCTCTGAATTTTTGGTTTTTGGTCTTCTATGCATTTACTTTCTGAGCTGCATTAACTTGTGGAGAAATTTTGTGGTTTTTCGATTGCATTTTTACCCTAAGAAATTGCTATTTCTAAGCTATAAGCTATTTCCTTTCGCCTACTATGACATTTTAGAAAAATCTCTCTGAGTACATGCTTTTAGTGACTTTGACGCTTTTAGTTTTAGAGACATTTTATTTTTTATCCGATTGCATTATCAACCTAAAAATTGCTATTTCTGAGCCATAAGCTATTTTCTCTCCTCTTATATGAGAGTATGTAAAAATTGGGGGGGGGGGGATGCTGATTTTTCTTCGACGGTCTTGTTGCGAAATTTTTTGGTTTTTTGATTGTATTCCCAGCCTAAGAAGTTGCTATTTTTGAGACAGCCATATTGTAATTTCTTTCCCTTTAAATAACATTTTATAAAAAATCTTTCTGAGTACATAGAATGTTTTTCGGTTTACTTTCTGAATACTTGCAAGGACGTTAATGGCAAAACAAATTTTTTTTTTGAGCTTGAATTGAAACATTTTTTACGCTTTTTCTATGATATTTGATCTTTGATGATCTAAGCATTTACTTTCTGAGCTGCATTAACTTTACTGCCGTTTTAATTGATTTGAAGATGATACATATTTTGGTTTTTAAAATAATTTGCTTTCTGAGTTACTCAAGCTTTCTAAAACCTTGTTTGACCTTATTTTGTCGGTTATATTTCCGATTGCATTATCAATCTAAAAATTGCTATTTCTGAGCCATAAGCTATTTTCTTTCCTCTTATGTGAGAGTATGTAAAAATCTCTGAGTACATGAGTAAATGAGTTTCTGAGTACATAAGTCCATATAGAGTTTTACGTTTTCATTTGTGAGTAGGTGCAAAGATATTAGTGTCAAACCACATTTTCTTCTGAGTTTAAATAGGAACAGTTTTTTGAGGCCTTTTCTGTGACTTCGTGATCTTTGGTCATCTATGAATTTACTTTCTGAGCTGCGTTAACGGTATTGTCGATTTAATTTATTTGCCGATGATACATATTTGTGTTTTTATAATAATTTACTTTCTGAGTCACAAAAAACTTTATTTGGTCTTATTCGGCAAAACCTTATGGCTTTCTGTTTGCACTCTAAACCTGAAAAGTGGCTATTTTTGAGCTATAGGGTAATTCCTTTCCTCTTTTATAATAGTTTTCGAGTACATGAGTATATGAATATCTGAGTATATAAATATACATATATAGTTCTTACATTTTATTTTCTAAACACGTGCAACGACATTATGGTCAAAACAAATTTTCGTCTGATCTTCATTTAAAACAGTTCGTTAGTTTTTTCTTATGATTTTTTGATAATTTATTCATTTACTTTCTGAGCTGTACTAGTGTTAGTGCCGATTTAAATGATCAACAGGTAAAACATTTAAATTTTTTAAATATTTACTTTCTTCTGAGTTGCTCTCTTTTTACCTGCAAACAAATTCATAATAGATTATAGAAAATTTTTGGTCTTTGGTCATTTATGCATTTACTTTCTGAGCTGCATTAACTTGTGGAGTGTGTGTCTTGTGGAGAAATTTTGTGGTTTTCGGATTGCATTTTTACCCTAAGGAATTGCTATTTCTAAGCTATAAGCTATTTCCTTTCGCCTACTATGACATTTTAGAAAAATCTCTCTTAGTACATGCTTATATGAATATCTGAGTACATATAAAGTTTTACGTCTTATTTTCTGAATACGTGTCAAGATATTATTGTTAAAACCAATTTTCTTCTGAGCTTGAATTAAAACATTTTTTTGTGCCATTACTATGACTTTTTGATCTTTAATAATCCATTTACTTTCTGAGCTGCATTAACGTTACTGCTGATTTAATTGATTTGCAGATGGACCATATTTGAGTGTTTAAAATAGTTTACTTTCTGAGTTACTCAAGCTTTCTAAAACCTTGTTTGATCTTATTTTTTCGGCGGTCTTCTGGAAATATTTTATTTTTTCCGATTGGATTATCAACCTAAAAATTGCTATTTCTAAGCCCTAGGCTAATTTCTTACCCCTTATATGAGAGCATGTAAAAATCTCCGAGTACATGAGTATCTGAGTGCATAAGTACATATAAAGTTTTACGTTTTATTTTCTGAACTCGTGCCAAAATATTATTGTCAAAACACCATTTCTTCTGAGCTTGAATTGGAACAGTTTTTTGACGTCTTTCCTATGACTTTTTGATATTTCGTCATCTATGTATTTACTTTCTGAGCTGCATTAACGTTATTGTCGATTTAATCGATTTACAGATGATACATACTGGCGCTTTTATAATAATTTAGTTTCTGAGTTAATCAAGCTTCTTAAAACCGAGTTAGCTTAGTGCCATTGTGGAGTGCTTAGCATAGCTCAGTGCAAAATTCTAGTTTAATTTCCCTTTTATTACTAATTTGAATTAGTAAATACGGCATCAAATCTGCTTTAATCTTGAAAAATGTATTCAAAATACAAAAAAAAACTCAAAAAGTAACTGCAAAAGTCAGACAAAGTGGCCTTTAAACGTACTTAGGTTCGAAAAACTCAGATAGTAACTTCTAAAATACGTCAATTCAGACAACATTTCCAGTCTAAATCGCCAGAAGACTTCTTTATTTAGTTTTAATAAAAATTTGGATCAGAAAATATAGGTAAATATGCCGGAAAATTGACCTGGACAATTTAATCAAAATACATACAGCTCAGAAATTATTTGCAGCAAACAAAAAAATTAGACATTAAACATACTGAGGTTGATGAGTGATGGCTGATGCTGATTTTTCTTCGACGGTCTTGTTGCGAAATTTTTTGGTTTTTTGATTGTATTCCCAGCCTAAGAAGTTGCTATTTTTGAGACAGCCATATTGTAATTTCTTTCCCTTTAAATAACATTTTATAAAAAATCTTTCTGAGTACATAGAATGTTTTTCGGTTTACTTTCTGAATACTTGCAAGGACATTAATGGCAAAACAAATTTTTTTTTAGCTTGAATTGAAACATTTTTTACGCTTTTTCTATGATATTTGATCTTTGATGATTTAAGCATTTACTTTCTGAGCTGCATTAACTTTACTGCCGTTTTAATTGATTTGAAGATGACACATATTTTGGTTTTTAAAATAATTTGCTTTCTGAGTTACTCAAGCTTTCTAAAACCTTGTTTGACCTTATTTTTTCGGCGGTCTTGCGTAGACATTTTATTTTTTTCCGATTGCATTATCAACCTAAAAATTTTCTACTTTCTATTTTTCTATTTTCTTTCCTCTTATGTGAGAGTATGTAAAAATTTCTGAGTACATGAGTATATGAGTTTCTGAGTACATAAGTCCATATAGAGTTTTACGTTTTAATTTCTGAGTAGGTGCAGTGTCAAAACACATTTTCTCCTGAGTTTAAATAGGAACAGTTTTTTGAGGCCTTTTCTGTGACTTCGTGATCTTAGGTCATCTATTCATTTACATTCTGAGCTGCGTTAACGGTATTGTCGATTTAATTAATTTGCCGATGATACCTATTTGTGTTTTTATAATAATTTACTTTCTGAGTCACAAAAAACTTTATTTGGTCTTATTCGGCAAAACCTTATGGCTTTCTGTTTGCACTCTGTAAACCTGAAAAGTGGCTATTTGTGAGCTATAGGGTAATTCCTTTCCTCTTTTATAACAGTTTATAAAATATTTTTCGAGTACATGAGTATATGACTATCTGAGTATATAAATATACATATATAGTTCTTACATTTTAGTTTTTAAACACGTGCAATGACATTATGGTCAAAACAAATTTTCGTTTGATCTTCATTTAAAACAGTTCTTTAGTTTTTCTTATGATTTTTTGATCATCTATTCATTTACTTTCTGAGCCGTACTAGTGTTAGTGCCGATTTAAATGATCAACAGGTAAAACATTTGAATTTTTTAAATAATTACTTTCTTCTGAGTTGCTCTCTTTTTACCTGCAAACAAATTCATAATAGATTATAGAAAATTTTTGGTCTTTGGTCATTTATGCATTTACTTTCTGAGCTGCATTAACTTGTGGAGTGTGTGTCTTGTGGAGAAATTTTGTGGTTTTTCGATTGCATTTTTACCCTAAGAAATTGCTATTTCTAAGCTATAAGCCATTTCCTTTCGCCTACTATGACATTTTAGAAACATCTCTCTGAGTACATGCTTATATGAATATCTGAGTACATATAAAGTTTTACGTCTTATTTTCTGAATACGTGTCAAGATATTATTGTTAAAACCAATTTTCTTCTGAGCTTGAATTAAAACATTTTTTTGTGCCTTTACTATGACTTTTTAATCTTTAATAATCCATTTACTTTCTGAGCTGCATTAACGTTACTGCTGATTTAATTGATTTGCACATGATACATATTTGAGCTTTTAAAATAGTTTACTTTCTGATTTACCTACTCAAGCTTTCTAAAACCTTGTTTGACCTTATTTTTTCGGCGGTCTTTTAGAGACATTTTATTTTTTATCCGATTGCATTATCAACCTAAAAATTGCTATTTCTGAGCCATAAGCTATTTTCTCTCCTCTTATATGAGAGTATGTAAAAATTGGGGAGGGATGCTGATTTTTCTTCGACGGTCTTGTTGCGAAATTTTTTGGTTTTTTGATTGTATTCCCAGCCTAAGAAGTTGCTATTTTTGAGACAGCCATATTGTAATTTCTTTCCCTTTAAATAACATTTTATAAAAAATCTTTCTGAGGTCATAGAATGTTTTTCGGTTTACTTTCTGAATACTTGCAATGACATTAATGGCAAAACAATTTTTTTTTTAGCTTGAATTGAAACATTTTTTACGCTTTTTCTATGATATTTGATCTTTGATAATCTAAGCATTTACTTTCTGAGCTGCATTAACTTTACTGCCGTTTTAAATGATTTGAAGATGACACATATTTTGGTTTTTAAAATAATTTGCTTTCTGAGTTACTCAAGCTTTCTAAAACCTTGTTTGACCTTATTTTTTCGGCGGTCTTGTGTAGACATTTTATTTTTTTCCGATTGCATTATCAACCTAAAAATTTTCTATTTTCTATTTTTCTATTTTCTTTCCTCTTATGTGAGAGTATGTAAAAATTTCTGAGTACATGAGTATATGAGTTTCTGAGTACATAAGTCCATATAGAGTTTTACGTTTTCATTTCTGAGTAGGTGCAGTGTCAAAACACATTTTCTTCTGAGTTTAAATAGGAACAGTTTTTTGAGGCCTTTTCTGTGACTTCGTGATCTTTGGTCATCTATTCATTTACTTTCTGATCTGCATTAACTTGTGGAGTGTGTGTCTTGTGGAGAAATTTTGTGGTTTTTCGATTGCATTTTTACCCTAAGAAATTGCTATTTCTAAGCTATAAGCTATTTCCTTTCGCCTACTATGACATTTTAGAAAAATCTCTCTGAGTACATGCTTATATGAATATCTGAGTACATATAAAGTTTTACGTCTTATTTTCTGAATACGTATCAAGATATTATTGTTAAAACCAATTTTCTTCTGAGCTTGAATTAAAATATTTTTTTGTGCCTTTACTATGACTTTTTAATCTTTAATAATCCATTTACTTTCTGAGCTGCATTAACGTTACTGCTGATTTAATTGATTTGCACATGATACATATTTGAGCTTTTAAAATAGTTTACTTTCTGATTTACCTACTCAAGCTTTCTAAAACTTTGTTTGACCTTATTTTTTCGGCGGTCTTTTAGAGACATTTTATTTTTTATCCGATTGCATTATCAACCTAAAAATTGCTATTTCTGAGCCATAAGCTATTTTCTCTCCTCTTATATGAGAGTATGTAAAAATTGGGGGGGGATGCTGATTTTTCTTCGACGGTCTTGTTGCGAAATTTTTTGGTTTTTTGATTGTATTCCCAGCCTAAGAAGTTGCTATTTTTGAGACAGCCATATTGTAATTTTTTTCCTTTTAAATAACATTTTATAAAAAATCTTTCTGAGTACATAGAATGTTTTTCGGTTTACTTTCTGAATACTTGCAACGACATTAATGGCAAAACAAATTTTTTTTGAGCTTGAATTCAAAAATTTTTTACGCTTTTTTTATGATATTTGATCTTTGATGATCTAAGCATTTACTTTCTGAGCTGCATTAACTTTACTGCCGTTTTAATTGATTTGAAGATGACACATATTTTGGTTTTTAAAATAATTTGCTTTCTGAGTTACTCAAGCTTTCTAAAATCTTGTTTGACCTTATTTTTTCGGCGGTCTTGTGTAGACATTTTATTATTTTCCGATTGCATTATCAACCTAAAAGTTGCTATTTCTGAGCCATAAGCTATTTTCTTTCCTCTTATGTGAGAGTATGTAAAAATCTCTGAGTACATGAGTATATGAGTTTCTGAGTACATAAGTCCATATAGAGTTTTACGTTTTAATTTCTGAGTAGGTGCAGTGTCAAAACACATTTTCTTCTGAGTTTAAATAGGAACAGTTTTTTGAGGCCTTTTCTGTGACTTCGTGATCTTTGGTCATCTATGCATTTACTTTCTGAACTGCGTTAACGGTATTGTCGATTTAATTATTGTGTGATAATTTAGTTATTGTGTGATTTAGTATTGTGTTTTTATAATAATTTACTTTCTGAGTCACAAAAAACTTTATTTGGTCTTATTCGGCAAAACCTTATGGCTTTCTGTTTGCACTCTGTAAACCTGAAAAGTGGCTATTTGTGAGCTATAGGGTAATTCCTTTCCTCTTTTATAACAGTTTATAAAATATTTTTCGAGTACATGAGTATATGACTATCTGAGTATATAAATATACATATATAGTTCTTACATTTTATTTTCTAAACACGTGCAACGACATTATGGTCAAAACAAATTTTCGTCTGATCTTCATTTAAAACAGTTCTTTAGTTTTTTCTTATGATTTTTTGATCATCTATTCATTTACTTTCTGAGCCGTACTAGTGTTAGTGCCGATTTAAATGATCAACAGGTAAAACATTTGAATTTTTTAAATATTTACTTTCTTCTGAGTTGCTCTCTTTTTACCTGCAAACAAATTCATAATAGATTGTCGAAACACATTTTCTAAGCTGGAAGTAAAACTGTTTTATATTTTTTTTTAATCTTCACGCAACCGTTTAGTTTCGATATATGCCTTTACTTTCTGAGCTGAATTGACGTTACTGTCGATTTAATTAATTTGCAGATGATACACATTTGTGTTTTTTTAATAATTTACTTTCTTATTCGGCAAAACCTTATTTCTTTCTGTTTGCTTTCTAACCCTGAAAACTGGCTATTTTTGAGCCACAGACCAATTTTTTTTTCTGTTATAACAGTTAATGAAATATTTTGCGAGTACATGAGTATATGAATATCTGAGCACATATATAGTTCTTACATTTTATTTTCTAAAGACGTGCAACGATATTATGGTCAAAACAAATTTTCGTCTGAGCTTCATTTAAAACAGTTTTTTAGTTTTTTCTTATGACTTTTTGATCATCTATGCATTTACTCTCTTCACGCATTAGTGTTAGTGTCAATTTAAATAATTAGCAGGTAAAACATATTTAAATTCTTTAAATATTTATTTTCTGAGTTGGTCTCTCTTTACATGCAAAGAAATTAGTAATAAGTTGTCGATCACACTTCCTAAGCTGGATGTAAAACTGTTTTTTGTTTTTTTTAAATCTTGACACAATCATTTAGTTTCGATCGACGCATTTACTTTCTGAGCTGCATTAACGTTACTGGCGATTCAAAAGGTCTATTTGAGTTTTTAAAATAATTTACTTTCTGAGACACTCCAACTTTCTATAATCTTTCCAACTTTCTTCAATGGTTTCACAGTCTGACAAGTTGCTATTTTTTATTCTTTTCTCTTTCTATGACATTTTATAAAATCTTTCTGAGTAGCACTGTTTGCAATCTATGAAACCAGCTGTTAGACATATAAAGTAGATTTTACGCTTTACTTTCTGAGCACGTGCAAAGGAATTAGTGTCGAAACACTGGGTTGGAAATAATAGTTTTTTGCGGTGCTTACCCAAAGATGCATTTACTTTCTGAGCGCATCAACGTATAACTATTAATTTGCAAATATGGTCCAACCTTGACCTGTATATTGTTTCCAACACTAGACTAGGGATAAACTAATCTTCTCGTGGAAAAGCCGATACTACCTCGGCAGCAATGTAACAACAAAATACGGGATGTTCATTAGAAAACGTCACCTAGAAGGCTATGAATTTTTGACAGAAACAGATGACATAATCATGTTATACTTTTCAATCAAAGAAAGGAATAAGACTGTGAAGGCCTTCACGGTCGGTCAAAACAATCTAAAGTGTTTTCCGGGCTTTGAGCCGTGGTCCAATGGAATTTCTTCCTGATGTTTCGTCTACAGTTGCGGCAGACATTAAAGCCGCGCGCCCTGCCCCGAACCCGGTTCGAAATTTTGTCGCGGAATTCCATTGAACCACGGCTTCAAAGCCCGGAAAACACTTTACATTGTAAAGGAAGGAATGGCATTAATATTTTTCGTTTGAAATTTCGCATCCAACTAGATGGTGTTTTTAAATGAAACTTCCTAAAACGATACACTCCAGCGATATGATGATTATTATTGAGCAAGCGTCACGTGTACGTTTTCTTAATCCTTTTGCGGCAGTCGAAAAATTAGTTGCAGCAATTTGAGACGTCAAAGTGTTTTATAGCCCCCCTATAAGAAATTACCCCCAATTACCTCTCCAAGCTATTAAAGCAGTTATTACGCTATAGGGCGGCTATATTGTATCAGCAGCACCGCAGAGAACGAACAGGTTTCCAGCTTGGCCTGACAAATTTCCGTACCTGCTGCAAGCAAATCATTAAACCCGATTAATCCATTAGTCAAACCCTAAAAGACCCCGTCAATTGAAAATCAGTATAAACGTCCGATGTCACGTGAATAATTCGAGCACATTCATTTCATGTAACATTAGCTACACCGCAGAAATTTCATTATATTTGAAATCCGATCTAACAACGTAACGAGACCCAATTCTGTATCCGCGGTTTTATGTAATGGAGCACTTCGGTTCAACAACGTGAAATAAGATAAGTAATTTCGTGAAATTGGCAGTTTTTTTCGTTTCAGAAATCGCCATGTTGCTGCCGGGGTCTTTGTCGCAGAGCAGGATAGCCAACGCTACCAGTGATATCAGGAAGAACTTGAGGGTGAGGGATCCCACCGAGTACCCACAATATGATCCTAAGAAAACGTAAGTAGAGCAAGTGATACTAAATCATATAGGGAGGGGGGGAGGGGGGGGGGGGGGGGGTGCTAAAACTTCGAACGTAAAGCCATGGCAAAATTGGAAAAGTTACGAGAAAGTTTTATTAGGTGTCTTTATTTATTTAATTTCGTGGGGATGATTGGAATATGTGGCGGATTCGACGAAATTTACTTACGAAGTGAAACCAGTCGCGAGATTTTACGGAAACCTTCTATTTTTGTTCGGTTTTATTAATACAATATTCATAAGCTTCAGCAGAGTTTCGGATCGGTAGAATCAACTTAATTTACAAGTATAAGATATTTTTCCTAATCAGGAAAGGATTTATTGAAATATAAATTTTCAGTCAAGGAATAAATAAATATTTCAGAGAGTTTTAAAATGTATGACTTTTCTAAACGAGAAATTGATTTTGCAATAGATAAATAGCTTTTGTTAAACCAACTTCCAACATGTGTAGGTCCGCCATATTCTCGGTTGAATAAGGAATAATTATCATCCTATTTAGCATGCAGGACTGTGGTTTGTTTGGACACGATTGTCGATAAAGTGCAAATTAATACACCATATTTGAAACATATTTATGAACATTTAAAACTCATAAATATATTAACTGAATTTCCAACTCTCTAATATTTACTAAATTTATACTCCTACTAAAGTTATTTTTATGCTGTTTTCAATCTACGAAGGTAATAAACTTAATTTGAATGAAAGTTTTTTTTTTAATAGCAAAACACTCGATTCTAGAAGTGTCTAAAAGTCTACGATTCGGTGAGGTCTCTCAGAGCGAAGAGATGATAGTTTACTAAGTGATTTTTTAAATCGGGCAAAAAGTGATAAAAATCAGCTTAAATAAAAAAAAACAAATAAGAAGAGAAAGAGACTAAATTGAAAATGAAATAAAATAGTATGGTTACGGGATACGGGTTCCAATAATTTATCGTCAATCAACAACACACACTAAATTTATTTACTTTTAACTAATACAACACGATTAAAACACAATTGCTCTTTACTACGGCCTGAACACACTCTCGTATTTTCGAGAACGTGATGATAATGTATTGCGTCCTCTCAATTTACAGATGTAATGGTTTTGCAGGTTTAGGACAAATAAAACTCCCTTGTCGTTTGAATAATGGCCAACGTTTCGACGTTTAATTTACGTCTTCTTCAGGGCTATACTCGGCGACAAAGGATGACGTCAATAAACAAAATTACATCCATGATGCACGTCACACATTACGCTCGCCAGCACCATCACAGCACTAATATCGTTCGGCACAAGGAGTGGCCGGCGACCCAACAACGAATCGTTGTTTGGGAAGAAGTCGTAAATTAAACGTCGAAACGTTGGCCTTTATTCAAACGACAAGGGAGTTTTATTTGTCCTAAACCTGCAAAACTATTGCATCTTTCGAGAACGGAAGCGACTGTTCCCGGTTCTCGTATATTCTAGATGGGTTTCCGAGGTCGCGGTCGGAGCTCGGCGTTGCCGCTTCGACCTGAATCTCTGTGGACCGACGGTCGGGGGTAACAATAGTATTTTGTGGCAAGATTTGTAAATGGTAAATGTAAGCTGAAACAGCATTTTAGTGTTTTTTGACTAAAATTTCTCCAAAAAAACTTTCTTATTTTTTTATTTAGACCTACCGAGTGACACCTCATTTGCAGCCTTTTTAAAGTCAAAATTTTAACAAAGAAGAGATAATTTACGCATCTATTTCGCGAATGAAAAGAAATAGGAAAAAAAATAAAATGACTAAAACTGAACCTAAAAAATAAAATTATTTAGTACTAATTGTGTGGCAGAGTTAACAGCAATTTCGTAAATGGTAAATTTACTTACTTAAGGTGAACAACGTTTAAAAAAAAATTTTGGTCTGAAATTTTCCCAAAAACAACACATACTAAATAAATCCTTAATTTCAGCTTCCTTGTAGTAAAGAATTCACCAAGAAAGGCAAAATTTACGTATCGAGATCGTTAAATATAAAAATATAGAAAAAAAAGGTAACAAGAAAATACAAAAAAAAAAAACTTTTTTCTGTATTTTCTTAATCAGTTCTGAAAGTCAATAATAAGTTTACGAGAGTTAAAAGCAATCTTGTAGATGGTAAATTTAAGTCAAAACAACATTTTAGTGGGTTTTTGTATAAAAATGTTCCAAAAAAACTTTTATATATTTTAACTTAGGCGTACCAAGTGAAACCTCGTTTTCAGCTGCCTTGAAGTCAGGAAGTCAAAATGAAGAAAGAATTTACGTTTCAAGAACGCTAAATAAAAAAAATATGAAAAAATAAAGAAATTAAAACTGAAGCTAAAGAAATAATTTAGTACAAATTGTTGCAGATTTAAGAGCAATTTTGTCATTGGTAAATTTACGTACCTAATTTGAACAGGGTTTAAGTGTTTTTTGTCCAAAATGTTTCAAAAAATTCTATTTATTTTTTGATTTAGACAAAACATACCAAATGAGTCCACGTTTTCAGCTGCCCTAAACTAAGACATTTAACACCAAAAGCAGAATTTAAGTGTATAGATTATTAACGAAAAAAAACAAATAAAGTAATAAAAAAAGACTTAAATTGAATATAAAGAAATAAAAAAGTAGGTAATAAGAAAAAGAGACAAAAAGTGAAGAGGAACAAGTAAAATACGAGTAGATAAGTGTGTCATTTTTATCACACATACAAACAAATAAAATGTGAATATAAAGGGTGTCGCACAGGAATTTGGTAGTGGCAAATTTAAGTCAAAACAGCAATTTAAGGCTTTTTGTCAAGTCAAAACAATGTTTTAGATTTTTTGGCTTCAAATTTTTCCAAATTATTTTCTTTTTGGCTTAAGACATATCAAGTGATACCTCATTTTCTTTTGGCTTTTACTGAAGAATTCAAAAGTAAAGATAGAATTTACGTATCCAGATTATGAAAAAAAAATAACAAAAAAAAACTGAAAAGTGTGGAATAATTAAGAGCAAGCTTTATTTTTAGTTTTTTAGTTTATTTTTTTGTTTAGTTGTTTTAGTTTGTTTTTTACTTTATTTTTTAGATTTGAGATAAAACAGCATTTTAGTGTCATTTTTTGCCTAATTTTATCAAAAAACTATTTTTTATGTCGGTAGGAGGTAAAAGAGACATCAAGAAGATCAAAAACAGTTGTAATCACATCATAAAATAAATGGTTCCCATCGGATGTGATTGATCAGCGACAATTACGTCATGCTCTACTTATTCTAGCTTTCAAGTGTTAACTGTGGAATAATAAACACATTTTAACGCATATCGCAAAATGAATTAATTAATTGTGTTACATAAAATGGAAAAACACGATTCCCTGTTAGAGGAAATTGTCATATTCAAGGCTTGCCAGTAATCTGAGACTGATTTTGAGATCCTCTGTGAAGTCCAGTCTGTTAAAATTTTTCGCCGTAATGTGGTGAAGAATGTCTGTCTCTCTCACTGAGGCTCTAAGGTGTAATTTTGTCTTTCAGGTGATAATTTCCAAAAAAATGGAGTAGTTTTGGAGTACTCAACTTAAAAGTGAAATTCTTTCCACAATAATACAAATAATAACTTAAAATGAAATAATAATTTTTTTATATTTAACAATTATTTTTGTGTGGTTAAACTGGTTAGTTAAGATACCAGGATTATTTTTGGTGTATTTACGGTTCTAATTGGATTTTTTCAAGAACGATATTGTTACGGGATTCGGGTTCCAATAATTTGTCGTCAATTAACTACACACTTTTATTTACTTTTAACTATTACAACACGATTAAAAAACAATTACTCTCTACTGACAATTCGAAGTGTTTGCTTGTCCGCTTATTTCGCTTATTTACTACACTGCACTATCTATTCAATCCCATCTCGCGCGGCGCGCTGCTTACCCGACCTGAACACACTCTCGTACTTTCGAGAATGGAGGCGACTGTTCCCGGTCTCGTTTAGTCTAGATGGGTTCTCGAGGCGCGGTGGGCGCTCGGCGTTGCCGCTTCGGTCCGAATCTCTGTGGACCGACGCACATATTTGGAGCTGCAATACCCCTATGTGCGACGATCGGGCGTAACATTGCCCCTCTCTTAGTTCTGATCGTCCCGATCAGAGAAATCTCCACGATTTTAAGTCTTTAACCATTCAAGATGAACTACTTTCATCTTTGCTCTAGGGGTAACTTGGATTCTATATACCACGTCGTTAATCCGTTTGATAACTGTATATGGACCCTCCCAACTTGGAGGCAACTTGGGAGATTTTCCTTTCTTCCTCTGTGGATTATACAGCCACAAAAAGTCACCTGCCTTAAATCCTGCAGAATTTGCTCTTGGGTCATATCTGGGTTTCATCCGATCGCTGGCAATCTTTATCTTTGTCCTCACGTTACGATGGATTTCCTTTAATCTTTCTCGAAGTTCATCAGCGTAGTTCTGGACATCTTGCACCGGTTCTTCTGGCGATCCGTACACCAAATCTACCGGAAGACGAAGTTCTTGGCCAAATATACCTTGGCAGGGGTATCTCCTCCTATGTTCGTGTTATGCACTGCACCTCTGTAACCCATCATTAGAAGAGGCAGAAATGTGTCCCAATCTTTCTGGTGGTCCGCTACCATTTTGCAGAAGTGTTTTTCCATGGTTCGCCATGGTACGCCGAATCTACTGAAGAATTCGTCAACCAAGACCCTTGCCACAGTGTTAGTTTCCTGACTTGGTAGTGCAAAAGCTTCAGGCCATTTACTGAAATAATCCATGGCAACTAAGATGTATTTGTTACCATCATCCGTTTTTGGAAAAGGACCTGCCACATCGATCGCAATTATTTCAAATGGGGCGCCAACATTGTATTGCTTCATTTGCCCCCTAGCCTTTCTTTGAGGTTCTTTTACGGAGCAGCAGGTATCACAATTTCTGCACCACTCTTCGACGTCATCTTTCACCCAGTAGTACCTTACCCGATTTCTATCCAGGGTCATATTCACTCCAAAATGGCCTCGAGACACTCAATTGTGCATTTCTCGCTTTTCCCGTCGGGGCTTTCCCAAGTCCTCTTCAGTAAACCAGTCTGAATCCCCAAGGAATCCCATTGAGCCCATATAGCTCTTTGATTTTTTCGACGCACTCGACGTGTGTCGCACAACTCGCTTCCAGTCTGCATTTAGAAATGTAATTTCCTCCTTCCTGTTGAAATTGTTTTCGTGTTTAAAGATCTCAATGGCTTCCCTCGTTAGTCTCGGATAGTAGCGCTGTGATTGATGTAGGATCTCCACCTCATTAAAAAGGATGTTTTGACCTTCAGAGAGAGTGCTCTGCTACTGCTGACTTTTGCGTTTGTCCCAGCCTGCAACTCCTTTTGTGTTCTGTGATCCTCGTGTTGACACTGCGTTTTGTGGTGCCAATGGATACAGAGCCACAGCTTAACAAGATAGCAAGACAGTCTTAACCTTGTGCTTTTCCAGCAGCCTGCCGATCCTGTCCGTGACTTTGTGGATGTATGGTAGAGTAGCGATATAAGGTAAAAAAAATAATAAAAAAAAACTAATATCACAAAAGTTGAAACTTTGTTGGCATATTTATTATGTTGTAAACAAATAGAAAAACGTATCCAGCTGACTTGAGAGTGGTGAATTATGCACCAGGTGGTCGGTCACGTGAACCAGTGAAAAATATTCATTTTTTTTCAAGCGGACTAAAAGTACGTCATTTGTTTTCTCCATACGCACACCTAAAGTGGGCTTTCAAATCCTGAGACCAAAAAAGTAGCAAAAAAGTCCTAGGCAGTAAAAGTAAAGTCAAAAGTCACCGCTAGTGTCATGGTGGCGCATATATAAACGATTTTCATTCACCAAAATTATTTTAATAATAGATGTCACCAGATAAACCGATCTGAGTGTATTGCCATCTTTACATTCTTGTTGAAAAAACAAAGGACAGAAATACTCTCAGAGCTCTCAAGAGCACCATCCGAAACCGTTAATAGTCGAAATCGCATAGGGTCTCGAATTCTGAATTCATCTGTTAAATGTCATGCGCGTCATCATATTTATGTGTCAATGTGACATTTATTAATTTAGTATTGACAATAATGCTACAAATTCTTAATTTACCATAATCATTGGTTATTATTTAATACATTAAAACCATTGAACATTGAAAACCACCATTCCAACATATTCTATGTATTTTACAAATAATATACACAATTGGGTAAGTACCTAGACCCGCTTAAACAGGATGAGAGAAAATTGCAAAACTGAACCACTTTTAAATAGATTTCTTATTTCTTGCATGCTTGAAAAAAAATAGTATATGTTACTCGGAGTAAAAGGTCTTTTTGTGCTTCGCCCAGTTGCAGGCCTCAGCTTCGCTTCGGCCGTCAATCTCTGGGCTCAGCACGAAAAGACCCACTTTTACTCCTAGTGACATAATCTACTATAATGTTAATATACCTACCTGCCTAATATCCAAAAACAATTTGTGTACTTTTTACAACTTTGACACCCTGTCCTAACTTCAGAGAGAATCGGATCGGAAGCTGCAAAGTGGCATTATAAAACCCCACTTAGTAGTGTTTATAATTTAACCAGCACCAAGCCACACTTAGCTAGTTACAACCTTTGACAACAACAATTGAAGCTCCTCCTTGAAACATTATAAAACATTTTTGTAATGCTTTTATTCCAGCCAATGTACCAAATTCTTGATTGTAAGACATGAAATAAGACATGAAAGTCTTGTAAAAGGATTCTATGTGGTTGGTCTAATGACAGACTTAGAAAAGTATTTAAATGGTAAGTTTAACAGGAGTTTTAAAAAAGGACAGTATGTACTAAAATAGTGGTATGGAAACATCTTGGACTTCCATTTCTATATTGAGTTTTTTTAGACGACATTTCGAGCAGTGGAATCTCTGCTCAGTTTCAAGTGAAACTGATACAAGCAGAGATTTCAGTCTCACTTGAAAATGAGCAGAGATTCCACTGCTCAAAACGTGGTGTAAAAATACTCAATAAAGACAATGGAAGTCCAAGATGTTTCGCTTAATATTACATCATTGTCTACCACCTTTAAACAAAAATAGTGGTATGTTTGAAAGCAGATAGTATGTTTAAAATATTTTAGTATGTTTAAAAGTCCACAGAACTTTCTTATGATGAAAAAAATATAAACATGTTTTGTACATAGTTGGACTAAAGATGAATTTAGAAGATAAGTATTTAAATGGCAAGTTCAGCAGGACTTTTATAAAAGGATAATATGTAACGAAATAGTAGTATGTTTAAAAGTAAATAAAATGTTTAAAGTATTTTAGTATAAATATCTATAATATATATGATAGTATGCTTAAAAGTGGCTAGACATTCTTACAATGAAAAACTATAAACAAACAATACTGTATGGATCAGAACCAATTACATACCTACCACTTTTTGGAGGGCCTGTGGAAAAGCATGATTTTGGTTACCTAATTATTTCTAAAATGCTCATTGTTAATATCACATTTTGTGTGTTTAAGTTTAAACTAAAATTTTTTTTCACAACTTTTGACTGGAGGCTCTTAAAATTATTGTACAACACTTCCTTTGCCTAAAAGAAACAACATAGGAAAACACTTATTACCTAAGCTCTATTTACAAATCATCCCTGTGTTTGGATCACACTTAGCTTTTATAAAATGCCTTTCAAGAACCGAAATTCTAGCTGAACAACCAGCCTGGGTTTGTCTTTCAGGGCAATGCAGGAATTTTAAACATAAATAAGTAGGTATGCTCCAGTATACCTGCACATATACCTATCTAAATACTTTTTAAGAATAATTACTGTTGAACTTACCAGTTATGAAATATCAGGTAATATGTCTCTTGCTAAATCATTTTTGCTTCCATTAAGGCTTGAAATTCAAACCCAAGCATTTCCATTTCCATGTTCAGTGTTCACTAACCACGCAGTATGTTTTGTATTTTAGCTGTAAGTTTAAGTGCTACGAGCGATGCCCATCTGGTGACAGACATGAAATTTTAATCAAATTCAGATCTCTGTTATCTAAAAATGAGCAGGATTCCTACTTACAAACGCTAACGGCCTGTAGCAAACCACAAGTTAAAAGGCCAAGAAATGTAGAAAATGCTAAGCCAAAAAGTTCTTCCTTTAAATACTTTCTAACATGTTCCTCTGGTCGATTAAAGGTTTGTAAAACTGCATTCGCAAATGTCCATGCAATTAGACATGCAAGAATCAGACGTTTGGCCACCTTGCTCGCGGCAGGTAAACAACCTAATGATAAACGATTAAAAAAAACGATAAATGTTTTTTCCTTCTCTTGTAAAATTTCATAAAAATGTCATGTGCTGTTTCTCAAATGACCGATTCATTTTGTGTTAAAAGAATGTAACTGACGTTAATATGACAACGTGTGACAGCCATCATGCATTCACATTTTGTACGTACTCGGTAAAATTAGCCTTTAGGACCTTTATGAGTTTCCTTCCCGTCCAGTGGGATCATTAAAATGTTTAAAAAAAATCCAGTTTCTAGTACCAATTCTTTCTTTCCTCTCCACTTAACCTACGTCGAAAATCCATAACTTCAGAACAACAAGAATAAAAAACAAAAGATTGCTTCCATTGCTGAAAAGACGCCAACACCAAACTCAAAGAACTTTTTTGTTCCATTCAGACGTCTTCATGGTGCAAACGATTCATCATTAATAATTTTTGCCACTATTGCTAAACCACGCACTCACCTAATACAAATAGAATAGGAATGGGTCCGAAGCCATCCGGAGCCGAATTCGAATCCCACAAAACCCTACATTGTGAAGACAGACGCTTCTGCTCACGATATCATGTACGTATGTCTGCTCTAGGGACTTGAGAACAGAAAACGCCCTTCTGAGTCACCAAATTTACTTGCAGCCGAAAGCGCCCTCTTTGTGTCAAAGTGTCACTACTGTTGCCAACACTCTGCTATTCTTACTCTTCCTCACCAACGCTACCCTACAATATTATGTTACGGGATACGGGTTCCAATTCTTTATCGTCAATTAACTACACACTTTTATTTACTTTGAACTATTACAACACGATTAAAACACAATTACTCCCTACTAATAATTCGCACTGTTCGCTTGTCCGCGTATTTCGCTTATTTACCACACTGTACTATCTATTCGTTCCCCACTCGCGCTGCTCGCTGGTTTATATATCCGGCCTGAAAACACTCTCGTACTTTCGAGAACGGAGGCGACTGTTGCCGGTTCTCACTTAGTCTAGATGGGTTCCCGGAGTCGCGGTCGGCGCTCGGCGTTGCCGCTTCGGCCCGAATCTCTGTGGACCGACGATTGGGCGTAACATTGCCCTCCCTCTTAGTTCACTTTTCCCGTCGGGGCTCTCCCAAATCCTCTTCAGTAAACCATTCTGAATCGCCAAGGAATCCCATTGAGCCCACATACCTTTTACTTCCGGCTCTTATCTGTTACGTCCTTCCAATCAGGTCTTTAATTTTCCAACTTCCATTGACGTATTAACCCCACAGCATTATCGGTTGTCTGTTCGACCGGTCTGTTCATTTGTTCAGTGGTCCAATGACTCCAATGTTCGTCGACGTCAATCCTGGTCCTCCTAAGAAGGTTGATCCTTCTCGTTGTTCTACTCATGGGCAGTTTCGACATTTTCTTTACAAGGCCTACGCGATAATGCATCTGCGTTACCATGAGATTTTTTTACTTATTTTTTATTTTATACCCGACCTGACACACTCTCGTACTTTCGAGAACGGAGGCGACTGTTTTCGATTCTCGTTTATTCTAGAGGGGTTCCCGGGGTCGCTGTCGGCGCTCGGGGTTGCCGCTCCGGCCGAATTTCTGTGGACTGACGGTCGGGCGTAACAATACTCAATTATTAATAACGCAAATTCACCTTTTTGTTTAAGTTTCCTACCCAACTAGATGACGTTTGTGTATCCCCTATGTATCGAATAAAAAAACATGAGAAAAATTAGGAAATCATAGACAAAAACCGAGTCCAAATAAGGTAGGTATAAGTCATTCACTTATCATTGTCGTCAAGTAGGCGTTGGAAAATTTTCTTTTATACTTATACTTATCTTTGCAACAAAGGAGATGGGTATAAATTAAGGTTTCAAAGGTAACTAGATGACAAAAATAAGTAAGTGGGTAATAGAAGCACAAATTTCAAATATTTATACTTTTTAAACCCATATCGTCTAAAAACAAAGCAAATAGTAAGAGTCATAAATTTAAAGTATTTACAATTTTAGGCCAAAACCGTTTAAAAAATTCCAAAACTTGATAAAAGAGGTTTTATTTCGGACAATAATTCTTTTCAATAAAAATTCATTTTAGACCCTTTAAAGAAGAAACGTTAATCGTAAGAAAACCCAGTTTTGGGTCAAAATTGCCTCATCAATTTCTGCTACAAAGGTACACTGGTTACACTTTTCTAACCACTGGATCAAAATTACCTCAAAAAATAAAAACAATACAAAATACAATTTAGATGACAAAATAAGAAAGTAAAAATATTAACGAAATATGATGATTAATAAGAATAAAGAAATGTGAAGGATAAATGAACAATAAGAACGAAAAATATTAATTTTTTTTACAGTTTTAGGCCAAAACCGTTTAAAAGGTTCCAAAACTTGTAAAAAGAGGTTTTATTTCGGACAATAATTCTTTCGATAAAAATTCATTTTAGACCCTTTGAAGAAGAAACGTTAATCGTAAGAAAACCCAGTTTTGGGTCAAAATTGCCTCATCAATTTCTGCTACAAAGGTACACTGGTTACACTTTTCTAACCACTGGATCGAAATTACCTCAAAAAATAAAAACAATACAAAATACAATTTAGATGACAAAATAAGAAAGTAAAAATATTAACGAAATATGATGATTAATAAGAATAAAGAAATGTGAAGGATAAATTAACAATAAGAACGAAAAATATTAATTTTTTTTACAGTTTTAGGCCAAAACCGTTTAAAAGGTTCCAAAACTTGTAAAAAGAGGTTTTATTTCGGACAATAATTCTTTCGATAAAAATTCATTTTAGACCCTTTGAAGAAGAAACGTTAATCGTAAGAAAACCCAGTTTTGGGTCAAAATTGCCTCATCAATTTCTGCTACAAAGGTACACTGGTTACACTTTTCTAACCACTGGATCAAAATTACCTCAAAAAATGAAAACAAAACAAAATACAATTTAGATGACAAAATATGAAAGTAAAAATATTAACGAAATATGATGATTAATAAGAATAAAGAAATGTGAAGGATAAATGAACAATAAGAAAGAAAAATATTACTTTTTTTTACAATTTTAGGCCAAAACCGTTTAAAAGATTCCAAAACTTGTAAAAAGAGGTTTTATTTCGGACAATAATTCCTTCGATAAAAATTCATTTTAGACCCTTTGAAGAAGAAACGTTAATCGTAAGAAAACCCAGTTTTGGGTCAAAATTGCCTCATCAATTTCTGCTACAAAGGTACACTGGTTACACTTTTCTAACCACTGGATCAAAATTACCTCAAAAAATGAAAATAATACAAAATACAATTTAGATGACAAAATATGAAAGTAAAACTATTAACGAAATATGATAATTAATAAGAATAAAGAAATGTGAAGCATAAATAAACAATAAGAAAGAAAAATATTATTTTTTTTTACAATTTTAGGCCAAAACCGTTTAAAAGATTCCAAAACTTGTTAAAAGAGGTTTTATTTCGGACAATAATTCTTACAATAAAAATTCATTTTAGACCCTTTGAAGAAGAAACATTAATCGTAAGAAAACCCAGTTTTCGGTCAAAATTGCCTCATCAATTTCTGCTACAAAGGTACACTGGTTACACTTTTCTAACCACTGGTTCAAAATTACCTCAAAAAATGAAAACAATACAAAATACAATTTAGATGACAAAATATGAAAGTAAAAATATTAACGAAATATGATGATTAATAAGAACAAAGAAATGTGAAGCATAAATGAACAATAAGAAAGAAAAATATTAATTTTTTTTACAATTTTAGGCCAAAACCGTTTAAAAGATTCCAAAACTTGTTAAAAGAGGTTTTATTTCGGACAATAATTATTTCAACAAAAATTCATTTTAGATCCTTTGAAGAAGAAACATTCGTAAGAAACCCAGTTTTGGTTCAAAATTGCCTCATCAATTTCTGCTACAAAGGTAACCCTGGTTACACTTTTCTAACCACTGGTTCAAAATTACCTCAAAAAATTAAAACAATACAAAATACAATTTAGATGACAAAATATGAAAGAAAAAATATTAACGAAATATGATAATTAATAAGAATAAAGAAATGCGAAGCATAAGTGAACAATAAGAAGGATAAATATTAAAAACTACAAAAGCTCAAGTTTAGTTAAAAACTACAAAAGTTAAGAAAAGTGATGAAATCTAAAAATTATAAAAACAGTCACTCCAAAAAAAGATATGTAGACGGGCAAATTTCTAATATTTCCAATTTTGAGCCAAAATTGGTATAAAGGTTATTAAAAAAATTTCTAAAAAAATGTCTTTTTCGAACCAAAATTCTCTCAATGTAAATTAATTTTTGACTCGGAAAAGTTTTATTTCGGGCCAAAACCGTAGAAAAACTTGGAAAATTGGGAATCAGTAATTTAAAAAACACCGTTTTGTACCAAAATTATCTCATTATAAAGCAGTTTCAATTGCAAAATTTGTCACTTGTCAAAAAAATTCAGTTTTGGGTCAAAATTCTCAAAAGAATGAAAGCTCCATTTTACATCAATAAAAAAAAATTGGAACAGGAAATTGAACGCAACATAACAAAGAATCATCGAAAAAGATAAAAAATGAAAAAAGAAACTCAAAAGAAAGGCAATAAAGGTGAGGAGAAAAAAATAATTACCATAGAAGAGCAAGGCCACCAACCCTAAACAACAGTATCAAGAATTGCTACAGGAAATAAAAGAAGTGACAATAATTGTAAAAGGAAAAGGAATCCATACCCTAAAAAAACAGTTGGCAGTAAACTTGTAATAAAGAAATAAACAGGCGATTAAGAAAAAAAACTTAAACTGTTTCCATAGAGGAAAAAGTAAAAAACTTCTAACAACGGTTGCAGTTGAAAAAGTTCTTAAGATATTGGATATGCTTCTGAGGTGTAAGCAAATACAAGATACCGTTATTATTGATAAAGTTGTTCCTACGAAAGTAATTAAGAGCAAGAAGAAGAAAAAGACGTCAAAAAAACCGAGCACAAGTTGTTAGATTAGGCTGGAAATGAACCACTCACTGCAGTTACTGTTGGAGAAAAACCTGAATAATCGGAATATCAAATTCAAGAACTACACAGAGGATGTGCAAGAATTAAGCATTCTTTGGTAAAACTCGAAGTAATTAAGAACAAGAATATGAAGAGGAGAATAATTATTAAAAGAAAGAAGGGTGACAAAGAAAAGAATTCGGAAATTGGGAATGTAGAGGCAGAAAGTAAAAAACCTCAAACCACGGTCAATGTGGACGGGAGTCCTTGCATTTCTTGCCAGAGAGTTACCACAAGATGTACAGGAAACCACAGTTCTAGAGGAAGGTATTCCAAAAAAAAAGTTGTAAAGAAACAGTTTTCAAGAAAATGAAGAATGGAAATAGAGGCAGAAACTGAAATCTGGATTAGGCAGAAATTACAGAAAAAAAATTCCTAAATATGTGGAATGTGAAAAAACAAATTTAAAATATTTTTTTTAATTATGCAAAAAAAGTCCCGTTTCAGGCCAAAATTTGTTAAATAAAAATTGTCTTTAATCGGGTTGTAAAAAAAACTTAATAAAAAATCAGGAATCATTAACCCTGAAAAATTGTCCATTTACGAAACAGTATACATTTAAATAATTGTTTACTTGTTGGATATTAATTGTTTACTCGTTCACTCGTTGGTCAACATTCACCCAAAAGAATGAACTCTTAGTGAAAAGTTCAATTAAAATCGATGAAAAAAATTGAAAGAACAAGAATTTAAACGAAACATGACAATGAATAATTGAAAAATATGAAAAACTCAAATAATGAGAAAGAAAAAACTTAAAAAAAGGAAAAATGCGACAAGGAAGAGGAGAGATACTTTAAACTAAGTTCTTGAGGAAGTCGCTGAGCAATTACAACAAACCGTTATTATTGAGGAAGTTGTTCCAGGACGGTTCTCAAGACGCCAAGAAAGAACGATCAAAAGTTGTAACAGTAGAGGAGGCTGGAAAAAAGCCACCCACTACTGGAAAAAAGCTACACAATTCACTAATTGTTCTCGAAAAACCTGAAGAATCGGCATTACTAAACGTTTGTAGCACAATAACTATTAAAAAAAAGTAATGCTTAATAAATAATTTTTTTTTTCAAGCGGACTAAAAGGACCTCATTTGTTTTCTCCATTCGCACACCTAAAGTGGGCTTTCTAATCCTGAGACTAAAAAAGTAGCAAAAAAGTCCTAGGCAGTAAAAGTAAAGTCAAAAGTCACCGCTACTGTCATGGTGGCGCATATACAAACCATCTTATTGTCATCTTTACATTCTTGATGAAAAAACAAAGGATAGGAATACTTTCAGAGCGCTCGAGAGCACCACCCGAAACCGTTTTTAGTCGAAATCGCATAGGTTCTCGAATTCTGTTAAATGTTGTTGGTTGTCATGCGCCTCATCATATTTATCTGTCAATGTGATTTTTATTAATTTAGTATTGATAATAATGCTACAAATTTTTAGTTTACCATAATTTACCTAAACCAACTAAACCATTGGTTATGATTTAATTTTAACATTAAAACCACTGAACATTGAAAACCACCGTTCCAACACATAATATTTATATACAACATTCATTGAGTAAGTACCTAGACCCGCTTAAAGAGGATGAGACAAAATTGCAAAACTGAATCACTCTGAAATAGACTTATTTCCTGCATGCTTGAAAAAAAAATAGTATATGTTACTCGGAGTAAAAGGTCTTTTTGTGCTTCGCCCAGTTGCAGGCCTCAGCTTCGCTTCGGCCGTCAATCTCTGGGCTCAGCACGAAAAGACCCACTTTTACTCCTAGTGACATAATCTACTATTGCTGCATTTTGGTAAACTATAAACTGTTTTTTGCATCTCGTTAGCCTTGGAAATTTGACATATTTCACCCAGTATATATAACGGACACTGACAGTGATTGATAAATGGGTTTAAGGTTATGGGTATTGTTTGCTCTTAAGGGTACATAGATGCCAGACTCTTCCAATTATTCCAGATTTTAAGGAAACTAATTTATTCATAGTTACTAACTAATTTATGTGATTTTAACGGTTAATTTAATTATTGAACTTTGACGGTTATTAGCATTAAATAAATATAACAGACTTTTCTTCTCTTTTCGCTACTTTTCATTCAATTCACAAACGCTAAGCTTATTATCATTCATCATCATATAATATACACTAAGGCAATAAAAATCGTGAGCCTATTTCTTTTTACGTATATTGAGCGTTCCAAAAAGTGAAATTTTACAGTTTTACAATTTACCATGAGGTTTTAACATTATTTACATAATTGTGACAATTAATGAAGTGACACATTTTAGTCGTCTTTATTCAGTTCTTCAAAAGTGTTCCGTCGAGGATAGGACTATCGGCAGTATCTCTACTGGCTGCTTCCACATATTCTTGATTTCTTCGCTAAGGGTGGTATATTTATTAATCTTCCCTGCATGAGTCTGTTGGATGTTGTGAGTATTGGGGACTGCTGTATCTATGAGGTATGTTTTTTTTTATTTTGTCTACCAAAATTATATCCGGCCTATTTGCAGTTACTAGTTTGTCCGTAATTACGGATCTATCCCAGTAGAGTATATGGGCTGTGTTTTCAAGGCTGGGCACGTACCGATAATAAGGCGTGTCTTCGGTTATCGGATCGGATTTTAGCTACCTCGTCGTGTCTTTAGACATAGTCGGTTGGGGCAATGGCCGTTGGGAAGCTCCGGTTATGTGCTGGATCGTCTCTGGAGCTTTATGACATCTTCTGCACCGGTCATCGTGGATGTTTTGATGGGGTTATAAATTTCAAGTAGTTTTTAGTTGGTACAATTTGATCTTGGATGAGAGACGAGATGAAAAACCCTTCAGTTTCGGCGAAGAGGCCAGCAGTTGTTAACCATCGGTTAGACGCCTCTCTATCAACAAGTTCCTGGTCAAGGTCATGAGGGTGTCTGCCGTGTAGGGGCTTTTGGACCCACTTATTATTTGTTATTATTTCCTAAACTGCACTATCTATTCGATCCCATCTGGCGCGGCTCGCTGGTTTATATACCCGGCCTGAACACACTCTCGTACTCTCGAGAACGGAGACTACTATTCCCGGTTCTCGTTTTGTCTAGATGGTTTCTCGGGGTCGCGGTTGGCTCTCGGCGTTGCCGCTTCGGCCCCTATCCCTGTGGACCGACGGAAGGACGTAACAATACTTCACAATTTCCTGGAGAAAATAATAGCAATTAGCTGTAGTGATTTTTACTTGCAAAAGCTCAATCAACCTTCGACATCCAGTTAAAGTTGCAATTCTAGACGAATGGTTTGACAGTTTACCTTTAGAGTAAAAACTTTTCAATGGAAAAACTACTTACTCTCCATCACGGCTTCGAGTTTTCTCTCCAACATAATAAATGAACTTTTATAAACGCTCTGTTTCTCTTTGCAAGAAAAACGATTAGCGAGCGCCATTTTATGAAACATAAGCAGAACTTTGAACTTATCCAGGTCCATATTAATTTTTCAAGCTCTCAAGTGACGGTCGCCCATAAATCTAATGCAAAAACACCTTTAACGAGAGAATTCAATAAAAATTAAGCGGATTATAAATTAATCGAAACCTGGGAATTATTATTTATCCTGCAACGAAATTGCATTTAGTTATTTATTGTCGGTGTCGTTTTACATGCAGCGTATAAATTGTCGATGTTATCAGATTTATCTGGACAATTTTTGAAAATAAACTCGGGATGGACTATGTAAAACGTGCATCAAATATTGAATAAATGTGTTAAATTTGCCACGAGGTGCATTCGTGCAGGATTTATTTGATGCCAACGTAAATTTATGGTATTGTTTCGTCTACATATAGCAAGAAGTTTTGCCAGTCGAATAACTTTGTTAAGGAAGCGGAATTACCCACTTAAGCACCCAATTACACTATCTGCAAATCAGCTTTGAGGAGTCCCGAATTTCCTCTAACAAGTACGTATGATGATGGTCAAGTGTTCAAAAGGGAACGAAACCGAACTTTTCGGGTCTTGGGATAAAGGATCTTCAATCATCTGAAAGGATTCGGTCATTTCCTAACATTTCTCCAGTTCTGATGCAATTTATTCCAGCTTAGAACAAACTGAATACAATTTAGCCGCATCAGAGAAGCGAATTTCGTTAAATGCTAAACTTATGAATGAGATAGAGCTTACGTTTAGCTGCTTTCAGATAAAGTTCAAAATGCCCTTTGTACTAAACCCTTTGATCGGCTTTTGACGGAAACAACAAACCAATTGAGGGATTAGCTTAAAACATCCATTTTAAGCTAGAAACTAGAGATAATTGTATTTTATTATACTTGTGGTTTCTTGTATAAAACGTCTGAACGTAGTCTCTCTGAGGGGCTGTAGTTCACCTGGAGTTGCGCAGATTTGCGGTAGTGAATTAAGCGAAACTCCCTGGGGTCCACTAGATAAACTTAGCCTTTGTTGAAAAGTATAGCCGCTTTGCTAGTTTGGGTTGGCATATTTATTTCCTTTTGATTTGCAAATCTCTTTTGCTCTCTGGAAAATTTTATGCGATCTATCCTCAAAGGATACAGATAACGAAAGATACTCGCAAGCGGACATTTACATAAAACTGGATATAATAGTCCTTAACTGCAAGTAGAGATTCATCAACTCAAGTAGTTTAACAGTTTTGAGATATACCTGACTTGACTTAAAAAATAATAAATACTTGACTCTTTTATAGAACATCTTGACTTAATGTTAAGTATTTTCAAGCTACTTGATACTTGATCGAAAATAGCTAGATATAAGAGAGAAAATAGAACACAAACATGGTTACGTAATTTCCAAATAGTCCAACAACGAACTAACCTGAAGTTTTTTCATAACTGAATTGGCCACTGAGCCCTCAAGAAAAATTGAATAACCAACAATTTTTACAACATTAACATACATCCTTACGCCCTGTCTTTCTAGAGTACGTATAAGAATATACATTTGGTCTCAAAGAAACCCATTTTAGGAATTTTCCCATAATGGGTATAAAAAGACTGTAAACGTATAAGAATATAAATTTGAAGCGTTTGAAGAAATTAATTTTAGGAATTTTGCCGAATCGGTTTAAAATGACTCAGAGCATTCAAAAATCAAATTAAAAAGTTTTTGAAGAAATTCATGTTATGATAAGGGCCAAAATAATTTATAAAAATACTTTAATAATATAAATTTTGGAAAATTGCGAGTGAACAAACTAAAAAATTATTAGAGCAATTTAAAAGTTTTTGAAAAAAAATCACTTTCTTTTTAAAGTCAAACTCCACTAAAAATGACTCTGAGCACCTAAAAATATTTGGAGTAATTGAGATAAAAAAAATTAAAACCAAAATCGGCTTACAGTGAGTCAAAGCGTTTATATAGCCAATTTAAAATTCTTGAAAAAATACAGATTAGGACCGATCCAAATCGTGTTTAAAAGTGTTTAAAAACTCAAAATTGGAGTTTGTACAAAAGCTGGAGTTAGGATTGAGACCAAAATCGGTTAAGAATGACTCAAAGCGTCTAAAAAGAAGTTTTTAGTTGAAATACGGTACGAATTAAAGCCAAAATCAGTAAAAATTATTTAAAGCTTTAAAAAAATTTATATTTGTAGTTGTAACAAAAAAATGCAGTTTAGGATTAAGGCCAAAATCGTTAAAAAAAAGTCACGAAAAACCAAAAATGCAATTTGGGAAAAATTGAGGTTCTAATTAGAGCTAAAACATAGTTATAACACATAATCATAACACATCTAAAAACAAATTTATGTGTTTTTGAGGAAGCCAATTTTAATAATTGTAAAACAAATCAAATCTATTCAAATCTTCCCAATTTCTTGTTTTTAGTAAAATTAATATTTGGATCTAAATATGTCAATTTGGACTAAAAATACCTCAAAATGAAAATGGGGTTTTTTGGAAAATTCAGGTTTCAATCAGAGTCAAAGATCATAAAAATACAAATTTGAAGTTACGTGAAAGATTCAGATCACGATTTTAGGGCAAAAAATTCGTTCGAAAATAACTTAAAGCGTCTAAAAATCCCAATCTTAAATTTTTTGAGAATTGCAGTGCTAGAATTTGCACCAAAAATTGATCTAAAATGCAAATTTTTGATATTTTTGGATAAACGCAATATTAGGACAAAACAATGAAGAAAACTGATTCAATTCTTCTGGTATAATGTTTTTGGATAAATACACTTTTGCATTAAAATATATGAATTTTGGCTCAAAATGCAAAGTTGGACTTTTTCGTTATGCAAAAATTGCTGAAACATGACTCCAAACGTATAAGAATATAAATTTGGAGTGTTTGAAGAATCTCATTTTAGGAATTTTGACAAAATCAGTTTAAAATGACTCCAAACATATAAGAATATAAACTAAGAAATTAATTTTAGGATTTTTTTCCGAAATCGGTTTAAAATGACTCAGAGCATTGGAAAATGCAAATTAAAAGTTTTTGAAAAAATTAGATAATGACAAGGCAAAATCATTTAAAAAATTCGTAACGCGTTTAAAAATATAAATTTAAAATTTTGGAAAATTGCAGGATAAGATTAAGACCAGCTAAAAATTATTCAAAGCAATCTAAAAGTTTTTGAAAATATTCAGGTTCTTTTTAAGGTTAAATTCTACTAAAGATGACTCTGAGCATCTAAAAATTGATATATGGAGTAATGGAGATAAAATAAAAATTTAAATTTAAAGTCAAAATCCGTTTAAAATGAGTCAAAGCGTTTAAAATAGCCAATTTGGAATTGCTGAAAAATTACAGATTACAAAACCGGTTAAAAAAGATTCAAAGTGTTTAAAAGCTCAATTTTAGAGTTTGTACAAAAATTCAAGTTGGTATTGAGGCAAAAATCAGTTAAAATTCGCTCAAAGCGTCTAAAAAGAAACTTTCTCCTCTCTCTTCTTTTGGAGAAAGTGCGATAAGAATTAAAACCAAAATCATTCGAATTGAATCAGTTATGCACTCCTTTGTCGTAATATTGCGTTTATCCAAATAAATCAAAATTTGCATTTTAGAAGACATTGGTCATCAATTTTGAGTGCTGAATTAATTTTGCCGAAAACAAGAAATTAAAAGATTTGAATCGATTTGACTGGTTTTGCAATTATTAAAATCGACTTTCTCAAAAATCATACAAATTTGCGTTTTTAGACAATGTTTTATGACTATGTTTTAGTCCTAGTTAGAACCTCAATTTTTCCACATTTGCAATTTCGGTTGTGCGTGACTTTTTCTAACGATTTTGGCCTTATCCTAAACTGCATTTTTTTACAACTCCAAATGTGCATATTTTTTTGTTTTATGCAAGTTTTAAGTAATATTTTACTGATTGTGGTTTTAATTCTTCCGAATTTTCCCCAAAAACTTCTTTTTAGACGCTTTGAGTCATTCTTAACCGATTTTGGTCTCAGTCCTAACTCGAATTTTTCTACAGACTCAAAAAAGTTTTAACACACTTTGAATCTTTTCCATTCATCAATTCTAATCCGCATTTTTTCAAGAATTCCAAAATTGGCTATTTTAAACGCTTTGATTTATTTTGATTGCTTTGATTTTGGCTTTTTCGAAATGTTTATCTCAATTATCCAAATATCAATTTTTAGATGCTCAGAGTCATTTTTAGTGGAATTTAACCTTAAAAGGAACCTGCATTTTTTCAAAAACTTTTAAATTGCATTTTTAGTTGCTTTAAATCATTTTTTAGCTGGTCCTAATTTTAACATGCAATTTTCCAAAATTTATATTTTTAATGTTCTTTTTAAATGATTTTGGCCCTTATCATAACCTGAATAACCTGAATTGTTTTCAAAAAATTTTTAAATTTGATTTCAGAATTCTCTGAGTAATTTTAAAACGATTTAAGCAAAATTCCTAAAATTACTTTCTTTATATCCTCCAAATTTATATTTTTATACGTTTGGAATCATTTTAAACCGATTTCGGCAAGATTCCTAAAATGAGTTTCTTCAAGCACTCCAAAATAATTTTTTATTCTTATACGTTTGCAGTCATTTTTAACCAATTTTTGCATGATTCTTAACCTGACATTCTTGAAAAATTCCAACTTTGCATTATGAGCCAAATTTCATATATTTTAATAAAAAATTGTGTTTTACCAAAAATAATATATCAGAAGAATTGAATCAGTTTTGCATTGTTTCGTCCTAATATTGCGTTTATACAAAATATCAAAATTTGCATTTTAGAGGATGAGTTTTTAGTTACTAATTCTAACCCTACATTTCTATAAAAATTTCAAATTTGGATTTTTAGACGCTTTAAGTCATTTTTTAACCAATTTTTTGCCCTATCATGATCTGAATTTTTCACAAAACTTCAACTTTGTATTTTTATGATTTTTGACCCTGATCGTAACCTGAATTTCCCAAGAAACACCACATTCTCATTTTGAATTATTTTGAGTCCAAAATATTCTCATATTTTGATCCAAAATTTAATTTTGCTAAAAACCAAAAATTACAAGATTTTAATCGATTTAACTTGTTTTGTAATTATTAAAATTGACTTTTTCCAAAATAATTTAAACTTGCATTTTTAGACAATGCGTTTTAGCCGTAATTAGAACCTCACTTTCTCTATATTTACATTTTCGCTTCTTCGAGACTTTTTTAAAGTTTTAAGTAATTTTTAACTGACTTTAGCTTTCATTCTTACCGTATTTTTTCCAAAAACTTCTTTTTAGACGCTTTGAGTCATTCTTAACCGATTTTGGTCTCAATCCTAACTTTTTGAATTTTTGTACAAACTTTAAAATTGAGCTTTGAAACACTTTGTAACCGATTTTGGCCTTGATCTTAATCTGTATTTTTTCAAGAATTCTAAATTGGCTATTTTAAACGCTTTGACTCATTTTAAACCTATTTTGGCATTAAATTTTTGATCTCAATTACTCCAAATATCAATTTGTAGATGCCCAAAGTCATTTTTAGTGGAATTTGACCTTAAAAAAGAACCTGATTTTGTTTTACTTTTAAATTGCATTTTTTTATTGCTTTGAATCATTTTTTAGCTGGTCCTAATCTTAACCCATTAATTGTCCAAAATGTTTTTTAATTTATATTTTTAAAGTATTTTTTAAATGATTTTGGCCCTTATTTTTTCCCAGAATTTTTTCAACAACTTTTTAATTTGCATTTTTGAATGCTCTGAATCATTTTAAGCCGATTTCGGCAAGATTCCTAAAATTAATTTCTTCAGACGCTCCAAATTTATATTTTTATACGTTCGTTGTCATTTTAAACCGATTTTGACAAGATTCCTAAGATGAGTTTCTTCAAGCACCAAGTTTTTATTATTATACGTTTGGAGTCACATTTAACCAATTTTTGCAACAATCCTAAACTGGCCTTCACGAAAAATTTCAACTTTGCATTTGAGCTAAATTTCATATATTTTAATGCAAAAGTGTATTTTACCAAAAGCAATATACCAGAAGAATTGTATCAGTTTTCTTCGTTGTTTTGTCCTAACATTGCGTTTATCGAAAAACATCAAAATTTGCATTTTTAAGAGGATGTGGGTTATCATTATTTTTAATGCTATGATTTTTAGCCCCTTAGATCATTTTTTAACCAATTTTTACCGTAGTCGTGATCTGAATTTTGTACCAAACTTCAAATTTGTATTTTTATGATTTTTTACTCTGATTGTAACCTGAATTTCCAAAAAAAAACACCAAATTTACAATTGGAGGTATTTTTAGTCCAAATTTATATATTTTGATCCAAAACTTGATTTTTCTAGAAAGAAATTAGAAAGAAAAAAAAAGAAAAAAAACAGAAATTACAAGATTAGAATCGATTTGACACGTTTTGCAATTATTAATTATATATATATATAAACATTGAGAATCGCTCAAACACGTCAATTTTGGTTTTTAGGGGGAACAAGCAAAATTTTGAGCAGTTTCAACCCTCCTAACCTGACAAGAGACGCACTGACAACTTAAACCGCTTGAAATTTTTTTTCAGTTTAAGTGGCCACCATTTTGAATACTTATTGATGAGACCTTCAAAATGAGGTATCACTCAACCCCTCTTTCCATTCAACCCCTCTTTCCATTTAAGACTTCAAGGTCATTGCTTACATTTGAAAGTTCAGGTTATGGGGGTAAAACTGCTCAAAAATGTGTTCCCTCTAAAAAACTAGTTAACGTGTTTGATGGGCTTTTGATGTATTTTTACTGAATCACCGTGTATATACATTATTTATTTCCTTTTTTCGTTTTGCAAATTTCTCTTTACAATTCTCAGGTTACAATCAGAGTAAAAAATCATAAAAAAACCCAATTTGAAGTTTGGTACAAAATTCAGATCACGACTACGGTAAAAATTGGTTAAAAAATGACCTAAGGGGCTAAAAATCATAGCATTAAAAATAATGATAACCCACATCCTCTTAAAAATGCAAATTTTGATGTTTTTCGATAAACGCAATGTTAGGACAAAACAACGAAGAAAACTGATACAATTCTTCTGGTATAGTGCTTTTGGTAAATTTTTCGTGAAGGCCAGTTTAGGATTGTTGCAAAAATTGGTTAAATGTGACTCCAAACGTATAATAATATAAACTTAGTGCTTGAAGAAACTCATCTTAGGAATCTTGTCAAAATCGGTTTAAAATGACTACGAACGTATAAAAATATAAATTTGGAGCGTCTGAAGAAATTAATTTTAGGAATCTTGCCGAAATCGGCCTAAAATGATTCAGAGCATTCAAAAATGCAAATTAAAAAGTTGTTGAAAAAATTCTGGGAAAAAATAAGGGCCAAAATCATTTAAAAAATACTTTAAAAATATAAATTAAAAGAATTTGGACAATTAATGCGTTAAGATTAGGACCAGCTAAAAAATGATTCAAAGCAATTGAAAAGTGCAATTTAAAAGTTTTTGAAAAAAAATCATTTTTTTTTAAAGTCAAACTCCACTAAAAATGACTCTGAGTACCTAAAAATTGATATCTGGAGTAATTAGGATAAAAGATTTAAAGCCAAAATCGGTCTATAGTGAGTCTTAGAGCGTTTAAAATAGCCAATTTGGAATTCTTAAAAAAGTACAAATGGCCAAAATCGGTTAAAAAAAATCCAAAGTGTTTAAAAACTCAATTTTGAAGTTTTTAGAAAAATTGGACTTGGAATTGAGACCAAATTCGGTTAAAATGACTCAATACGTCTAAAAAGAAGTTTTAGGATAAAATAGGGTAAGAATTAAAGCCAAAATCAGTTAAAAATTATTTAAAGCTTTAAAAAAATGTACATAAGGAGTTGTAAAAAAACGCAGGTTAGGATTAAGGCCAAAATCATTAAACAAAAATTACGAACAAACAAAAATGCAATTGTGGAAAAATCGAGGTTTTAATTAGGGCTTAAACGTAGTCATAACACATTGTCTAAAACGCAAATGTATATGATTTTTGAGAAAGTCAATTTTAATAATTGCGAAACAAGTCGAATCGATTCAAATCTTCTAATTTTTTATTTTTAGCAAAATTAATTTTTGGATTTAAATATATAAAAGTGGACTAAAAATACCTCAAAATGAAAATGTGGAGTTTTTTTGGGAAACTCAGGTTACAATCAGAGTAAAAAATCATAAAAATACAAATTTGAAGTTTTGTGAAAAATTCATATCAAGATTAGGGCAAAAAATTGATTCAAAAATGACTCAATGCGTCTAAAAAGAAGTTTTAGGATAAAATAGGGTAAGAATTAAAGCCAAAATCAGTTAAAAATTATTTAAAGCTTTAAAACAATGTACAGGGTATCCCATTTTCGGCACTTTTGAGGGGTATCTCCCTTATTTTTAAAGATAGAGGGTTGCGGTTTTCACGACAGTGTGCTACTTTTTTGTGAAACTAAAGATGGCGCCAGCAGAATTTTTATAGCCCTTTTGGTTTTTGAGATACAGGGTGGAATTGAAAAGTATCGCTTTTGAGGCACCCCCCGTATTACAGTTATGTTTAAACTTATCGAAGAAGTTAAAACGCATTCTTAAACAATTTTTTCCGTGGAATCCAGTGGCGTTGTTAGTTCTTTCCTAGCAACTTCAGTTTTTGAGTTACGAAGCAAATATATGTTTTTTTAAATGGAACACCCCGTATATTATCTTTTTATTTTATTAGTCATAATGTGGGATTTCCAAAAATATATAATTGTATGCAATTGTTTTCAAAACGAAGCTCAGAATTTAAGATTTTCTTAAATTTTCATTTTTGTCCAATTCGTTGGTAGTAGGCTATGGCTAGATGGCTAGCTTATTTGAAACAAAAGGCAATATGTCAAAAACTTTGTGGTTTTGTCACTCTTTGTTTTTATTAGTAATATGCTTGTTGTTTTGGTGTTTCTATTTTACTATTTAGCTGCTAATTAAATTAATTTTGTTACAATAATGGCGGTTTACGAAAATTATGAGAAGTATGATATGTTGGTTTGTTTTATACAATCTAATGAAAATCCCCAAGAAGCTTCGGAAGTATATTTCCAAAGGTAAAGTATTTTGCACGCTATGGTTAGGATACCATCTTAGGGGTCGTTTTTGCTATTATTAGATATCCAGAGAGAAGGCAACCTTTCCCAGACATATTTGCCCGAATTAAATCAAATCTAGTAGAGCACGGATCATTTGTCCAGCCCAGGCCTAATTCATACTCCAAACAAGATAGAGAGAGAAAAGAGATAAACGTATTGGGTTATGTAGAAGCAAAGCCTTCATCTTCTTGCAAGCATATAGAGGAAGCAACTGGTGTATCCAAGTCTGATGCTCAGAGAATTTTGAAAAAATATAGGTATCACCCCTATAAATTCCACATAGTTCAACGTTTACACCCTGGCGATGCCGAGCGCAGAATGTTGTTTTGCCAATGGTATTTACAACAAATCCATACTGATGAATCTTTTGGCAGACTCGTTATTTGGTCCGATGAATGTTATTTTTCAAGTTCAGCAATTTTTAATCGCCATAATACTAGACATTGGTCCACAGAAAATCACCATTTAACTTTTGAGAGTGCACAACAAGGACGTTTTGGGGTTGGAGTCTCGTGTTTCATTTTTGGAAGACGCATAGTCTACAGAATTATTGAAGGAGGTCTGACAGCGCATCGTTACCGAGAAATTCTTGAGGAAGTTATTCCAGAACTGATGGAAAATGTTCCCTTGGCCCTTTATAATGCCGTTTTTTTTTCAACAAGATGGTGCCCCAAGCCACAACTCTGCCCTTTTAAGGGAATTTTTAGACGATAACTTTCCTCAAAGGTGGATTGGTACCTACGGACCTGTAAGGTGGCCCCCTCGATCTCCCGATCTTTCAATTTTGGATTTTTTTTTATGGGGTTTTATGCAAAATGAAGTCTATAAAACACAGTATCAGTCTCGAGCGGAGCTTCTTGCGGCAATCAATTTAACTTTCCAAAATTTGCAAAGAAGGCCTATGATTCTTTTTAACGCGATTAGAAGAATAACGAAAATGTGCCAATTTTGCATACAGGAAAATGGCCGTCATTTTGAAAACCACCTTTAAAAACTGTTTACTTAATTATGTTGAATGCTGTAATAAATAACTAATAACTGAGATACTGAGATTTAAAAAAGATTTTTTGTATTAAATTTGAAGATGTTATAAATTAGAATAATTATTACTTACATCGATTTTGTTCCTAATAATATTTTAGCCATAGCCTACTACTTACGAATTGGACAAAAATAAAAATTTAAGAAAATCTTAAATTCTGAGCTTTGTTTTGAAAATATTTGCATACAATTATATATTTTTGGAAAGCCCACATTATGACTAATAAACTAGAAAAATAATATACAGAGTGTTCCATTTAAAAAAACATATATTTGCTTCGTAACTCAAAAACTGAAGTTGCTAGGAAAGAACTGACTACGCCATTGGATTCTACGGAAAAAATTATTTAAGATTGCGTTTTAACTTCTTGGATAAGTTTAAAGATAACTGTGATGCGGGGGGTGCCTCAAAAGCGATACTTTTCAATTCCACCCTGTATCTCAAAAACCAAAAGGGCTATAAAAATTCTGCTGGCGCCATCTTTAGTTTCACAAAAAAGTAGCACACTGTCGAGAAAACCGCAACCCTCTATCTTTAAAAATCAGGGAGATACCCCGCAAAAGTGCCGAAAATGGGATACCCTGTACATAAGGAGTTGTAAAAAAACGCAGGTTAGGATTAAGGCCAAAATCGTTAAACAAAAATCACGAACAAACAATAATGCAATTGTGGAAAAATCGAGGTTTTAATTAGGGCTAAAACGTAGTCATAACCCATTGTCTAAAACGCAAATGTATATGATTTTTGAGAAAGTTAATTTTAATAATTGCGAAACAAGTCGAATTGATTCAAATCTTCTAATTTTTTATTTTTAGCAAAATTAATTTTTGTATCTAAATATATAAAAGTGGACTAAAAATACCTCAAAATGAAAATGTGGAGTTTTTTTGGGACACTCAGGTTACAATCAGAGTAAAAAATCATAAAAATACAAATTTGAAGTTTTGTGAAAAATTCATATCAAGATTAGGGCAAAAAAATGGTTCAAAAATGACTTAAAGCGTCTAAAAATCCAAATTTGTAATTTTTTAGGAAATGCAGGGTTAGAGTTAGCCCTAAAAACTGATTCTCTAAAATGCAAATTTTAATGTTTTTTTTTATAAACGCAATATTAGCACAAAACAATGCAAAACTGATTCAATTCTTCTGATATATTATTTTTGGTATAATACAATTTTTGATTAAAATATATGAAATTTTGCTCAAAATGCAAAGTTGGAATTTTCCCAGAATGTCAGGTTGGGAATCATGCAAAGATTGGTTAAAAATGCCTGCGAATTTATAAGAATATAAATTTGGAGTGCTTGAAAAACTCGTTTTAGGAATTTTGCCAAAATCGGTTTAAAATGACTCCAAACTTATAAGAATATAAATTTGGGGCGTTTGAATAAATTAATTTTAAAAATTCTGCCGATAATCGGTTTAAAATGACTTGAAGCACTCAAAAGTGCGGATTAAAAGGTTTTTCAAAAAATTCAGGTTATCATAAAGGCCTTATAAAATACTTAAAAAATATAAATTTTGGAAAATTGCGGGGTAAAATTAGGACCAACTAAAAAATTATTCAAAGCAATTTAAAAGTGCAATTTAAAATTTTTCAAAAAAAATCACTTTCTTTTTAAAGTCAAACACCACTAAAAATGACTCTGAGCACCTAAAAATAGATATTTGGTGTAATTGGGATAAAAAATTTAAAGCCAAAATCGGTTTATAGTGAGTCAGAGCGTTTAAAATAGCCAATTTCGAATTCTTGAAAAAAGTACAGATGGCCCAAATCGGTTAAAAAAGATCCAAAGTGTTTAAAAACTCAATTTTGGAGTTTGTAGAAAAACTGGAGTTAGGATTGAGACCAAATTCGGTTAAGAATGACTCAAAGCGTCTAAAAAGAAGTTTTTGGATAAAATACGGTAAGAATTAAAGCCAAAATCAGTTAAAAATTATTGAAAGCTTTAAATGGACATAGGGAGTTGTAAAAAAAGCAGGTTGGGATTAAGGCCAAAATCGTTAAACAAAAATCACGAGCAACCAAAAATGCAATTGTGGAAAAATTGAGGTTGTAATTATGGCTAAAACATAGTCACAGCACATTGTTTGAAACCAAATTTATATGATTTTTGAGAAAGTCAATTTTAATAATTGCAAAACAAGTCGGTTAAAAATGCAAATTTGAAGTCTTGGAGCAATTTAGAATAGAACTGAAATTTTTCGAAAAAAACTCATTTTACCTAAACAGGCAAGGATATTTTTGAAAAATACGTAAAAAATGAATCAGCGAGGGTAAATATACAAATTTGGAGGCTTTGAAAACATTCAAATTAAAACTACGACTAAAATCAGTAAAAAATTAATCAAACTGTCAAAAAACTCCGATTAGAAGTTTTTAAGCAAATTCACGTTAGGACTAAGATCAAAACTGTTTAACAAATTACACAGAGGGTCTAAAAATGCAAATTTAGTGTCCGATTCAAATCTTCTAATTTTTTGTTTTTAGCAAAATTGATTTTTACGATCAGAGTCAATAATCATAGAAATACAAATTTGAAGTTTTCTGAAAAATTTAGATCAAGATGACTTAAAGCGTCTAAAAATCCAAATTTGACATTTTTTAGAAAATGCAGGATTAGAGTTAGGCCTAAAAACTGATCCTCTAAAATGCAAATTTTGATGTTTTAAATAAACGCAATATTAGGACAAAACAATGCAAAACAGTATAATACAATTTTTGATTAAAATATATGAAATTTGGCTTAAAATGCAAATTTGGAATTTTTCGAGATTGTCAGGTTAGGAATCATGCAAAAATTGGTTAAAAATTTGGAGTAATTTGGATAAAAAATTTAAAGGCAAAATCGGTTTAAAATAAGTCAAAGCATGTAAAATAGCCAATTCCAGAATTCTTGTAAAATTACGGATTAGAATTGATGAATGGATAAGATTCAAAGTATTTTAAAACTTCATGTTGGAGTTTGTAGAAAAATTCGGGTTAGGACTGAGAACAATATCGGTTAAGAATGACTCAAAGCGTCTAAAAATAAGTTTTTGGATAAAATATGGAAGAATTAATGCCAGAAACACTTTAAAAATTACTTAAAACTTGCACAAAACCAAAAAAAACATGCGCATTTCGAGTTGTAAAAAAATGCAGCTTAGGATTAAAGCCAAAATCGTTAGAAAAAGCCACGAACAACCGAAAATGCAAATTTGGAAAAATTGAGGATCTAATTAGGGCTAAAACATAGTCATAACGCATTGTCTAAAACGCAAATTTATATGATTTTTGATAAAGTCAATTTTAATAATTGCAAAACAAGTCAAATCGATTCAAATCTTCTAATTTTTTGTTTTTAGCAAAATTAATTTTTGGATCTAAACATATAAATTTGGACAAAAAATACCTCAAAATGAAAATGTGGTGTTTTTTTGGGAAACTCAGGTTACAATCAGGGTCAAAAATCATAAAAATACAAATTTGAAGTTTTGTGAAAAATTCAGATCAAGATTAGGGAAAAAAATTGGTTGAAAAATGACTTAAATCGTCTAAAAATTTTTTAGGAAATGCAGGGTTAGAGTTAGCCCTAAAAACTGATCGTCTAAAATGCAAATTTTGATGTTTTGGATAAACGTAATATTAGGACAAAGCAATGCAAAACTGATTCATATCTTCTGATATATTATTTTTGTTATAATACAATTTTTGATAAAAAATTTGGTTCAAAATGCAAAGTTGGAATTTTTCGAGAATGTCAGGTTAGGAATCATGCAAGGATTGGTTAAAAATGACTGCAAATTTATAAGAATATAAATTTGGAGTGCTTGAAGAAACTCGTGTTAGGAATTTTGCCAAAATCGGTTTAAAATGACTCCAAACTTATATGAATATAAATTTGGAGCGTTTGAAGAAATTAATTTTAAAAATTCTGACGAGAATCGGTTTAAAGTGACTTAGAGCATTCAAAAGTGCAGATTAAAACGTTTTTCAAACAGTTCAGGTTATGATAAGGGCCAAAATCATTTATAAAAATGTAAATATAAAAAATTTTGGAAAATTCTAGGTTAAGATTAGGAACAGCTAAAAAATGATTCATAGCCATGCAATGCAAATAAAAATGCAATTAAAAAATTCAGTCTCTTTTTAAAGTCAACTTTCACTAAAACTTAATCTGAGCAACTAAAAATTCATATTTGGAGTAATTTAGATAAAAAATTGAAAGCCAAAATCGGTTTAAAATAAGTGAAAGCATGTAAAATACCCAATTTCAGAATTCTTTTAAAAGTAGGGATTAGAATTAATGAATGGAAAATATTCAAAGTGTTTTAAAACTTAATTTTGGAGTTTGTAGAAAAATTCGAGTTAGGACTGAGAACAAAAGCGTTTAAAAAGAAGTTTTTGAAGAAAGTACGGAAGAATTAAAGCCAAAAACAGTTAAAAATTACTTAAAACTTCCACAAAACAAAAAAAAATGCACATTTTGAGTTAGGAGCCAGAATCGTTAGAAAAAGTCGCGATCAACTGAAAGTGCATATTTGGAAAAATTGAGGTTCTAATTAGGGCTCAAACATAGTCTGAACACATTGTCTATAAACGTAAATTTGTATGATTTTTGAGAAAGTCAATTTTAATAACTGCAAAACCAGTCAAATCGATTCAAATCTTTAAATTTCTTGTTTTCGGCAAAATTAATTTTCGGATCAGCACTAAAAATTGATTACCAATGTCTTCTAAAATGCAAATTTTAGATTTGATTCGATTTGACTGGTTTTACCATTATTAAAATTGACTTTTTCCGAGATAAACTGCTCTCTCGAAAAATTTCAACTTTGCATTTGAGCTAAATTTCATATATTTGAATGCGAAAGTGTATTTTACCAAATACAATATACCAGAAGAATTGTATCAGTTTTCTTCATTGTTTTGTCCTAATATTGGGTTTATTGAAAAACATGAAAAGTTGCACTCTTAAGGAGGATGTGAGTCATCAATTTTTAATGCCAATTCTAACCCTGCAATTTTCCAAAAAGTCAAATCTGGCTTTTTAGGGGGCCGTAAAGAGGGAGTTTTGGACTTAAAAGAATTAAATCATTTTTCAACCAATTTCTTGCCCTAATCGTTAACTGAATTTTTACCAAAACTGCAAATTTGTATTTTTATGATTTTTGACCCTGATTGTAACGTGAATGTTCCAAAAAAAAAACACACTTTCATTTTGAAGTATTTTTAGTCCAAATTTACATACTTTAATCCAAAAATTATTTTTTCTAAAAACAAGAAATTAGAAGACTTGAATCTATTTGACAGGTTTTTGCATATATTAAAATTGACTTTCTCAAAAATCATATGAATTTACGTTTTTAGACAATGTGTTATGATTATGTTTTAGCCCTAATTATAACCTCAATATCCGCACTTTGCATTTTTTGGTTGGCGTAAATTTCTTTAACCATTTTGACCTTAGTAGTAGTAAATAATTGGGGGCCGAAGCCTTGCGACTAGGCCTCAGAGGCCCTTTTCACAGTCCCCCGCAACCTTACTCCCCAGGGCACTCATTCCCTCTACGAGTCGGGCCCGTCCCTCTAATGAAGAAGAGCATCTCGTCCAATTACAGAGTCGGAAGCTCCTCTCGATGAAGAAAAGCGGCTCCAAGAAAATGGTATGACGACTCTTCCCCTGCCCTACTTGGCCATTAGCCATTGACGTCGTTTGTATTGATATTCTATTATTAAAAAAATTCAATAAATAGGTATAGTAGGTATGAATAAAAAATCATGTAAATATAAAAATATTTGAACGTTTTATTCTGCACCCCATAATCGTAAAAATCGTATATTTGTTTGCTTGAACAGCAGGAATAAAAAAAACAAAAATGATACGCATATGTGTGCTTATATCATTTGGAGATGTGTCCTTGGAGATTCAAATTGCGCCATGTTGTTTTTAGCAATGTCGGCCATTTTCTGCTTCCTCTCTACCCGAACAACCCGCAAGCCTCCAAGTATGCGGTTTGTATATCATGCCAAGTAAACAATGCTTATGATTAACTCCCGGAGTCTATTTATTTACTTCATTGTCAATGATTTTGGCCGTACTCCTAAGACGAATTTTTTTAAATTTCCTAATTTGCATTGTGAGAGGGTTTAAGCTATTTTAAACCGTTTTTGACCCTAATTCTAGTCTATATGTTTTAGAAAGCAAGATAAGACTCTATGTAAGATATAGCCTTTTCTTGCCATTATCTTGTCTGATTTCAAGGACTTAAAATAACTACTTGACTCGACTTGAGATTCACTGCCTCAAACTTAACTTTGACTTGACTTGAAATCAAATCAAGTAGCTTGAAAATAATCAAGTCAAACTGTGAATATGTGGTACGTTTCACGTTGAAGAGTTAACGTCGTAAAGCCATAAAAAGTAAAAATTGACGTAATAGTCCAGGGCCTATTAGACACATATACATAAATTTTTGCTTAGACGTATATACAGGGTGGCCCCGTATATATAAACATTGAGAATCGCTCATACACGTCAATTTTGGTTCTTAGGGGGAACAAGCAAAATTTTGAGCAGTTTCAACCCCCCTAACCTGACAAGAGACAGTTTAAGTGGCCACCATTTTGAGTACATATTGATGAGACGTCAAAACGAGGTATCACTCGACTTCTCTTTCCATTTAAGCCTTCAAGGTCAATGCTTACCTTTGGAAGTTCAGTTTATAGGAGTAAAACTGCTCAAAAATGGGTTCCCTCTAAAAAACTAAAGTTAACGTGTTTGAGGGGCTTTTGGTGTATTTTCACTGAACCACCGTGTATATACATTATTTGTTAAGTATGAATTGCTTTTTCCTTTTTTACTTTTTGCAAATTTCTCTTTACAATTCAGCAATAGAAAAAAATAATAATTTACGAAATTCTCAATTATGCCACCAAATGAAACCGAGAGAGCAATAGATTATACGACTACATTATTTCCGGTGGTTTCGGGTAAAGCCTCTACGTATATAAAGAAGGGGCCACACTGAGGAAATAAACTTTTCAGTCGAATCGGGTCATGAATTTTAACTACTCCATTTGAATGTAGGGCTCTTCTTGTCTCTGTTGCGTGCCCGCAAAACCATTTTCGTAGTTGGCAGGCGGCGTGAAGTTATTTGTTCATGGTTTCATTAACTTGCCTTATGAAACCTATTATATGTCATAGAGAAATTGAAGAAAAAATCATTTCGAAAATTGTTTTGAAGTTCTATAAAGTACCAAGCGACTGAAGAAAAATCATTCCTCCATTTCCAGCCACCCACTCAGCCCTTGAAAATAAATCTTTATATGAGCGAAGTTTCCAAAAGAGTGGCCAGCTTAAGAGTCGAAGTAAACTTGGGTGCTGCTATCGCGGACGGAAAACGAACAATTTCCACTTCATGTCCCGGGACGTTGTTCGCTGGAGGACCTGACGTTGATAAATTGAGTAGGAGAGCGCTGACATGGTCCCTGGCCGCAAAATTCCCCAACAGTATTCAGTAAAATGCAAATATATGAGGTAAACATAGAAACTCTATGCAACACAGAAAACTCGATACTCACGAATATTCGTCCATAAGAACAAAGAAGTTCCCAACTGAAAAAAAGGTCCCCCCCCTGTTCCTTTTATTTCCGGAACAAATTGCTGAGTTGAAGCAAACGGTTTAAATTTAGCTTCTCCGTTTTTTCGTTTGGAAAATATTCCCCTCGTTAATGATATTAATTTGCTCACCCGGTGCTAGCTCCATTTTCACGACTGCTTTAATAAGATTTTCCCTGACAAATTTGCGCCCAAGACAAAGAAGGATCACGCACGTATGCCCCGGAGGTAATTTATTTCTTAGTGTGAAGATGTTCATTAAGCTCTGTAATTTTAAACTTTTTCAATGTGGTTTACAGCCACACTTATAACTCGTTCAATTTTTTTGCCACCTCGATAACCTTTGAAATCTTTATTTTTTTTATACCTATTTTCTTTCGGCACATGTTGAGAAGATACGTCAACGCCTTCTCAATGTCAGTAATAAGTGGATGGATTATACAACTCGTGTTCTCCATGGCCTTGTGTAAATGGTAAATTGGGGGGTACTCGAGTAGAGCTTTGGTAACATGTTTACTCTCTCTTTCTCACGCTTCTAAATGGTGTATTAGAAAAAGACAGCTTTATTAGAATTTCTAATCCCAGCGCCGAGGGCGTAGCATTAAGAAGTCCAACACATCTGACCAATTAAATAAATGTATGTAGTTCAACCAAGGCTAAATATAACGACTAAGAAAAAATTATCATACAAAGCCTTAAAATTAGAGAAATACCGGCGATTTTGTAAATAATAGCACATAATGGGCAAAGGCTCTTAAGGTGTAGCACATAAACGTCAAATCGTAAGTGACGCGCTTGACAGAAGATGACGTGACATCTTCGGCAATTGTTTTAGTTCGTGGGCCGTGGGCGCCATGTTGTCTTTTTTTCAAATTTTGTATTGTTGTTTATTGTGTTATAAAGTGGTGCAACGTTCATAAAATTACAAAAATGTTGGTGTTTTTGGTGCTGCTGGGAACTGCCGTCACCTGTGTGAATAAGAAAGGCGACAATCTTGTCTCTTATACACGAGAAACAAGTTGGTCAGCAGAAATCTTGTATTGGTTTGTTTATGGTGTGCTTTTAATTGTCTGCGCGTCATATTTTTTTCTCCACGCGTGCGAGGCGCTCATAGTTTAGGAAATATCCAAATGCAGTGGGCGAACTGTTGTAGAAGTTTTGTGGGGTAAGACCACGCATGCGGAGCGCTCATAGTTTAGGAAATATCCGAACGTTCCTCGGATGTAGCACAAACTGCCCCAAAATTATGAACAAACAACCTGATGATACCTAAAAGTAGCTGAAATGTCGAAACGTTCGAAATACTTTATTTCATATTCGCAAACTTAACAGCTTTTGAAGAATGGCAAAAAACGTGCTAAAATTCATAAAGAGATATAAAATGATACCACGAGTACCCATATCAAGGCTCCCATTTATGACATATTGTTTGTAATTATGAAATGAATCTACAATTGAAATTGTCCAATTTTTGGGTCACCCTATAGTATCTAAATCAGAAATCAAGGCACTGTTTATAGTAAGCGAATAAAACTTACAAAAAAAATACTGGTAAACAAAAAAAACTAAAGTTACATGTTGCAGCATTATTTGGGGCACCGTATACTATTTAAAACAGAAATCAACGCTCTGTTTATCATAAAACTACTGGAATTTACGCAATAAATTAATTGCCAAATTGCAATAATGAATATCTAGGTTACAACATTTTTTGGGACACTCTATACTATTCAAAAACGTAAATATATGCCCTATTTATCATACGACTATTAGAACCTACCAATAAAATCGATTACTATTGATTTATATGGAAAAAGTCAATATTTCTATACTAAGCATATGTGGCTCTCTCCAACTGGCCCAAAAACCTACATTTTGAGATCAAAATCGTGAATTTCAGACTTCAACAGCTTATATCGCGTTTTAATGAAGATTTCTACGAAAAGCTATACGAGGAGTCGAAAAACTAGAATAATTTTAGTGTTTGTTAACAATTTGTGGATAAAATGGCGAAGGACTTATTTCGCTGGAAATAGGTACTCATATCTGACAACACCAGACTTCTTGCATAATTAAAATTGCTTTAATTGGTAAGTTTTAATAACGCCTTCATAGTGTTATTCCGCCTTGTCTCCGTATTAAATAATCCACCCTTTCTATGTAAAAGCCACAGTGCTTATGGACCTTTTCTGCATTATTAGCCACATCATTTTTTGAGCCACCCTATACTATCTAAAACAGAAATTAACGTCTTATTTATTATAAAACGACTGGAAGTAACAAATAAAATCGATTACTATAGATTTATACGACACATATCGAAAATTTCAAGGTAAACATATGGGCTCCCAAACCGGCCCAAAAATCTAAATTTAGAGATTAAAATCGTGCATTGCGGTCTTTAACAGCTGATATCTCGTTTCGATGAGGATTTATCAAAAAATCTATAAAAACAGCTAAAGAAGTAGAAGAATAGAGCTACATGTTGAGCCCAATTTCGAAGCTCTGCCTAGAACAGTAACTGAGCACGGGCGGCATAAAAATAAGGTCCAAATTTTGCACTTTTTTTTTATTTTCTTGAAAACCGTAAAAGCTAGCTTCTTTCTGAGACATGCATCTGATAGCCTTTAATGACCTCTTCATACATCATATTGACCTGCACATCGAAAAGCGGTACCGTTTCCAAGATAAACAGAAAAATGGAAACATTTCAAAATTTTCAAACGGGTGTCAAATTTTCGGTCGAAATTTATTGTCATAATTCTTTTTTCTTAATAGCTGCAATATTTTTGGAAATATTGAAAGCAGATAAGTTTTCAATTTCCAATTAGTGAATATTGCCTTTTTGCATATTTTAAACTAGAGTTTCCTGCGAAAAAGCTAAAAATTTCTATCACTAACATATTTCGCAGAAAATCAATTTTTTTCAACTTTGGTAAAATGTATTGTATCGGACTGTTAAAGCAACTGTATGCAAACAAACTATAGACAATGTGGTCGGGCCTCGACGTCATCGGGCTCCACGTCATCAGCCATCATCATTCATGAAACCCGACACGAAATTTTCAAATCGATCAGTCTTTGTGAAAACGTGTTCGAGGACTGGGCATTTTGCCAATAATCTTCCTAGAAATGTTCAAATTTTCCCCAGCCAGACAGTTTTCCACGCTTTTTGGCCGATTTTCCTTAGTCTGAGGCTTTATAATTAGATATCTTTTATAGAATCGGAACCATTTTCATTCAATTAAGACCATTGAGGGCCCATATGTGTGCTACCTCCCTGAATTATTTCATCATTTTTTTTGCTGCAAAAATGTGGAATCTACAGAGTGAAATGTGAGAAATGTACACCAAAATTGGCAAAAAATGCGGCACAGAAAACCTTTTGTAGCTCACTCGATATAAGAGCTAGACCAAAACAAATAGTGACTTTTTTCTCTCCACGTCTTCCAGTTGCTCTTATACAACCAAAGCTGGATCGCTCCATAGTTTTTGTAACAATCGCAAAAACTACCTTACTATTTTGGACACTTTTACTTAACTGTCTTTGGACATTTCTTTGACCACTCTGTATTAAAGTGACACCTTTGGCGGGATACGATTAAAAGGAGCCAAGGATATGCCCTTTCCCCTGGTACCATCCCAATTGGGGCAGTCGTCTAACTAAAGGGGTCGAGAAGGCCCAGAAGTTAACCATTACAAACATTTTTTCAAAAAACCGTCCCAACTTTGCGATTTTTTGTAGATTTTCCTATTAAACTTATCGGAATTAGACGTCAAAATTGTTCGTCTACACATATGGAGGAAATGTATCCGTGAGGTCTCCTATACCCCACATAAAAACCAAAGCGTCCAAAGTCAAAAAACCGCATTTTTGACTTTGGTACGCCACTGGTCGCCCCCCCCCCCCGCGCCGCCGTACCGCCAAACCGACCACATTTTTGGAAAGCCCATTCATTTCTGTACATATGCGCAATACTACAAAATCCCGTCAAGTGAGCAGTTTAAAAGTTATAAGCGTCGAAAGGGAAAAAAATACCAAATATATACAACCAAAATCGCTTCTGATAAAAAGCTGCCAAGGCAGGTTTAAATGACTAAGGTTTTAAGGAATAAATATTTGACCCATGAGATGAAACCAATGACCTAGAAGATATGGACAAAGCCAACAAATGCCGGTATTTCCCTAAAAAAGGTCCCGTTTTTGGGCCGCAGTCCGGCGCGGCACTCTTAAGGTGTCCATAATGTAATGTTGTCGTAAGCGCACGTCATAGCAACTTAAAGCCGGACCTGATATTGATTGTTTTAATTGTTTTTGTCTTTTGTTGGGCTGAAAGTTAAATTTTAGAAAACCTTAGTCAGCTAAAGGCTATGAGCCTTAGCGCCCTTTCTAGGAGATGAATATAAGTTCGATATTCGATTGGATTGGAAATAAGAAGTCAAAGAAAAATAATTGCATTTCCGGCGGATACCGTCACCAGTTTAACGGTTCCCAATGCTAAAAAGGGGGACCAAAACTGTAAAACCGCAGAGAGTCTCCAGATTAGCTCGATGGATCAGATTATGCAACGCGTATCATACAAGTACGTCAATACGTACAGGACATTCCTTAGTGACCTTGAGGCCAAAATATTGGGACTCGGATCCGATTAACTAGACGCGTGTGCGTGGGTTGTTGCCAAATCTCTAAACGTACTTGGTTAGAATCACACACTTCCGTATCGAATATTTTTCCGTTACACGAATTTATGTCGAGTAATCGGAGTAATCCATGAAAGTATCGGCAACATTGAATATCACGAATCACGAACAAAGTGCTTTCGGCCTAGTTCGTGATTCGTGGAGAGTATGAGAATCTAGCTGCACGTGGGTCTAACTGCCTCTCTTTCAAAAGGGGGCTCATTTGTCGGCATGTGCAGAAATTGTATTATACGAGGTACTGTGTTTCCGTCCCCTCCTTTTGCAGTCCAAAGCCAGCAATGTAAAAGATAGGCAATGTCCTGTAGCTTATGGAAGTATGTGGTATCATACGTCTACTGACATTGACATGTTAGGCAAAACCATTCGCACTTTTTATTTCTTAGTGTGAAATTATTCATTAAGCTCTATAATTTTAAACTTTTTTGATGTGGTTTATAGCCACTCTTACAACTCATTCACTTATTTCTCGTTCACCTTTGAAATCTTCATTTTTTTATACCTTTCAGCACATGTTCAAAAACTGTCAGACTTAAATCCCTACTTGATGTCAATAATAAGTGAATAGCTTATACCAGGTGTTGCTACTCTAACCAAGCAATTCTCGTTATGCGGCCCGCCAATAACCAGCAATGCATTCCCCAAAACAATTTCCGGTGGCCCCAAACCCGTTACTGTTTAATGAATACGCGGCCAGTCATCCCTGTTCGATAATGGAGATCTCTACTCACTGCCTATTTAAAGTGGAAAATACCGCTTATCTCTCAAGCATTATGATTACTTTATTATAATCCCCCTATGGCGGGAAGAAAAAAACTTTTTTTATTGCCATGCCGGGGGTCGTCGGATTCGCAATATTGCGCCATCATCATTTACCCAAACTCGGATGATTAATATCCCAATTTTCGTATTGGCTGCGTGACAGATTTGGCATTAAATCAAACTTTCCAGGGGTTACGGACGGTTGTTCTGCATAGTTTTAGAATTTTGGTCCCATCGATTTCCTGTCTTCGCCGTTAAGATTTAAGTATCAGTGATGCACGAGGGTTAACGACCTTGTAATGTAGAGTATTATACGATGTGCGATAGAAAAACTGTTATCTGTGCAGTACGACTTGATTGTTGATGATCATAAACCTTTATTGCGAACATTTTTAAAACCGCTGAAGATTCATATAGGCATAAATTTGGTCCATAGTCCTAAGAAAAAATTCCATAGTTTTTCCAGCATTTGATCTTCTCATATCTGTAATAGAAATTGAATGGACTTGTAACACCAACTTACCTAAATTTCAACCATTTATAAACAGCCGTTTAACTTCACGTATTTCCGATTTTTTACTTAACATGTGAGGAAAGTGCAAAAAAAGAGCTCCTTTTCTTATGAAGGTTTACACATAAAAAAGAGCCAAATTGCGTTAAGCAAACATACTCATTTGTTGCTTATTTTAAAAAAATCAAAGTTGGCTAATTTCTTGGACAGTGCAGTTTTAATCATTAATTTTCATTGCTTTTTTGTTCTGGTCTGACTTAATACTTTTTATAAACTGGAAATATTTTCCCTAGCAAGTCCGTAAAATTCCAAGTTATTCCAGGTATTTTTAAGAAGTCCTTTGGAAATTTAATAGATTTTTTAGTAATTTCGAGAAATTTGCAGTAATTTCTTAAATTTCTAGTAATTTCGAGAAGTTCCCAGCAATTGCTTGAAATTTCCAATAACAAAGATATTCTCTGTACTTTCCAGTAAGTTGTTGTGCAGGGTATCCCATTTTCCTACTGATGCAATTTTAGGTAGTTTTCCAAAGTTCCCAAGTATATCCAAATATTTCAAAGAAATTTCTTAGTAACCCCAAAAAATTTTTAATAAATCTATAAACTACCACGTAATTTCCCGCAATTTCGAAAAATCTCCGGTAATTCTGGTAAAGCTTGAAGATTAAAATTCTAGAGTGACATTACCCCCGAAGGGTAAACCCCACCTCGTAATGCGTACATTAGAATTCCAAATCTGACAAATTACTTTAAATTTCCATTGAGAGTAGTTTCAAATATTTTCAACATATTACTTTGCAATCTATTAATCATATATTGGTGATAATTCTAGCAATTCCAGGAAGTCCCTTAGTAATTCTATAAAATTTCTAGTAACCTCGGAAAATGTCCAGTATGTAATTCTATAACATCTACCGTAGTTTTTAGTAATTCTGAAGACTTTCCCTGTGAAGCAATTGCTTTACTAGAATAAGAAGAGTGACATTTCATTTTGACAGAGTGACATTCCTTGACATGCAAACCCCATCTCATAATGTGTACAATGACATACAATTGTGGTTCGGGAATTGTTATTAAATTCCCAAGTAATTTCAAATATTTCTAAGAAATTCCTTAGTAATTCTGTAAAATTTCCAATATCCTTAAAAAAATCCCATATATAATTCCATAACATCCCCCGCAATTTTCAGTAATTCCCAAGACTTTCAGGTAATTGTAGTAAAGCAACAGCTTTACTAGAATGAGAATGAGTGACATTTTATTTTGCCAGATGGACATTCCTTGACAGGTAAACCCTATCTCATAATGTGTACATTGAAACACAAAAACTGATAAATTACTTTGAAATTGAAAGTACTTTCCATTAGTTCTAAATATGTGCCTGAAAGTCCGTGTAATTCTAATTTGGTTCAGAAATTTGTATGCAATTCCCAAGTAATTCCAAATATTTCTAAGAAATATTTGAAATATAAATAAATAAAATTCTGGGAATTACTGGAGATTTTTCGAGTTTTTAGTAATTCTAAGAAGTTTCCGGTAAAGCAATTGCGTGTAGACTAAAATTCCAGAGGGACATTCCTCGAGAGTTACGTCCCACCAATATGTACATTAAAATTCCAAATCTGATAAATTACTTTGAGTTTCCATGGAAAGTACTATCAGTAAAGTCCAAATAAGTCCGAGAAGGTCCGAACAATTTGAAGTAATTCCAGGAATTTTTATGAAATTTCTAAGTAATTCCCAATTAATATTTCTAATAAATTCATTAGTAATTCTCTAAAATGTCTAGTAGCTCTATAAAATTCCTCGTAATTTCGAAAAATCTCCAGTAATTCCGAAAACTTTGCGGTAATTCCGGTAAAGTAATTGCTTGTAGACTAAAATTTAAGAGTGACATTCCCCGAGGGGTAAACCTTACCTCCAAATGCGTACCCAAAAATCCAATTCTAATAAATTACTTTAAATTTCCAAGGGAAGTATTTTCCTTAAATTATAAATAAGTCTTGTATTTTCAAGTAATTTTAGGATTTTTTATGAAATTTTCAAGTAATTTCAAATATTTTCAACAGATTTTTTTGCAATCTATTAATAATATATTGATAATAATTCCAGCCATTCCAAAAAATCCTTTAGTAATTTTATAAAATTTTCAGTAACCTCTAAAAATTCCCAGTATGTATTTCTAAAATCCTCCGTAATTTTCAGTAATTCCGAATACTTTCTGGTAATTCCGGTAAAGCAATTGCTTTACTAGAATGAGAATGAGAGACATTTTATTTTGCCAGAGTGAAATTCCTCGAGAAGTAAACTCCATCTCATAATGGGCACAGTGAAACATCACAACTGATAAATTACTTTGTGATTCCAAGTACTTTCTTCTTTTCCTTAAATTGTAGGAAATTTATAAGAACTTCCAAATCTGATAAATTACTTTAAATTTTCTTGGAAAGTACATTCCATAGATTCCCAATAAGTCCAAGAAAGTCCGTGCAATTCCAAGTAATTTCAGAAAAATTTATAAAATTTACAAGTAATTCTAAGAAGTTCCTTAGCAACTCTGTATAATTTTCAGTAACCTCTAATTTCTAGTAATTCCATAAAATTCCCCGTAATGTCCAAACATTTTCAGTAATTCCGAAGACTTTACCAGAAATTCCGGTAAAGCAGTTGCTTGTAGATTTAAATTCCAGACTGACATTCCCTGAGGGATAAACCAAACCTCATAATGTGTACATGAACATTCCAAAATTGATAAATTACTTTGAATTTCCATGGAAAGTATTTTTCATAAATTCCAAATAAGTCACAATTTTTATGATTGTGACGCACTTTCTGGGACTTATTTTGAATTTATGGAAAGTACTTTCCATAGAAATTCAGAGGAATTTATCAACTTTGGAATTTTAATGTACACATTATGAAGTCGGATTTACCCCTCGGGGAATGCCTCTCTGGAATTTTAACCTACAGGCAACTGCTTTACCGGAATTTCTGGAAAGTCTTCGAAATTACTGAGAATGTTTCGACATTACCGTGAATTTTATGGAATTACGAGAAATTTTAAGAGGTTTACTGAAAATTCTGCAGTCACTAAGGAACTTCTTGGAATTACTTGTAAATTTTATAAATTTTTCTGAAATTACTTGCAATTGCACAGACTTTCGGGGACCGATTTGGAATCTATGGAATGTATTTTCCAAGACAATTTAAAGTAATTTATCAGATTTGGAATTTCAGTGTAGTTACGCATCACGAGATGGGGTTTACCTCCCTGGAATTACTTGTAAATTTCATAAAATTTAGTAAAAAAGAAAGTACTTGGAATTACAAAGTAATTTATCAGGTTTTTCCCTCTCGAGGAATGTCACTCTGGCAAATTAAAATGTCACTCATTCTCATTATAGTAAAGCAATTGCTTTACCGGAATTACTGGAAAGTCTCCGGAATTACTGAAATTTACGGAGAATTTTATGGAATTAAATACTGGGCATTTTTAGAAGTTACTGGAAATTTTGTAAAATTACTAAGAGATTTTTCAGAATTACTTGGATTATTACCAATATATTATTAATAGATTACAAAGAAATCTGTTTAAAATATTTGAAATTACTTGAAAATTTCATAAAATTACTTGAAAATACAAGACTTATTTGTAATCTATGGAACATACTTTCCATGGATATTTAAAGTAATTTAACAGAATTGGAATGTCAGTGTACGCATTTGGAGGTAGGGTTTACCCCTCGAGGAATATCACTATTAAATTTTAGTCTGCAAGCAATTACTTTACCGGGATTACCGCAAAATTTTCGGAATTACTGGAGATTCTTCGAAATTACGAGGAATTTTATGGAATTACGAAAAATTTTAAGAGGTTTGCTAAAAATTCTACAGTCACTAAGGAACTTCTTGGAAATACTTGTAAATTTTATAAATTTTTCTGAAATTACTGGGAATTGCACGGACTTTCAGAGACCTATTTGGAATCTATGGAATGGTACTTTCCAAGAAAATTTAAAGTTGTCAAAATTTAAAGTAAAAATATTGATTTAGAATTACTTAGAAATTTCATAAAAATTCCTGAAATTACTTCAAGTTGCTTTGACTCTCTGGGACTTGCTTGGAATTTATGGAAAGTACTTTCCATGGAAATTCAAAGTAATTTGTCAATTTTGGAATTTTAATGTACACATTATGAGGTTTGGTTTATCTCTCAGGGAATGTCACTCTGGAATTTAAATCTACAAGCAACTGCTCTACCGGAATTTCTGGAAGTCTGGAAATTACTGAAAATTTTTTGACATAACAGGGAATTTTATGGAATTACTAGAAACTTTTAGAGGTTACTAAAAATTCTACAGTTACTAAGGAACTTCTTGGAGTTATTTGTAAATTTCATAATTTTTGTCTGAAATTACTTGGAATTACCTGAAATTGCACGGACTTTCGTGGACTTATTTGGAATCTATGGAATGTACTTTCCAAGAAAATTTTAAGTAATTTATCAGATTTCGAATTTCAGTGTACCTACGCATTACGAGGTGGAAATACCCCCTGGAATTACTTGTAAATTTCATAACATTTAAGAAAAATTTAAGTAGTTGGAATTACAAAATAAGTTTTCAGTTTTGATGTTTTGCTGTGCCCATTATGATATGGGGTTTACCTCTCAAGGAATGTCACTCTGGCAAATTAAACTGTCACTCATTCTCATTCTATTCTGGTAAAGCAATTGCTTTACCGGAATTACCGGAAAGTCTCCGGAATTACTGAAAACTACGGAGGATTTTATGTAATTTCATACTGGGAATTTTTAGAGGGTATTGGAAATTTTATAGAATTACAAAGAGATTTTTTGGAATTACAGGAATTATTACCAATATATATTATTAATAGATTATACAGAAATCTGTTGAAAATATTTGAAATTGCTTAAAAATTCCATAAAAAGTCATAAAATTACTTGAAAATGCAAGACTTATTTGTAATCTATGGAACTTATTTTCCATGGAAATTTGAAGTAATTTACCAGAATTTGAATTTCATGCCACGCATTTGGAGATAGGATTTACCACTCGGGGAATGTCAGTTTTACTACAAACAATTACTTTAGCGGAATTACCGGAAAATTCTCGGAATTACTGGAGACTTTTTGAAATTACGAGGAATTTTATAAAGCTACTAGAAATTTTTATGAAATTTCCAAGTAATTCCAAATCAATATTTATAATAAATTCCTTAGTAATTCTTTAAAATTCCTCGTAATTTCGAAAAATCTCCAGTAATTCCCAGAATTTTGCGGTAATTCCGGTAAAGTAATTGCTTGTAGACTAAAATTCAGTCACATTCCCCGAGATGTAAACCCTACCTCCAAATGCGTATTCTGGAATTTCAATTCTGTTAAATTACTTCCAGAGATTACAAATAAGTCTTGTATTTTCAAGTAATTTTTGGATTTTTTATGAAATTTTCAAATAATTTAAACAGATTTCTTTGTAATTTATTAATAACATATTGGTAATATTCCGAGTAATTCCAAAAAATTTCTTAGTAATTCTATAAAATGTCCAGTAACCTCTAAAAATTCCCAACATGTAATTCCAGAAAATTTCCCGTAATATTGCTTTACTAGAATGAGAATGAGTGACATTTTAATTTGCCAGGGTGAAATTCCTCAAGAGGTAAACACCATCTCATAATGGGCACAGTGAAACATCAAAACTGATAAATTACTTTGTAATCCCAAGTACTTTGGTTTTTCTTAAATTTTGTAAAATTTACAATTAATTCCAGGGGGTGAACCCCACCTCGTAATGCGTAGGTACACTGAAATTCCAAATCTGATAAATTACTTTAAATTGTCTTGGAAAGTACATTCCATAGATTCCAATTATGTCCCAGAAAGTCCCTGCAAATCCAAGTAATTTCAGAAAAAAATACATTTAAAAAATTTTGAAATTTACAAGTAATTCCAAGAAGTTCCTTAGTAACTGTAGAATTTTCAGTAATCTCTAAAAATGTCTAGTAATTCCATAAAATTCCCCGTTATGTCGAAACATTTTCAGTAATTTCGAAAATTTTGCAGAAATTCGGGTAAAGCAGTTGCTTGTAGATTAAAGTTCCAGAGTGGCATTGCCCGAGGGGTAAACCCCACCTCATCATTTGTACATTAAAATTTAAAAATTGATAAATTACTTTGAATTTCCATGGAAAATACTTTCCATAAATTTCATATAAGTCCCAGAAAGTGCGTGCAACTTGAAGTGATTTCAAGATTTTTTATGAAATATCCAAGTAACTCCAAATGAACATTTCTAATAAATTCCTTAGTAATTCTATAAAATTTCTAGTAATTTCGAAACTTCTGCAGTAATTCTGAGAATTTTCCGGTAATTCCGCTAAAGTAATTGCTTGTAAACTAAAACATAAGGGTGACATTTTCCAAGCGGTAAACCCTACCTCCAAATGCCTACTCTGAAATTTTAATTCTGTTAAATTACTTTAAATTTCCATGGAAAGTACGTTTCAGAGATTACAAATAGTCTTGTATTTTCAAGTAATTTTAGGATTTTTTTATGAAACTTTCAAATATTTTCAACAGATTTCATTGTAATCTATTAATAATATATTGGTAATAATCCAGTAATTCCGCAAAATCTCTTAGTAATTCTAGAAAATTTCCAGTAGCCTCTAAAAATTCCCAGTATGTAATTCCATAAAAATCCTCCGTAATTTTCAGTAATTCCGAAGACTTTCCTGTAATTTCGGTAAGGCGATTGCTTTACTAGAATGAAAATGAGAGACATTTTATTTTGCCAGAGTGACATTCCTCGAGAGGGAAACCCCATCTCATCGGGCACACTGAAACATCAAAACTGATAAATTACTTTACAATTCCAAGTGCTTTCTTTTTTTCTTAAATTTTATGAAATTTCCAAGTAATTCAACGGGGGTAATACGTTGGTACACTGAAATTCCAAATCTGATAAATTACCTTAAATTTTCTTGGAAAGTACATCAATAGATTCCAAATAAGACCCCGAAAGTCCGTGCAATTCCAAGTAATTTCAGAAAAATTTATAAAATTTACAAGTAATTCTAAGAAGTTCCTTAGTAACTGTAGAATTTTCAGTAACCTCTAAAAATTTCTAGTAATTTCATAAAATTCCCCGTAATGTTGAAAAATTTTCAGTAATTCCGAAGACTTTCCAGAAATTCCGGTAAAGCAGTTGTTTGTAGATTAAAGTTCCAGAGTGGCATTCCCCGAGGGGTAAACCCCACCTCATCATGTGTACATTAAAATTTCAAAATTGATAAATTACCTTGATTTTCCGTGGAAAATACTTTCCATAAATTCCATATAAGTCCCAGAAAGTCCGTGCAACTTGAAGTAATTTCAAGATTTTTTATGAAATATCCAAGTAACTCCAAATGAATATTTCTAATAAATTCCTTAGTAATTCTATAAAATTTCGAGTAATTTCGAAACTTCTCCAGTAATTCCGAGAATTTTCCGGTAATTCCGCTAAAGTAATTGATTGTAAACTAAAACTTAAGGGTGACATTTCCCAAGAGGTAAACCCTACCTCCAAATGCCTACTCTGAAATTCCAATTCTGTTAAATTACTTTAAATTTCCATGGAAAGTGCGTTTCAGAGATTACAAATAGTCTTATATTTTCAAGTAATTTTAGGATTTTTTATGAAACTTTCAAGTAATTTCAAATATTTTCAACAGATTTCATTGTAATCTATTAATAATTTATTGGTAATAATTCCAGTAATTCCGCAAAATCTCTTAGTAATTCTAGAAAATTTCCAGTAACCTCTAAAAATTCCCAGTATGTAATTCCATAAAAATCCTCCGTAATTTTCAGTAATTCCGAAGACTTTCCTGTAATTTCGGTAAGGCGATTGCTGTACTAGAATGAAAATGAGAGACATTTTATTTTGCCAGAGTGAAATTCCTCGAGAAGTAAACCCCATCTCATAATGGGAACAGTGAAACATCAAAACTGATAAATTACTTTGTGATTCCAAGTACTTTCTTCTTTTCCTTAAATTGTAAGAAATTTATAAGAACTTCCAAATCTGATAAATTACTTTAAATTTTCTTGGAAAGTACATTCCATAGATTCCCAATAAGTCCAAAAAAGTCCGTGCAATTCCAAGTAATTTCAGAAAAATTTATAAAATTTACAAGTAATTCCAAGAAGTTCCTTAGCAACTCTGAATAATTTTCAATAACCACTAATTTCTAGTAATTCCATAAAATTCCCCGCAATGTCGAAACATTTTCAGTAATTCCGAAGACTTTACTAGAAATTCCGGTAAAGCAGTTGCTTGTAGATTAAAATTCCAGAGTGACATTTCCCGAGGGGTAAACCCCTCCTCATATTGTGTACATTAAAATTCCAAAATTGATAAAGTACTTTGAATTTCCGTGGAAAGTATTTTACATAAATTCTAAATAAGTCCCAGAAAGTCCGTGCAAATTGCAGTAACTTTTTTTATGAATTTTTTATGAAATTTCCAAGTAACTCCAAATCAATATTTCTAATAAATTCCTTAGTAATTCTATAAAATTTCTAGTAGCTGTATAAAATTCCTTATAATTTCGAAAAATCTCCAGTAAATCCGAAAATTTTGCGGTAATTCCGGTAAAGTAATTGTTTGTAGACTAAAATTTAAGAGTGACATACCCCGAAGGGTAAACCCTACCTCCAAATGCGTACACTGAAATTCCAATTCTGTTAAATTACTTTAACTCGAGAAGGAAACCCCATCTCATCGGGCACACTGAAACATCAAAACTGATAAATTACTTTACAATTCCAAGTGCTTTCTTTTTTTCTTAAATTTTATGAAATTTCCAAGTAATTCAAGGGGGTAATACGTTGGTATACTGAAATTCCAAATCTGATAAATTACCATAAATTTTCTTGGAAAGTACATTCAATAGATTCCAAATAAGGCCCCGAAAGTCCGTGCAATTCCAAGTAATTTCAGGAATTTGTATAAAATTTCCAAGTCATTCCAAATCTTTTCAACATATTCCTTCATAATTCATTAATAATGTATTGAAAATAATTCCACTAAATCCAAGAAATTCCTTAGTAATTCTATAAAATGTCCAGTAACCCCCAAAAATTCCTAGTATTTCCTTGAAATTTTCAGTAATTTCGAAAAATTTTTAGTCTCCTTCTAGACTAAAATTCCATTTGGAAGGGGTACATCCACATTCCCCGAGGAGTAAACCTCACCTCATAACATATACACTAAAACACCAAAACTGCTAAATCACTTTTAAATCCCAAGTGCTTTTCATAAATTCCAAATTGGTCCCAGTAAGTCCGTAGAATTTCAGGCATTTTTATGAAATTCCCAAATGTTTTCAACAGATTTCTTTGTCAATGATCAATAATAGATTGGTAATAATTCCAGTAATTCCATGAAATTAACAGTAATTTCCAGAAAGACAAGATGCTTGTACACCAAAATTCCAGAGTGGCATTTCCCTCGGGAAAATGCAACGTAAGTACCTGTGTAAATATAGACATTTTCTCCCATTTTTTTGTTGTCATTTTTGCTTTAATTTATATGGATCTTCTTAAGATTTGACACATTTATCGGGACAAAATAAACAAATTCGGAATCTGTAGTTGGCGAGTAAATTTTGCAAGACGACTCTTGATGGTGCCTCTTATATTATTACTCAAGTGCGATTTACAAACAGTTCTATGTGACGAGTTTTCTTCTTAAATTCCGACCAAGGGTCCAACTTATCAGCTTGACGTCAACTTTCAGGGACGCAATTTCACGGCAAAACCTTATCCTAAATATAAACAAGTTCATCGACATAAGGTGTCCCCGAAATCCCTGTAAGATAAAACTCCTGGAAGCTGGCAGCATATCTCCTTCAGGCCTGACACATCCAAAGATTTATCGGTTTAAATTCAGGAAACCTGGAACGCGCGTGTAGCAGCTACTCCCACAGGATCTTATAGCCACAGCTAGTTTACGGACCATAATTACCGGGTGGTGCAGAATCGAGGTAGACAGGATTCAGTGACATAACACAATCGAACTAAATGGAAAGCCCAAGGGCAATAAGACTTTCTATAATATATCGTCAATGGGCAAGGTTTATGAGAGAAATATACACATCAAAATAAATTAGCTGATATCTAAACGGTTCTGACGCAAAGGCTTAAGTAGAAACAATTCGCGTGTTCCTGACACGCTTAAACAAGCAGGTATTATTTAAAGATCTGATAAAATCCCATCCAGGCACTGACCCGTGTCAGAAGCGGGACCTGGCAGGGTCAGGGAGGGAATGAAAATGTATAAATATTTTTCCCCGGAGATACGTAGTTTATTTAAGGGCTTTGGGGCTTCTCTTGTTTCGTGTTTCTGATATAGAACTCTGAACTTTCTTCGCTTTTTCCATATAAACACAAAGACTTCAACTTTACTTTAATTATTTACGTCAATCCAAACCTTTCAGGGTTCTACCCACTTACATACAGCTGTTCTGTTAAATCTTGAAGTTCCAGTTAAAGTTGGAAATATGGTTGGTTCACAAATTTGAAGTTTTAACTTTAGAACAGTCCTAATATTCTACAGCCAAATAGCTGGGTGTGTCCTTATTAAAGCTAACCTCTGAACTTCAATTAATCTCTCTGGTCTAATTAGGCTAAAAGAAACGCACGGTGATACCACCTGACAAAGAATAAATGAGGACATTTTTTTCAGTATTAAAAAGTCTAATCTGCCCAAGCTGCAGGCACAAAAAGTCTCTCAGAACTCGTCCTATTTACATAATAAAGGGCACAAAGCGGATTAGGAAAATTTCTTTGCCTTGACAGAAAATGCTTGTCTCACAGGGTTTTTAAAGACATTTTTTTAGGTTTTGAACATTAAAACCCATTGAATAGCAAATAAAACTAAGAAACCAAGTTATAATTAGACAAAAATAAAAATATAAAAGGGGTAAAAGATCTAAGATTTTTTTTTAATTCAAATAATCCTTTCCCGGAGTCCGTTTCCTTTGACGAACAAAGAATTTAATTCGCGCTATTTCTCGGCCATTTTCCATTTATAGAGCGCTCTTATCTTTACGTTTGCCATTTAATTAATTATAGTTGGAAGAATTTAATTTTACTTCGAGTAATTAGGAAAGTTGAACAAACAACAATGGTCTAAGAATTGCAGGAGGATCGGGGCAACGAGTGGCCCTGAGAACAGTTAAATGAAAGATTAATGGAATTTAGAGGTTGTTTCGCTTAACAATTTTACCAAGTACGACTCGGCCGTAATTAATAACATTTTAGAGTACTTTTTATTAGCTGATGGGCGGCACTAGAATCGGAAGCGTTGATTTTCAGACTTTTGAGGAATTTTTAACTGTTTTGGCATAAATATATGAAGGATTCTATATTTTTTTAAAATTATCATCAGACACTCCCATTGTGATCAATATACATATACAGGGTGTCCAGTTTAAAATGATGTACATGGGGCCGTTGGAGGTACAAGGTCGGTTAAACGGGGGAAAAGTTGCGTATTGGTCTGCTCAAAGATAATCCGGTTCGATAATATTTTAAATCGACCCCGTTTCGTTGATACGGCGTACTGTTGCGCGCGTCCGTTGTCCACTTTTATTTTTCTTATGGACGCCATATTGAATTTTTGCATTTTTAAATTCGTCATTAAAAATGATCTTTAACAGTGCATAACAAGTTTATATGCGGCTAAGGTGAATACTAAAAAACAACAAAATTAAGTCTTTATTGTAGGTGGCTTGCATATTCTTATTAAAGTTTTGACTTAATGTGCTTAGATTTTTCATTTGTTATTACCATCTGTCACTGTCAGATTATAACAATTATTGTCTGTATTAGCTTTCTCCATACGCACACCTAAAATGTGCTTTCTAATCCTGAGACCAAAAAAGTAACAAAAAAGTCCTAGGCAGTAAAAGTAAAGTCAAAAGTCACCGCTACTGTCATGGTGGCGCATAGATAAACAATTTTCACCAAAATTATTTGAACACTAGGTGACACCAGATAGACCGATCTGAGTGTGTTGCCATCTTTACATTCTTATTGAAAAAACAAAGAATGGGAATACTCTCAGAGCGCTCGAGAGCACCACCCGAAACCGTTATTAAGTTCGGTAATTATATCCTGAGCGCTCGGGATATCAGTCTATCTCACTCTCGCTTGTTAAGAGTTTAGGAGATGGTCTGTGTCCGGAGTGCTCGGATGGAAATACCGAACTCGGCTTAAGTGGAAATCGCATGTGTTTTCGAATTCGGAGTTTTCCTAAACCATTGGTTATGATTTAATACTATTAAAACCATTGAACATTGAAAACCTCAATTCTAACACATTTTATTTAGATCCACTAGCCGTTCAAACTTATCTTTCTGTCAGATTCGAGGTATACCATACTGATGAGCTCTAATAAGAGCGAAACCGGTCTATGGTTCATCTGCCTGATAGAGAAATGAGTTTGATACTCTGCTAAACGTCGCCCCCAGACAATATAGGTACGAAATCTCGGCCATTTATCTGTGGGAAGTGGCAATATTGCAGAAAACTGGTTTTTGGATCGCTTCACATTCTTAGGCGTAGTTAAGGGGGGGCTTGAGGGTGCGTAGCATAATTCTAATTAGCACCCCCAGGCAGGGTACGTATAGGCCCCTACGGGAAACCAAAGTTTCACAGTCGGGTAAAGTCAAGCTGTTTTAAAAGGAAAAGCTCTTTTAAAAATTCTATACAAAATTTGAAAACTCGAGAACAGCGGCAACAATGACCTGCTGTTCGACGAAGTTACGCGATGCTCGATTCAACTTTGACTGACGCGCGTCGGTTGTTTGGCAATGCCTTTCAGTTTTCATTCTTTAAGCCCGTTTTACAGTTTGCTACTCTTCATGAAATTAATTGCAGCAATGCATTGCAGCTGCAATATATTGCAACAAGATATTTGACAAGTTTGTTTTACAGTTTGCAATTTCTTGCCATTTCTGAAAATATTCAACAGTGCTACCAATATTGACATTTTTCGATAAGTTTTATGTTGTGAAGGGTTTTAAATTCAAGTTTGAGAAGTCAAAAGCAATATGGATGACAGATCTAAAGTGATTAAAAATATATCTATATCTCTTATTGTCGTGGCAGCTAACCTATTGGTTGCGAAACATAAAAAAATTCGACGGTGGTGGGTAAGACCTTGGGTGAATAGAGAAAAAGGAAATATTGGCATACCACAAGAACTTTTATCCTCTGACGATGAGAAATATGCAAATTTCTTGAGAATGGATGAAACTACCTTTCAAAAGTTGTTAAGCAAAATAGAAGAAAGGATCTCAAAAAAAAAACCCAAAGTCCTTTTGCCGACAAAACTCAATTCTATAATAACTATAGACATAATACTGATTTTTCATTTGTTTATAAGTGAAAATATTGAAAGTTACTGGCCAAATAAGCTGCATCGCGATGTGTTGCTTGGTTGACACACTTCTTTTAATGAAGTTATTGTTGTGTCCAGCAGTTGTGTGATTTTGGATGGTTCAGCAAGAGCTTTTCGTTTTTTGCCTTTGCTAATTATTTTACTTTCTAATGGCTCTGTTGAGACACTTCTCGATGTTGTTGGGGATAATATGTCGACATCACTGAGGTCATTGATTGGACCATCAAATAGTATATCAGATTCCTGCAATGATTAAGAATTGGCATATAATCATCAATATTCACAGTGAAAAAATATTGTTTAAAGTACATACCTATAGCAAAACTGCGATCTACTATGTATTTATTGTAATACACACTAGGTAGGTAACAGGAATAAACTAATATTGACTTACTTACATCATTAACACCTTCAGGAGCATTACTGGAATCAAGTTCAGGATATTCAAGTTCTGAATGTTCCGATATAGCAGTCAACTGGGAACTCTGTGAACTCATGTTAGATTTACCGAGAGAAACAATCTTAACAGAAGATTGTCAAAACTTAAGGCTTTCAAAGCACCACAACTTCGGCTTATAAATATCATCAGGTGATGATCCAGATGTTTCAGATTTTTTTATTTTATTAATTTCCGAGAAAAATTGGGTTCTCAATCCATGTATTTTTTTTTTTTGATATGATCTAGCGTCAAAGCTTTCATATCAGTTTTTAACAGAACTTCTTCTCTAATATCCTCAAATGCTTTATTTCTTAAGTTTCTGTTATGATATTCCTTTAATGTTGGTAAATATAAACAAGGATATTTTTCATATTCCTGTATCAGAATCGTTGTAGACTCTTTGGACCAAAAAAGTTCAGTGCTGTAATCAGTACAATTAATAGAATAAAATGCAGTAAAATACTATTTCACTAGTCACAGAAAAACTCATGTTACCTTTTGGAAGAACTCATTTTTTTAACTTATAGACACAAAACAAATGAAAGTAATAAAAACCATAAATAACAACAACAAAGTGCATGTACTGCATGTGACGCAGACTTAACCTCAAATAATTTGTGACAGTAACTTTTATTTGCCAATGGTGGCAATTCAAAAGTTACCAACCAGAGTTGCAAGTAAACTGCAATAAAAATCGGTCAAGACCGATAATTGGCAAGCCCTTGCAATTGCAAAAGAATTGCAGAAATCGATCAGCTGGTCCGTTACCGCGCATGCGCATGGCAAGAGAATTGCCAATTGCAAGAAGAATTGCGAACTGTAAAACAGCCTTTACTGTTTGAAGTCTGGTCTGGTGGTCTTCTACACCATTTTCACATGTAGTTTAGGAAGTATCTATTGTATTATAGAAAACGTCACTTGGGTTTCAGATATATCACTTGTATTCCAGAAATCATCTCTTGTATTTCAGAATAGCCAGTTGAATTGTAGAAAGTATAATTTGAAATTTAAACTGCTCGTCAAAATAGTCGGAACGGCCAATTTTTTGCTCATTTTTGAAAGGTTGTATCTCAGAGACGCTTTCACCGATCTCAATGAAGTGACATGATTCTAAAAGCCCATTTCTTGTAGAATCACAAAAGACACCTGGTATACAGGGTGAATTAAAATGTCGTGTAAAAAGTACTAAACTTTAACCCACTGCATTTGGTTGCTAGAGTTATTACAAAACTTTCCCTATAATGGCATTTAAAGATCCTGATCAATATCTCAGGACATGTTTGGCCGATTTTTGATTTTTGATATATGAAAGAAGTTACAGGGGTTTGTTAAAAAGTCCGTATTTTGTCCAAAAATCTGCCGAAATCACTAACTTTTATGTCTATAGAACGGATTTTTTATTAACACTCAGGGAAATCTAGCCTAAACTGATATACAGTTAACTTGCTTTTCAAGAAAAAATATGAATTTACAATCATACAGGGTGAAACAAAGGTGACGCAAAATTCTTAAACTTAGCGGCTTTCTTACTTGCCCCCTGATGTTAGGAGTTACCTTAGAACTTGCATTTTTATAACATTGATAGGTCCTAGTTCATATCTCGGGACGTGTTTGGCGGATTTTTCATTTTTGTTCTACGAAAAAACTTACCGGGGTTTGTTATAAAGTTCGTATTTTATCCAACAAACTGCCAAAATCACAAATTTTATGTCTCCAGAACTGAATTTTATTAAGACTTAGAAAAACATAGCCTAAACTAACATAAAGTTAACCTGTTTTTCAACAAAAAATATGAATTTACCATCATACAGGGTGAAACAAAGAGCAATGCAAAATTCTTAAACCTTAGGGACATTCTTACTCACCCCCTAATGTTAAGAGTCACATTAGAACTTGAATTATGATAACATTGGGAGGCACTGATTTATATTTCGGGACATGTTTGGCGAGTTTTTAATTTTTGTTCTACGAAAAAAGTTACAAGGGATTGTTAATAAGTTCGTATCTTATCCAAAAAACTGCCAAAATCACTAACTTTTACGACTATTGAACTGTCTTTTTTATTAGCATTTAGGGGAAAATCTAGCCTAAACTAACAGAAAGTTGATCGGTCTTTTAAGAAAAAATATGAATCTCCAATCATACAGGGTGAAACAAAGAGCAATACAAAACTCGTAAACTTTAGGGACATTTTTACTCGCCCCCTGATGTTAAGAGTCACTTTAGAACTTGCATTATGATAACGTCGAGAGGTCCTGAGTCATATCTTGGGACATGTTTGGCGGGTTTTTGATTTTTGTTTTACGAACAATTTTACAGGGGTTTGTTAAAAAGTTCGAATTTTATCCAACAAACTGCCAAAATCACCAACTTTTACGTCTAGATAACTGATTTTTTATTAACACGTAGGAAAATCAAGTCTATGCAAACATAAAGTTAATCTGTTTTTCAAGAAAAAATTTAAATCTACAATCATACAGGGTGAAACAAAGGAAAATGCTAAATTATTAAACTTGAACGGCTTTCTTACTGGCCCCTTGATGTTAAGCGTCACTTTAGAACTTGCATTATGATAACGTCGAGAAATTCTCAGTCATATCTCGGGACATGTTTGGCAGGTTTTTGATTTTTGTTTTACGAAAAAATTTACAGGAGTTTGTTAAAAAGTTCGAATTTTATCCAACAAACTGCCAAAATCACTAACTTTTACGTCTAGATAACTGATTTTTTATTAACACGTAGGAAAATCTAGTTTACGCAAACATAAACTTAATCTCTTTTTCAAGAAAAAATATGAATCTACAATCATACAGGGTGAAACAAAGGGCAATGCAAAATTCTTACAACTTTAGCGATATTCTTACTCGCCCCCTGACGTTAAAAGTCATTTTAGAACTTGCATTATGGTTACATTTAGAGGACCTGATTTATATCTCGGGACATGTTTGGTGGGTTTTTTAATTTTTGATCTACGAAAAAGGCTACAGGGGTTTGTTAATAAGTTCGTATCTTATCCAACAAACTGCCAAAATCACTAACTTTTACGATTATTGAACTGATTTTTTTATTAACATTTAGGGGAAAATCTAGCCTAAACTAACATAAAGTTGATCTGTCTTTTAAGAAAAAATCATGAATCTACAATCATACAGGGTGAATCAAAGAGCAATGCAAAACTCGTAAACTTTAGCGACATTCTTACTCGCCCCCTGATGTTAAGAGTCACTTTAGAACTTGCATTATGATAACTGTGAGAGGCACTGATTCATATTTCGGGAGATCTTTGGCGGGTTTTTAATTTTTGTTCCACGAAAAATGTAACAGGAGTTTGTTATAAAGTTCGTATTTTTTCCAACAAACTGCCAAAATCACGAACTTTTACGTCTATTGTACTGACTTTTTTATTAACACTTAGGAAAACCTAACCTAAACTAACATAAAATTAGTGTGTTTTTAAGAAAAAATATGAATCTACAATCATACAGGGTGAAACAAAGGAAAATGCAAAATTCTTAAACTTGAACGGGTTTCTTACTTGCGCCTTGATATTAAGAGTCACTTTAGAACATGAATTATGATAATATTGAGAGGTCCTGATTCATATCTCGGGACACTTTTGGCGCGTTTTTTAATTTTGTTCTACGAACAAAAAAGGGTATGGTGGTCACTAATTTGTCAATCAACCGACGAGATGCAAGGCACTATATACAGGTTCTCGTATTGAGAGCCATCTACCAGATCGTATTTAATTAAATGCACTGGTGGTCTGACGCCTGCTTCTGCATAACAATTCTACGAACAAAGTTACAGGATTTTCTTAAAAAGTCCCTATTTTATCCACCAAACTGTTAAAATATCTTACTTTCACGTCTTTAGAGGTGATGTTTCAGTACTAGGTCTCCGATATCGAACAACCTTAGAAAAACAAAATATGGGTTGCTATGGAAACTAAGTAAATAATCTGAAGACGATGTCTGTCATCTAATTACAAGTATAAAGCTGAAGGTTTTACTTAAATTTATTTAATTCTCATTCATATAGAAATGCCAATGTTAAGCCAAAATGAACTACAGAACATTATGCGGTAAGTTTGTTCTTTTTAGGTTAACAATTTTACAAAAATAACGAGCAATCTTAAACAGGTTGCACTTACGAGGGCTAAGTGTAGCTAACATAGCGGACCTAGTAGGGACATCAAAATCCACAGTTTATAGGACAATAAAAAGAAGCCAAAGTTATGGTGCTCCCAATTATCTAAAGGCTGGACATTGTGGAAGAAAAAGATGCACTCCTCGCAGGGAGGACATTTTAATAAACCTATCCATCAGAAGAAGAAGACAGTTAAATGCCACACAAGCTAAGGCTACTACCGGCTCAAGAGCTTCAACTAGCACTATTAGAAGACGCCTGCATGAGCGAGGTCTGAACGCCAGAAGACGTGCCATCTGTCCATCTCTTCAACCTGTCCACCGAGCTTTTCGAAGAGTTTGAACTGGGGATTAGCCGAATGGAGTTGTTGCATGTCTTCTGATGAATGTCGGTTTTCATTGTATGCATCAGATGGGCGAATTTTAGTGTGGAGAGGAAAGATTGAAAGATTTATTGAAGAGAATATGGTGAGCAAAGTGCCATTTTGTGGTGGAAGTGTGACTGTATGGGGTGGTGTAATAAGGGACGGAAAGAGTGACTTGGTTATTTTGATTGGAGAAACTATGAATGCAATTAGATATCGAGATATGTTTGTAAATGAAATTGTTGTGCCATTTGCTAAGAACTTTGGGGACAACTTTATTCTGATAGATGATAATGCGCGTCCTCACAGAGCACGAATTGTCCAAGAAGTTCTGAGAAAAAATGGCATAGAGCGAATAAATTGGCCTGCTAGGTCGCCCGATATGAATGTCATAGAGCACGTATGGAGTAGAATGAAACTGAAACTGAGTATGAGAGAACAAGAATTTCAAAATTTGGATGAATTAGCGACTGCGGTTAGGGAAGAATGGGAGGCTATTCCCCAAGACTTCATCAGAAGCTTGGTGGACAGTATGCCTAGAAGGACAGCCGAACTGGTGCGAGTACGAGGTGGGCCTACGTGGTATTAAAATAAAATGAGACATCAAGTTGCTGTTTTGAATTGTCCGCTCGTAATACCACAATTCTCCGTATAACCTATAGTATTTTTTCTTGGAATACCTACATGTTAGTTTTTAGTTAGTTAGTTAGTTAGTTAGGTGTTAGGCTTAGTTTTTCAAAAGGGTAATAGAAAACCAGCCTTATCAATATAAAAACTTGGTTATTTAAACGGTTTTGTTTACCAAATAGACTTTTTGAAACAACCTGTATTTTCTTCGTGACAAACGCAAAAACCGGCAAATACGTCCCAAGCTATAAATTAGGGCCTATAAATGTTATCATAATGCAAGTTCTAAAGTGACTCTTAATATCAGGGGGCGGCTAAAGTTATGAACCCTGTATGATTGTAGATTCATATTTTTTCTTGAAAAACATTAACTTTATGTTAGTTTAGGCTAAATTTTCATGTGTTAATAAAAAGTCAGTTTTATAAACGTAAAAGTTAGTGATTTTGGCAGTTATTTGGATAAAATACGAACTTATTAACAAACCCCTGTAGCCTTTTTCGTAGATCAAAAATTAAAAATCCCAACAAACATGTCCCGAGATATAAATCAGGTCCTCTAAATGTAATCATAATGCAAGTTCTAAAATGACTCTTACGTCAGGGGGCGAGTAAAAATATCGCTAAAGTTGTAAGAATTTTGCATTGCCCTTTGTTTCACCCTGTATGATTGTAGATTCATATTTTTTCTTGAAAAAGAGATTAAGTTTATGTTTGCGTAAACTAGATTTTCCTACGTGTTAATAAAAAATCAGTTATCTAGACGTAAAAGTTAGTGATTTTGGCAGTTTGTTGGATAAAATTCGAACTTTTTAACAAACTCCTGAAAATTTTTTCGTAAAACAAAAATCAAAAACCTGCCAAACATGTCCCGAGATATGACTGAGAATTTCTCGACGTTATCATAATGCAAGTTCTAAAGTGACGCTTAACATCAAGGGGCCAGTAAGAAAGCCGTTCAAGTTTAATAATTTAGCATTTTCCTTTGTTTCACCCTGTATGATTGTAGATTTAAATTTTTTCTTGATAAACAGATTAAGTTTATGTTTGCATAGACTAGATTTTCCTACGTGTTAATAAAAAAACAGTTATCTAGACGTAAAAGTTAGTTATTTTGGCAGTTTGTTGGATAAAATTCGAACTTTTCAACAAACCCCTGTAGAATTGTTCGTAAAACAAAAATGAAAAACCCGCCAAACTTGTCCCAAGATATGACTCAGGACCTCTCGACGTTATCATAATGCAAGATCTAAAGTGACTCTTAACATCAGGGGGCGAGTAAAAATGTCGCTAAAGTTTACGAGTTTTGTATTGCTCTTTGTTTCACCCTGTATGATTGTAGATTCATATTTTTTCTTAAAAGACAGATCAACTTTCTGTTAGTTTAGGCTAGATTTTCCCCTAAATGCTAATAAAAATGACAGTTCAATAGTGGTAAAAGTTAGTGATTTTGGCAGTTTTTTGGATAAGATGCGAACTTATTAACAATCCCGTGTAACTTTTTTCGTAGAACAAAAATTAAAAACTCGCCAAACATGTCCCGAAATATAAATCAGTGCCTCCCAATGTTATCATAATTCAAGTTCTAATGTGACTCTTAACATTTTAGTAGTAAGAATAGAGTAAGAATGTCCCTAAGGTTTAAGAATTTTGCATTGCTCTTTGTTTCACCCTGTATGATTGTAAATTCATATTTTTTGTTGAAAAACAGGTTAACTTTATGTTAGTTTAGGCTATGTTTTTCTAAGTCTTAATAAAATTCAGTTCTGTAGACATAAAATTTGTGATTTTGGCAGTTTGTTGGATAAAATACGAACTTTATAACAAACCCCGGTAAGTTTTTTCGTAGAACAAAAATTAAAAATCCGCCAAACACGTCCCGAGATATGAACTAGGACCTCTCAATGTTATAAAAATGCAAGTTCTAAGGTAACTCTTAACATCAGGGGGCAAGTAAGAAAGCCGCTAAGTTTAAGAATTTTGCGTTGACCTTTGTTTCATCCTGTATGATTGTAAATTCATATTTTTTCTTGAAAAGCAGGTTAACTTTATATCAGTTTAGGCTAGATTTCCCTGAGTGTTAATAAAAAATCCGTTCTATAGACATAAAAGTTAGTGATTTCGGCAGATTTTTGGACAAAGTACGGACTTTTTAACAAACCCCTGTAACTTCTTTCATAGATCAAAAATCAAAAATCGGCCAAACATGTCCCGAGATATTCATCAGGATCAATAAATGCCATTGTAGGGAAAGTTTTGTAATAACTCTAGCAACCAAATGCAGTGGGTTAAAGTTTAGTACTTTTTACACGACATTTTAATGCACCCTGTATAGTTCTCACCAAAAATGTTTATCACAAACCAGGTGTCTTTTGTGATTTTACAAGAAATGGGCTTTTAGAATCATGTCACTTCATTGACTTGTTCACTTCTCTGAGATACAACCTTTCAAAAATGAGCAAAAAATTGGCCGTTCCGACTATTTTGACGAGCAGTTTAGAAGCGTCACATGTATTTCAGAAACCATCAGTTGGGATTTCGATTAGCCATTTTTATTTCAGAAAAGTTCAGATGTATTTCAGAATTCGTCATTTCAATTTCAGAATGTGAATGAATTACATACTATCTTCAGAATCGGATTGAAAAAGCATGCGATGCAGCTACAACAGAGTTTCCTTTTTTGTCTTGTCCGATCGTCCAAGTCCGATTTTTTTATGTATGTAGAAAATATACTGTGTTGAAGTGGTTTTTGAGTCCTTTACTTTCCCACTGTACTTACCTTTTTGAAGAACTCCACACAAATGCAAATAACAAACTTCGTTTCCAAAACAATTTTCTGAAATTCAAGTGATATCTTCTAAACTACAAGTGACGTCTTCTGAAATACAAGTGATATATTCTAAAATCTAAATGACTGTTCTGAAATTCAAGTGTGATTTCTGAAATACAAGTGACTATTGTGAAATACAACTGACGATTTCTAAAATCAAAATCACTAGTCTAAAAAACACGTGATATATTCTGAAATCCAAGTGAATGTTCTACAATACAAATGATACTTTCTAAACTACATGTGAAAATAGTTTAGAAAGTATCATTTGTATTTTAGAACAGTCGCTTGATTTCAGAATATATCACTTGTATTTCAGAATAGTGATTTTGATTTTAGCAATCGTCAGTTGTATTTCAGAATAGTCACTTGTATTTCAGAAAACTACACTTGAATTTCAGAACAATCATTTAGATTTTAGAATATATCACTTGTATTTCAGAACACGTCACTTGTAGTTTAGAAGATATCACTTGAATATCAGAAAATTGTTTTGGAAACAAAGTTTGTTATTTGCATTTGTGTGGAGTTCTTCAAAAAGGTAAGTACGGTGCAAAAGTGAAGGACTCAAAAACCACTTAGACACAATATATTTTCTAAAAAAATTGACTTTATTGGCACAACTTAGCATTTCTCTTAATGCTGCATCTTAGTAATGGAAGATATACCAGTTGAACTAAATTTTATATTTGCCAAGAGTAAATCGTTGTTTTTGTTAAATTTTATCTGTATATTAAGTATAATTTATACAATATAAAAAAATGAAACTCTGTTGTAGCTGCATCGCATGCTTTTTCAATCCGATTCTGAAGATAGTATGTTATTCATTAATTTTCGGAAATTTAAATGACGAATTCTGAAAAACATCTGAACTTTTCTGAAATAAAAATGACTAATCTAAATTCCAACTGATGGTTTCTAAAATTCATGTGACGCTTCTAAATTTCAAATGATACTTTCTAAAATTCAACTGACTATTCGGAAATACAAGTGATGATTTCTGGAACACAAGTGATATATCTGAAATCCAAGTGGCATTTTCTAAAATACAAATGATACTTTCTAAACTACATGTGAAAATGGTGTAGTTAGAGAGTGGTCGTGAGAGAATTCTACACCATTTTCACATGTAGTTTAGAAAGTATCATTTGTATTTTAGAACAGTCACTTGGATTTCAGAATATATCACTTGTATTTCAGAATAGTGATTTTGATTTTAGAAATCGTCAGTTGTGATTCAGAATACTCACTTGTATTTCAGAAAACTACCCTTGAATTTCAGAACAATCATTTAGATTTTAGAAGATATCACTTGTATTTCAGAAAATTGTTTTGGAAACAAAGTTTGTTATTTGCATTTGTGTGGAGTTCTTCAAAAAGGTAAGTACAGTGCATAAGTGAAGGACTCAAAAACCACTTCGACACAATATATTTTCTAAAAAATTGGACTTTATTCGCACAACTTAGCTCTTAATGCTGCCGTCTTAGTAATGAAAGATATACCAATGGGACTACATAAAGTTTATATTTGCCAAGAGTAAATTTTTGCCATTGTTACATTTTATGTGTATATCAAGTATAATTTTTTCAATCCTATTCTAAAGATGGTATGTAATTCATTCATTTTCTGAAATTTAAATGACGAATTCTGAAAACATCTGAACTTTTCTGAAATACAAATGACTAATCTAAATCCCAACTGATGGTTTCTAAAATACATGTGACGCTTCTAAATTTGAAATGAGACTTTCTAAAATTCAACTGACTATTCTGAAGTACAAGTGATAATATCTGAAATACAAGTGATATATCTGAAATCCAAGTGACGTTTTCTAAAATACATATGATACTTTCTAAACTACATGTGAAACTGGTGTAGAGTACGCATGACTTTATTGGCGCATTAGCATCGTTTTACATTTTATATTATTAAAAGTGTAGCCAAAATGAAGAAATTGGTGGATGTAAGACAGTTTTTAAAAGAAAATCATTAGAAACACCTGCTACCGGCTCTCCCACTGAAGCAAGTCAACAACCGACTTGAAATCGTTCATTTGAATGTACAAACATCGTATCTGCAATTCCAGCAAAACTTAACGTTTCGACTTCGAGTGACACTAACAAATAAGCTTGTGGATCAACGCCTACTGAAGAGATACCTGACTGTTTGTCTCCCCTGGATCTAGGAGTTTTAGAATCTGGGCCTGTTCAATACATGTTCGAAAAATTTCCATTAACAAAATGCGGCTCTCAAAATAGGGCTTTTTCAGCCAAATATTTTAAAGATTGGCTGGAATACAGTAAAGAGCGTGATGGGATTTTTTGTTTTTGTTGCCGAATATTTGGTAGCAAAACAACCACCGAAACTACTTTTCAAGTCGTTTGTTACAGGAATTGGAGAAAGTTAAATGAAAAACCTCAGAAACATGCTGAATCTTTTACCCATTTGAAAAACATCCAGAAGTGGTTTGATTTTCAGCAATCAAAAATGTGTGGCTCTGTATCGTCACAACTGTCTTCCGCACATCAATAACTTATACGTATATAATTGGAAATATAATTGATATGGAAACCGAATTTTATTTACTGTTTCGGGTTGTTGTCAGTTTTGACACATTGGAGTTTAATGTCATTACGTTCAGAATAGTTGAGAATAGTTTTATATTTGAATTCAACAGGGTTATTTGTCAATTTAGGCTACAAGAAATAAGTAGTTGCTCAAAATTATTTATTTTTATTTTTAATTAATTTGTAAACCACTGAAGTAAAACCTAGACTGTCTAGAATGCTATTTAACTAGGTATGTATAGTGTCCCATTTAAGAAAATATAAGAAACGCCCCTATCTCTAAAAAGCGATATTCTTTTGTTCTTCTATTACATCAACAAAAACTTGTGAACCTACCCTATAATATACTTTGTGAATCGTACTAATACCTCTAAAGGTAAAAAAGTTATAGCCAAATGAAATCGTATCAAGCTAAAATGATCGCACTGTACCTAATATTATTTCATTTCATAAAGTGTTAAAATTTAAAATCACTTTATTTTTACTGCTTAATACTGCAATCGACGATTATGTGTCAGATAGTCTAAATTTTCTTAATTATGTCCTCAGATAGCCTAAATTCTTTTTGTTGATGGAACTTGAGCACCCTCCATTACTGTTACCAAACTACGCCTATGTTCACATTCTATTTATTTTACAAATAATGTACACCATTATAATTGGGTAAGTACCTAGAGCCGCTTAAAGAGGATGAGAGAAAATTGCAAAACTGAATCACTCTGAAATAGACTTCTTATTTTCTGCAAAGCTGCATGCTTGAAAAAAATAGTATATATAGTATATAGTCGCAGGCCTCAGCTTCGCTTCGGCCGTCAATCTCTGGGCTCAGCACGAAAAGACCCACTTTTACTCTTAGTGACATAATCTACTATTACTTAAAGAAAAAGCCGTACATAGGCCTAAACGTTTTAAATACGTTCGATAAAAAACAACGATTCAATTGCACTTGGCGCTGTCGGCCGTAGTCGTTCAGATTTCGATGCCGTCTGTTCGGCCCTTATTGAGCACGTACCCCCGGCAAACGCCCCCCGTCGTTTCGTCTAAAAATAAAACTTCGCCAAAACAAAAGTCAAACGCGTTGTGTGAACAGTGGCGGCGACATTCCAGTAGCGTAACCAAAATGAACAATTCTTTGTTGTGACTCTGTCAACAACCCCCATCGGACGCGTCCCCATGTGGTGGATAGGGGAAAGCCCGCCAGATATGGCAGCTACCGAAGAAATCAAATACTCGGGGCGAACCAAAACTAGCCAGGGGTTGAGCAGCAGCAATCCCAGTACTGCCACACAGCTGAAAATAAATGATATTGGCAAGGTATATGAGCCGATACGTTTAGGCAAAGTTGGATCAAATTTATGGCTAAAACACTGCGATGAGGAAGGCAAGGGGAAACCACTTCATTGCATATTCCCTAGTAAAATTATCATGGATAGACAAAGGCAGTCCTTCGATGGGCAGAGGGTGCGAAGAATCAGCAGGTGCTTCAAAATCGGCACATGGAACGTGCAAAACTTATATACTGGCGGCAAAATTCACAATGTCTTCAAAGAAATGGTAAGATTATAAGTTAAAATCAGCGAAACACACTGGCCAAATACAGGCTCATGCCATATCCAAGAGCTTATTACTCTGGAAACGAAAACCCAACTCACAGAAACGAAGTAGGAATGGTGGTCGCTAAAGAAATCAACGCCTTAGTCAGCCCTGCAACGACAGAATACTACTCTTAAAACTAAAATCAAATGCAATGGATATAAACATAATACAGGTCGACGCCCCTACAGCCGATAAAGAAGAACAAATTATAAAAGAATTCTACGAACAACTAAACTCGCTCATCGAGCGACGAGATCACAATGATAATTGGCGATTTTAACGCTAAGATTGGAAAAGCGAAGGAAGAAAACTTAGTAGGCGATTGTGGCCTAGGACAATTCCGCAAAGAACAACAATTGATAATTGGTAACATCTTCTTTCAACCACGCAGACTTTATAAGTGGGCTGGACCAGGCGATACAGCGGAGCACATTATACGTAATCAAATTGACTATATAACCGTCTCCAAAAGATTCTTCAATGCCCTCAAAGCCGTTAAAGCATACCCAGGTGCAGACGTTGCGTCAGACCACAATCCACTGATTTGTAAATTTGACACAAAACTAAAAAGAACAACGAAAACCAAGCAAAGCAACAAAATAGATATTCGAAGGCTCAGGGAAGACGCAGTTAAACAGAAAGTAACAGAAGAACTACAAACAGGAAGTAGTTATAATGACGGGGTTCTGGAACACTTTGACCTTGAAGTCTAGGTGAGCTCTATTGTAAATGGGTGCCTCATGTCAAAGAGGCCCCAAAATGCTATCATTATTTTCAAATGTGACAGACTTGACAGCTGACATATGACAGATGATGTGTCAGTTGTGTGACATAGCACAGGTGAGGTGTGACATATGACAGACTTGACACTTGTGACACCTAAGAGGTATCCTAGCGGACGACCAATAATGACCGTTAAATACCAAACCGTGTCGGTATTAACCAACTATGTCCGAGCTGTTTTGGTCACTTGTTAGGGAAAATGTATGACGTCACTACTTGAGCCCTTTTTGACGTCATCACTTGAAATTGACAGTCCACGGTATTAACACAAGTCTGGAGCTGTGTCGTTACTGAAGTTTGTGTGCGTCTTTCAGATTTAAAAAAAATTGTTTGTTGAAGCAGTTGTTTGAAAAGTTTCGAAAGTTTTTCTCTTTTCTTTTAAATTAATAAGATGGAGAGATTTCAGATACTCATCAATTATATGGGAAAAGATTTGAATGTTCTAGTCGACGACATAGAAACGGCTGAACTTTTCTTGAATGGTGGGTATAATTAACACTAAACTTATATTTAATTTATTAGATACTATTTTTTTAGCTGCTACTGCTCTTACATACACGTTTTTCAATCTGCTTTTTACCATGTGGGTATAATTTATATCTATGGTTTTAGATAATGATTATGCTGAAAGTTTGTTAAGGAAGCTGAACATAGATATATCATCTGAGGTAGAGGATCCTGTGATATATCAACAACAGAAGTTGCATCAGTGCAAGTTGTAAATCCAAAAGAACAGCCTGAAATGGACGGACCATCATCACAAAACTCATTAACGAGAAAAGAAATCATTTGGTGTAGAAAAAAGCCTACAAACATTGACTTAGAAGCCACATCAAAACTTCTAAAATTACGGCAAGAAATGGCCAGTCAATTTGATGATAAAAGAACAGTAAAGTCTAAACGTTGGAATCATATGGCTGTGACACTGCAGTCAGAATTTGATCTAGGAGACAATGGGGCTAAAAAATGCAGGCAAAAATTTGCCAATTTACAAAGGCAATATATGGCATTCATAAAACAGCAGAAAACTACTGGAACAGGAAAGATTGATGATGTTTCTCCATTTTTTGATGAGATGCACTCCATATTAGGTAAGTATGTACTATTGTGTAAACAGGTCAATAGTTCTTATTTCATACATCTTACATGATACATGATATATCTTAAATAGATTTATCTATAGCATAAACCCAGGCATCATAAAAAAAATATTTCAAAAATATATTTACTCAGTGTCAGGGTTCACATTATCAGCAAAATGTCCACTTCACCTGCATTATGTTACTAGTACAATAAAGTGCTGAAAAACTGTTCTATAAATAGCACTTTATTGGTCAATTGTCAAGTTACTTTTAGCACTACTGTTAAAAGTAGGCTACTTTAAAGCACTGGTGTTAAGAGTAAAGTACTTTTAACACTGGTTTAAAAAATAGGTAAATATGACGAACTTTAAATGGAAGGATCATTTGTAGAAAAAATACTGTTTGGTATTCATGTTAAAAGTGTTTTAAGGAACTCATGCGAATTGCAGAACTTGCTACCCTCGTCCTGCACACTTTCACATGTGTATCTTAGAATTACACTTTTAACACTTATATCATAAATAGCTATAAGGATATAGGTATAAAAAGATATAATAAACATAATATTTGTTAGGTGGAAAAGACAAAGTAAACCCTTCACACCTAGATGATTCTATGGAGATTGAAGACACAAACAATCCAAAGGCAAGTACATCTTCAAAGACACCATTAACTATGGCCGATGATAGTCAGTTGCACCAAGATGACAATAGTAGTGATAAAGTGCATACTGATCGATTTAAGACCATCAAAAAGAAATTGAAGCCAAGTACAACTAGTGAGCTTATTTTAAAAGAAATCAGACCTGATCGAGCTAAACAAACTGAACAGTTTGAGTTCTTAAAATCCCACCTTAAAAAATCAGAAGACCAAAAAGAAAGATTTTTAAACATAATAGAAAAAGCTTTCAACAGAAAAAGAAAAAGAGAGGATGATTCAGATGATGAGTGATTGTAGTACCTGATAGTTTGTTTATTCATAAGTTTTGTTGGCTGTTCTAATTATACAGGTTGTCTACTTCAAAACTTACCACCCTTACCTTTTGCATGTGGACAAACATTCTGAAACAAGTCAATAAGATTTTCAAGGGGGATAACTAATGGCATGAAACCTAATTCCCTAGGGACAAAGCCCCAAGTCCCAGAGACATATTTTTAAATATTTAAATAGAAGGTATAGTTTTCCGATATGGCATTTAAAAGTGTATTTTTTTAGCTATATTTTCAACAATTGAGGAGCAACTTATCAAAATGCATTATGTCCACTCGAGAACGAAATTCAGTTTGTAGCGGTTTTGGACTTATTTACATTTCTTCCATACTTCGGTAAACCTAAAATGAATCAAATAGCGTTATGTCCCTACCTAATTTGAGTGAACTAGAGGAGTTTTTTTAGGTTTAAAAAGAACGGGGAACACAAATATTCGTTTTTTGTTCATTGCGAAAAAAAAACGTTTTTGTGGAAATATGTCTTTTGAAAAGTTACTCCTCAATTATTATTTTAATTTAAAAAAATAAATTTTTAAATGTTATATCGGTAAACTATACTTTCCATTTAACATTTTTATAAATATGTTGAGATGAGACTTAGGGCTTGCTTTGAAAATGCAAAATATAGGGGTGGTAAGTTTTGAAGTAGACCCTGCATGTATATGTGGTATTAATACCAAATTTTGTTGAGACTGTGAATGTAGTAGATATTTAGTTACCCATTTAAACACATATGTTGAGGAGTCGGGAGGTTCTTGCAAGATAAAAAGGTTCCAAAAAAGATTTCATAGATATTTATACAGTATTTTCTTAAGGCTAGTCCAGTAACTTAGACACTGAATTTAACATTAACTGTAAACTGTAAGTATTAACAAATAATATATTTAAATAACTTTATAAAGATGTTAATATATGCAAGTTACTTAAATCAAAATATATTTTCCAGTTATAACAGTTGATTTGCTATCCGATTTCTTTTATTCTTCGCTTCCCTGCTTTTCACCCTTCTTTCTACAGCCCCTTCTTTTCGTTCATTATACATTTGCATGTCATTTACATTTTCTTCCCAATAATCATTATTCAATAAACAGAAATTATGTAAAACACATGCAGCAGATGCGATTTCAATTGTTTTACAAATGTTATAAGTTTTAATGTATTTTAACCTTCTCCACCTTTCCTTCAGAAGACCAATTGCATTTTCTATTACAACTCTATCAGCTGATAATTTATAGTTATGCCTCCGTTCAACAGGAGTTAAATTGTTGGTGTCCCTATAAGGTACCATTAGCCACTTCCTTAATGCAAATGCACTGTCCCCAATCAAGTGGAAGGTACCTTCATTGAAAAAAATGTGATCTGCTCCAAATCTCTCTATTTTACCGTAAAAAGCAGAGTTTTCAAAAACCTAAAATTTGCAATTCATAACTTATTTGGTAAATATATGTGATTATTAATGAAAAAACGTACCCTCCAATCATGGGCTGAACCCGGAAACCCAGCAAAAACATATAAAAAAAAAGCTTATTGCTATCACATATTAGCATAAGGTTTATGGAATGTTGTCGATATCTGTCAATATAACTATCCTGTTGACTTTCTTCAATAGCAACATTTACATGCGTTCCATCAACTGCACCCACTGTGCCTGAAATAACAAATTAAGTTATGAGACATCTATGCTAAACCTGTCCTAACAATATACGTACCTGGATAATTTTTAAATCCCCTCGTGACTGTCAACAGTTCTTCAGTTGAAGGAATCTTTATATACGCTTTTTTCAATTTTAAAATAATATATAAAACCTTATTGACAATAACCATTACTGTATTGGGTGATATATTGAACTTATGGCCCAATGAAAAAAGGGTATCTTGTGATGCCATATAATTTAAAAAAACGAGTAACTGAACTTCAAAATCTACTGGATGATGTCCTCCACCATACTTCTTTTCTAGTAGATGGTACTTGTCACATTTTCTTACAACATTTGAGAATATGTTGAAAGTCATTCTTTCCATTCTAAACATTTTATAAAAATTCATATTATTGAAATCAATTAGCCAATCAGGCATATAATGAATTTTTGGTATCATGGAATGACTTGGAAGTAAGTCTAAACTCAATTTTACCAAATTACGGTTTTCCGTAAATAAATTATAAAAAACCATCGTGTCTGAAAACACGAATTCTCCACCAAACGTTAATAAAACGGTTTTTTTATTCATTTCAGTTACAAATCTAACAAAATTTACAACAGCACTTTAATAATACAATCGTAATTAATAATAACATTAAACAGAATCAGAAAATGTGGTTATGTCCACAGATGTTGTCAATCAAAACAAAACACTCCGAAAAATCCCTGCGTTGTTGGTAAATATCATTAACTGTCATAACTGTCAAAGGGCTTTGACCGGGCGAATGACCAAGGACTGAAACGGTATTTAACGGTTATCCGCTAGGATACCTCTCTAGATGAGACTAGAAAGGTTACAGAGGCTTCACAGGCACGGCAGACAGGGCAGGCAGTGTAGATAGAGTGCCCCTCAGTGGAAGATGAAACAAATAGTTTAGGAAAAAAAAATTATTTGAGTTTTACACAACGGTGCTGTTATTTTTGGGTTTTTTACTTTTCCTACAAGAAGCCAAACATTTTACAAGGTGATGTCACATTGTACAAGGTCTGCCACATTTGACAAGAATGACTGCATTTTGGAACCATTTTGGGGCCTCTTTGACAGGGGGCCCCCTTTTACGCTACGGCTCACGTAGACTTCAAGGTCAAAGTGTCCCAGCACCCCGTCATTATAACTACTACCAGATTGGAATAAATAGTGGCAACCCCAGAAGAACCCCTACAAAAATACAGGCCGACGCCCCTACAGCCGATAAAGAAGAGCAAATTATAAAAGAATTCTACGAACAACTAAACTCGCTCATCGAGCGACGAGATCACAATGATAATTGGCGATTTTAACGCTAAGATTGGAAAAACGAAGGAAGAAAACTTAGTAGGCGATTGTGGCCTAGGACAATTCCGCAAAGAACAGCAATTGATAATTGGTAACATCTTCTTTCAACCACGCAGACTTTATAAGTGGGCCTGACCAGGCGATACAGCGGAGCACATTATACGTAATCAAATTGACTATATAACCGTCTCCAAAAGATTCCGCAATGCCCTCAAATGCGTTAAAGCATACCCAGACCACAATCCACTGATTTGTAAACTTGAAACTAAAAAGAGCAACGAAAACCAAGCAAAGCAACAAAATAGATAATCGAAGGCTCAGGGAAGACGCAGTTAAACAGAAAGTAACAGAAGAACTACAAACAGGAAGTAGTTATAATGACGGGGTTCTGGGACACTTTGACCTTGAAGTCTACGTGAGCTCTATTGTAAAAGGGTGCCCCATGTCAAAGAGGCCCCAAAATGCTATCATTATTGTCGAATGTGACAGACTTGACAGCTGACATATGACAGATGATGTGTCAGTTGTGTGACATAGCACAGGTGAGGTGTGACATATGTCAGACTTGACACTTGTGACACCTAGATGAGACTAGACAGGTTAGAGAGGCTTCACAGGTACGGCAGACAGGGCAGGCAGTGTAGATGGAGTGCCCCTCAGTGGAAAATGAAACAAGTAGTTTAGGAAAAAAAATTATTTGAGTTTTACACAACGGTGCTGTTATTTTTGGGTTTTTTACTTTTCCTACAAGAAGCCAAACATTTTACAAGGTGATGTCACATTGTACAAGGTCTGCCACATTTGACAAGAATGACTGCATTTTGGAACCATTTTGGGGCCTCTTTGACAGGGGGCCCCCTTTTACACTACGGCTCACGTACACTTCAAGGTCAAAGTGTCCTAGCACCCCGTCATTATAACTACTACCAGATTGGAATAAATAGTGGCAACCCCAGAAGAACCCCTACAAAAATGGAACAGAAGCGCCCTAATTATTAAAAACACCAGTGAAAAGTACCTAAAAAAGACATGTGTGAAGAAGAAGGAATGAATGACAGACGAGATCCCGACTCTAATGGACCAGACACGAATACTTAAAAACAAAAACAGGGAGGAGTATCGATCAATACACAAGACATTAAAGATGGCTGCAAAAGAAGAATGGCTGGCAGGGAAATGTAGCGAGATTGAAGAACTAAATAGTATGCATGATCATTTAAATACACACATAAAGATAAAGGAAATGACACATACACGGAAGAAAACCACAATAGGAACCCTGGTAGACTCAGACGGTAAACTTATAACAGAAATATATACAGTGAGGGCCAAAAGTCCCGCATAAATTCATTAAAAAATTAAAGATTTTTTTTTTAATCAAAATGCTTGAACACGTCAATTGTTGTTCTTAGTTGTGCATTTTTTGTCATGACAGACATGTATATAGGGTTATCCATGTAGTAGATAAATGTCACTGTTTATTTTTTTCTTATGGAACCCCCTCTATATAAAAAGTTTTTTAAATTATTTTGGAGTTTCTGAACATATTTCGTATCACATACCCTATCACTAAACGCGACAGTTAACGAGAAATTTACGGTAATAATACCTATATGAAAATAACGAGTTAATTTATTAACAATTGAAAAAAATTACAATATAAACTACTAACTCTAATGAATTAAATGCTCGAATTGTTTCCCGTTAACTTCTTGACAGTGGGCAAGCTGTAATTCAAATTCGTCTAGCACGTTTCTTATCATTTCAGCGGGTATTTCTTGAGTTACATGCGTAATTTTTTTAACTCTTCTATACTGTCGGGTTTATTTAGATACACTTAATGTTTTAGATAATCCCATAAAAAAATTCCATTGGGGTGAGGTCAGGTGACCTTGCTTGCCACTCTAAATCGCACTCCCTGCTAAAGTATTGTGGCGCGCCATCTTGTTGATTCCAAATTGATTCATCTGGAATATTCGGGTTATTTGCATTTGGAAACATAATACGAAGGTCAGGAATTAGTTCATTTCTTAAAAATTACAAATAACGGTGATCTGTTAGAGTATCTTCAGAAAATACGGTCCTATGATTCTATCCCTGACAATACCGGCCCAAACATTGACAGACTGAGGATATTGGATATGAGATTCAATCGCCCAATTTGGATTCGTGGAAGACCAGTAGCGGTAGTTTTGTCTGTTCATCATACCGTTTAAACAAAATTTTGTTTCATCAGAAAAAATTATTCTTCTAGAGAAAAAACGGTCATTGTTGGATCTGTTCATAAAAATTTCGCAAAATTCCAATCGTCGATCTGTATCATCTTCGTTAAGCTCGTGGATTGATTTTATTTTGTATGGATGATATTTTTCTTTTTTGAGGATTCTTCGAACAGATGATTTTCCGATTTCATTATCCAATGCTATTTCTTGAGTTGGTATATGGGGATTTCATTCAATGGATAAAAGAACGTTTAATTTCTTATTCTGGGAAATCGAGGGTCTACCAGATCCGGAAAGGTCTCTTACGTGTCCCACTTCTCTAAATTTCCTTTTAATTCTGTTCACGGTAGACTGCGATATTTGATTGTCCCGATATTTAGTATTGAATATTTCACAAACTTCGCTTTGAGTTCTTGTTCGATTACCACATCCAATCATGCTTCAAATTTCTGTTCTTTGAGTTTCGCTTCATTTCGCCACTTTGTCGCACAACAGTGAACAAAATTGGAAATAGGTTTGTCAAAATGTCACTTTTGAAAATTAAAAACTTAAGTGTCATAGGTCAATTAAGTAGTTTAATTACCTACCTAGTATTTGTAGGTCATTAAATGAATGCGCTTTGTGGTATTAAATCGCCAATTTCTCGTTAACTGTTGCGTTTAGGGATAGGGTATGTGATGCGAAATATGTTGAGAAACTCCAAAAGAATTTAAAAACTTTTTACATACAGGGGGTTCCATAAGAAAAAATTAAAAAGTGGCATTTATCTACTAGATGGATGACCCTGTATATATGTCCGTGATGCCAAAAAATGCACAACTAAGAACAACAATTGACATGTTCGAGCATTTTAATTAAAAAAAATCCTTGAATGTTTAATGAATTTATGCAGGAACTTTGGCCCTCATGGAAGTAATGAAGGAGGAAGGCCTAGACAGCGAGGATATACGAATTATAACGAATTTATATTGGAACCAGTCAGCTTACGTGAACAAAGCCAGCAACAAAACAGAGGAGGTGAAAATCCAAAAAGGCGTTCGCCAAGGGTGCGCTCTCTCACCGACGTTATTTAACATCTACTCTGAAAAGTAGATGTTAATTTTTCTATTTCAGGAGGCACTGGAGGATTCTCCTGAAGGGATTAAAATATACAGCAAAAACATAAACAACATCAGATGCGCAGATGATACTGTTATCCTCGCAAGTAGCTTGGAGGATCTGCAAACTCTTCTGGAGAAAATCAATATAACGAGCGAGGAATATGGACTTAGCCTGAAGACCTCCAAGACAAAACATATGACCATCACCAGAAACCCCCAGCCTCCTATGGTTTTGACTTTAAATCAAGAAACTATAGAACGATTCGAGAGATACACTCACTTGGGATCAATGCTGAATGCAAACTGGGATCAGTGGGTAGACGTAAAATACAGAATCGAGAAAGCAAGAACTGTATTCAATAGAATGAAAATATTTTTCGTCAACAGAAACCTTGGCCTACAACTGAAAATAAGAATGGTCAGATGTTATATCCTTCCAGTCCTTTTGTACGGCGTTGAGGAGTGGACCATGACAGAAGCCTTGATGGGGAAGCTCGAAGCGTTTGAATTGATGAATCGGAGAATTTTGCGCATCTCATGGATCGAGCACGTAACTAACGAAGTACTTCGGACATATTATGAGGAACAATAAATATACTGCAGCTTATCCTAGAGGGAGAGGTCAACTTTAGGAGAGGACCAGGAAGGAGAAGGAACTCATGGATGCAAAACCTGCGCCAATGGTTTGGGATGACATCTTTACAATTATTTAGACAGGTAGCTGATAGAATAAGAATAGCCATGATAATCGCCAACGTTCGCAGAGAATAAGGCACCACAAGAAGAAGAAGAAGAAGAATGGGACCCAATATTGAGCCATGTGGTACCCCTCTACTTAGAATTGATGGGTCAGAGAATTGGGTTACTCCATCCTGCGTTACACACACACAGTCTGTTCCCTTGCAAGATAAGTCTCTATTAACTGGGCAAAAACTCCCCTTATCCCAAATGCATTCAGCACTCTCAGCAGCCTTCCATGATCAACCATGTCAAAGGCCCTTGAGAGGTCAAAGAATATACCAGCAATATCGATGTTTCTATCCGTCTTCTCTATTATAAAAGATACCACCTTAAAAATGTCCATTTGTTTTGAGTGGTTAGGTCTAAAGCCATAATGACTGCTTGTTAAAACGTTGTGGTTTTCCAGAAAATGCATTAGCCTGTTATATATTGCTCTCTCAAAGACCTTTGCGAATGAGGGCTTTATGGAAATCAACCTATAATTGCCTACATTACACCTGTCACCCTTCTTGTGTACTGGTATCAGTTTTGCCGCGTTTAAGGCCGAGGGAAATTCTCCGGATACGAAACAGTTGTTGATGACATCAGCAAGAGGGCCGAAGATCAGCCCTGCGATCTGCCTCAAAAGGAACACTGGCGCTTCATCCATTCCCAAAGAATGTTTGTTGCGCGAGCACTGTATATTTTTTTTCTACTTCCATGTTGTCAGCAGTCATCAGAAATAATGTAATTTCATGTCATCAATTAGGGGGGGGAGGCACTCTTGGGATTTCGGGAACATTGGAAACGTTGGCCATAATAGGGGTTGCAGCAAGCAGATCAGCTTGTTCCCTCTAAGAACTAAAGTTGAAGTTTGAGCGATTTTAGATGGATATATTCAAATGGAGGAAAAACGGGGTGTAGTCTTTTCGATGAGTCTTAAATGAGTTTATAAATTAAATTTTGTTTTGGAAGTTGAAGTAACTTGATAGAAAATTATGTAAAACATATATTTTACTCAATTTGAAACAAATGAGGACGAAATGTCCCCCCTGTGTCTCAATTATTATCTCAAATTCGGCGCTTTCTTTGCCTCGAGTAAGTACAAAGATAGCCTCATAAAAGTTTCCGATTAAAAAAAAATCTAAAACTGTCCGCTCTTTTGGCCTTTTCCTCCGGGCAATCGAAGTTCGAGCACGACTGGGAATTGGCTGGAAATTTTCCAGGAAACGTTGTTCGACACAAACGAACATTTCCTGACTGAACAAATGACCACCAGGAGAGTCTCGAGTGAGATGTGTTATTCTAAGTTTTTCGCGTCTTGGGCCTACTCTCGTTCATACATTTCTCGTCCAAATTAACACAATTTTTTTGATATGAGCTTTGGGCCTTTCCACAAAAGTTTCAGATATTCTGTAAACGACATTGGTACACCTAGCTCTTGTCACGTTTTTGCTCTGCTCATCATGCGTGTTCTCTATTATGTACTCCATATCCTTAATAATGTCGAACAAAGGAAAGTCCCGATCAGAGTGATTTTTAGAGAATCTCGGACCCAACGCCAACAAGGATGAAACCTCTACGGGAATGTCATTATCTGTAAGGTTTACTAGCCAGTTATTAGGGACTGCTTGCTCGATTACAAAGCTGCCAGATCTTAAATATCCAATTCTATGCAAATGAGTTATCTTTACATTTAGGAGACACACATTATATCTTCGCTGGCAAATTGATATAAAACCATTGAACATTTCCGTATTAAGCAAGGGGCTGACAATGTTACGGTTATTAATAATCTTGGATTTTAGGTGACTGATCTTCCATATACAGTTGGATCGCTGAAAGAATGCCGATCCGATGAAATTATGCGACACGTATGTTTTTTGCCTACCTGTTTTACATCCAATAATAAGAAAAGAAACAACAGATAAAATATTGTCTGGTGGTTACGCAATACGTCCTCGAGAAATAGCATTGTCAGTTTATAAGTGTGTCAGAATGACGTGTTTTAGCAGATCTAAAAGCTCTGCACTTCATATGGGATAAGAAGAGAAGACCGAAAGAAGCGCGCAAGTAGAGCAGGAAACTAGGAGGCATCATGTATAAATAAGATGAGAGTACCTGAAGGGCACAAAGGCTCTGAAAGCGTGCCACAACATCAACCCATACCACAAAAATTTTAAGACCTAAAACAGTGCCTAATAACCAGAAAGAGGTACGATTAGTATTATAGTCCACACAAACTCGACATGACCAATTTTTTTACAGAATCTGAACAAGCCTTTGGGACTCTTTTGAAAAAGTAAGCAAGGAAAAATAATAGTCATCTGGCAACCAACTTCGCAAATAAGTAGGTATGGTGAGATACTATTTGCCGTAAGAATACCATTTGCCGTTTATTTAAACTGAGTCCAGAGTACAGATAATGGGGGATTGGAATCACACCCGTTTATAGGTTAACGTAACTCGAAACTCAACCCAGAAAACTTTGATTTGATTCATACGAAATTTATAACCTTGCAATGGCTTCACACCGGCATTCTCTTAGCGATCCAACTGTAGATATTTTTATTTCTAACTTTCAGATTCTAAACATAAAATTCTTGCTTAATCTATCGATTAAATACATAAACGGATGGGAATTATCTATGACAGAATATAAGCAATTAATATTCTGTTGAATGTGTTTAGGACAGACATTGTTGAACTTACATTGTAGAAGAAAATTTCTTCGGTTCTCCAAACTTGCTAGTTTTTGGTTAAGTGTGATACCCTTCTTCATAATGGCGTATGTGTGCTCTCCATGTGTGCTTCTGACGTCATTAAAGAAACCCATAGTTGTCAGTTTCTGCAGGAATATAGTGGGTAAAATGTTGCGTCCCAGGTTCTGTTATTAGTTTGTTGAATTGGCAGGTTGGGACAGAATTAAATTAAACTACAAACTCTTCGCCGACGTTTCGACTATTAAATTTCTCTTCTTCACGGCTCAAGTCTAAACACGTTGGTACGTTAAAATACAAATTAAAAAACATTACGGGTTACGGCTTACGGCATATCTTAAAAATGATATAAATTAGTAAAATAATTAGCACAATACAAACAGCACATTATAAAATACCGGGCAAACAGACGGGCGTGTCTCTCAAGAGTTCAAACAAGCCCTTGTTCGACATTATTAAGGATATGGAGTACATAATAGAGAACATGCATGATGAGCAGAGCAAAAACGTGACAAGAGCTAGGTGTACCAATGTCGTAACTAACTTCATGAATAGCATACAATAAAAGCGGAAAAATGATACATACACTAAAGCGTACAATAATACTAGACATATTCTGTAAAATTGAGTAGATGATTTGTCCAATCATGTCTTAATTAATTAAGTTCATTCATAATATGAAAGGGTAATTACTTTAACTGAATCACAAAGGTGAAAAACAAAACAACAAATTCACTAAAACTGAAAGTAGGTCTTCACTACTGATCAAGAAGGCGCCTGCTTTCCGTAAACAGTAGTAGAAAAGCAAACAGAGAGCGACTTCACTTCTGATTGTTGCGAACTCAGGGTTCAATAATTCCAGTGTAACGATTTAACACGAAAACACTATATATTTACTACTTAACACTTTATATATATCCTTCTATTATCATTTGGTACTTTGGCTTACCTATAGCTCGATTAAATAAGACTACTACTAACGGCGGCACTATTCGCTTTTTATAGAAATTCCTGAAAATACAGAAAAGCCTAGCACATTCTTAGAAGAAAAATAATTGATAAAAGACACACAAAAAAAGGTCATAAATAACTGCGTTCTAAAGAAATAGAGCAATAGATCACTCGTGACAGTTCACACGGTCACAACGCCGCACAGTGGTCGGACGGACCTCATTTCACGCGCAAAATTTTGAGTGGCATTATTATGTGAAATTAGGCAAGTAGATTTTTCTACAAGTACCCCACATTGTCTTTTAGGATATTTACAACTGAATTTTATCATTTATACAGGGTTCCCGCAAAAATCTTCATGCCTTATACCCACCTATACTTTACAGCAAAAGCTGTTTGTTATATTTATAACAAAAATGGTACTACTCTCATTGTTTTCGTTTTCTTTACAGTTTCATTTGAATTTTTTAATTAAATTAATGTAATAAATGTTTCACGATGACAATAGTTTATTATTAAACGAGCTTTTTATGATAGCCATTATTTCCTTAGGGGGAAGTCTCCCGTGGGAATAATGGCCATAAAAAGCGAGTATAATACTATACTTTGTCCACGGCCATTGTCTAATAATAATTACAAATTATAAAATCTATAGGTAATGTAATAGTAGATTATGTCACTAGGAGTAAAAGTGGGTCGTTTCGTGCTGAGCCCAGAGATTGACGGCCGAAGCGAAGCTGAGGCCTGCAACTGGGCGAAGCACAAAAAGACCTTTTACTCCGAGTAACATATACTATTTTTTTTTCAAGCATGCAAGCAAGAAATAAGAAATCTATTTCAAAGTGGTTCAGTTTTGCAATTATCTCTCATCCTCTTTAAGCGGGTCTAGGTAGTTACCCAATTGTGTATATTATTTGTAAAATACATAGAATATGTTAGAATGGTGGTTTTCAATGTTCAATGGTTTTAATGTATTAAATAATAACCAATGATTATGATAAACTAAGAATTTGTAGCATTATTTTCAATACTAAATTAATAAATGTCACATTGACAGATAAATATGATGACACGCATGACATTTAACAGACGAATTCAGAATTCCAGAACCTATGCGATTTCGACTAATAACGGTTTCGGATGGTGCTCTTGAGTGCTCTGAGAGTATTTCTGTCCTTTGTTTTTTCAACAAGAATGTAAAGATGGCAATACACTCAGATCGGTTTATCTGGTGTCATCTATTATTAAAATCATTTTGGTGAATGAAAATCGTTTATATATGCGCCACCATGACACTAGCGGTGACTTTTGACTTTACTTTTACTGCCTAGGACTTTTTTGCTACTTTTTTGGTCTCAGGATTTGAAAGCCCACTTTAGGTGTGCGTATGGAGAAAACAAATGGCGTACTTTTAGTCCGCTTGAAAAAAAATAAAATTATTGAAATGTCAAAGTGACACTCGCGTTTGACGGCAAAACCGATGCCACCAGTGCATTTTTTATGCTGCGGCGTTTGATATTGCATTGTTGCCTACTCCTACTGGTTGCCAAGGCAACATATATAACTTAAATGGCCAGCGGGAATAATTAATATCATTATTCCCGCTGTTTCAACTCATATATCCCTCTGACGCTATATGAGCCCTATTTAACTTTTATCAACAAGCTGAATATCAGTATTGTTACGATTAGCAGCGACGCCGCATGGGAGACGGGGCAACGCGTGTGTGGTTGGTGGAGCTTCGCGACCTATCCGCGCTGCGTCATGGCTGACACGAGTGATTTATTGCTCGGTTTAATCTAGAAGGCAGTTGTTTACAACCTTTTTTTTATGTGAGATTATTCAAGAATTCTTATCAAGAACTTTCTAGGTTTTTCTGTAATTTTAGGATTGTATATAAAAAGCGCATAGAGCGCGCGGTTAAGAGTAGTATTATTTTAAGCGAGCTATAAGTAAGCTAAAGTACGAAGCAATAATAGAAAGCTATAAAGTGTTAAGTAGTGAGTTATTTAGTATACGAATTGTACCTGTGTATATTTGTGGGACAAATAAATAGTGTTTTCGTGTTAAATCGTTACACTGTAATTATTGAACCCCGAGTTCGCAACAGTATATTATAAAGTGGTCGTGGACAAAAGTTATTCTTGTGCTTCCCAAGGCAATACTGGTGAAAACACTTCTTTTTGATAACATCATTTACCGTACTAAATTCTGGATAATTTACTTCTATTAAAAATTTAAATGATCTGACGTCATTCATTCGTACAACCAAAATTAGAATATCTGCTTCTCGAAGCGCAAAAAATTGCGATAGGTGTCTTTTTTAACTAAATAAACAATAGTTTCCGCAAGCAATAGCTGCCTATCCCTTTATTGTGATTTAGATATTTCTTTTAAAAAATGTTTACCTATGTTGCGATTGGTTGCTTGTTTTCTGAGATGTTAGGCAAAATATAAAACTTGACAAAACATCTAGTTTTTTTATTCGAAAGATATTTGTGATATAAGAAAAGATTTAAATTACAGATTTTTACAACTTTTTACTTTCTACAGGGAAACGTACCGCATTTTCTCTTACAACATATAATAACTCAGTTATTGCCGACAACTTGCTTTTTTATATACGGACCAGGTGTTTTGTCCTATTTAGAAGAGTACCTATTAAAAGAGAAGAGTATTAAAAAATTGACATTGATAGATGTAACACAGTTATTATTTTTACTTCTTATATGTTTTACAATGTTTATAATTATTTTCTGGACGGTGCCTCAGAAACCAATCAGCATGTGGCATTATTCTTTAGAACAGAACTCTACAAACGACAATTTTCTTTCTCATTTCACTAACTTTGGATCTCCAACCATTCGAAAGATAGCAATATGGCCCTCACTTAAAATGATCCCCTTTGCACGTCTTCAGACTATAAACTCCGATTATAGATTGATGTGACACAATTCAACATAACATAAGACATGTATTTTTAGATATACCCCGTATTCATTGAAAACGTCATCAAGAAAGCTATGAATTTTTGACAGAAAAGAATGATATAAACAAAGTACCTATATGGACTTTTCTTTATTCATCCCTTATTTTTGACATTTCACAGCCAACTAGATGACGTCAAATGAACATTCCTATTAATTACAGTATTAATTATTAAAAATAATTTACTTAGACCAGAAAGCTATTGTCAACAACTGCATTTATGCACAATTACTTTAAACATTGACTAAACTATCTGCACACGTAATCACCTTTCTTTGGATTGTATGTTTTTATGTAAACAAAAAGTACTTGATTTTTGATCAAGTACTTGATTTTTGTTTATCATTTATTGATACATTCAGCTACGTGAGAAAAAAGTTTCATATCATCAATATCTTCCATAAATTTTGATGAGGAGGCTCTAGAAGAGATAATACATCTTTTCAGATAAACCCTGGTTTTCGCAATGGGAGAGACTTTAGACTTGATATTAAAGGGTCAGAAGAAACAATTAGCACTTGATAAAGATCTTCGTTGGATTCTAACCTGCTTATTTTCAGAGTATTGTGTTCCCTTTATTTCCTAAAAACTCAAACTCAAAAAAAATTACGCTATTACAATATTATACAAGTATTGCAGCTGTGTATGACGCGCACAAAAATTAACAAAAATATATTAGGCGCAACTATGCGCAGCTAACTACTTTTGCAGTTGGTAGTACATGCTTTCTATTGTACAGTAGTAATAATAAAAAAGTTCTAAAAATCTGTAAAAAAAAAAAGTCAAATATCAAAATTTAACTTAAAAAGAAATCAATTGCTTTTTCACACCTAGATAGAGCCAACTCAAAACGACTTGAAAGAAGTAGAAACTAAAATTAAATACCCTAGATATCAACAATTAATACAAAAATAAAATCTTGCAAATTTATTACGATTCAGTTTTATAACATACAGTTTAAAATTATACTATCTATCTAATAGATTTAACCTATATACACGCTCAAGAGCAAATGATATTATCCTGTTACATGGTTCGTTAATAACCGACTTTCCTTTCATTTTTCTTACTCTTTGACTATTCTAGAATTAGAGTTACACAATATTTCAATCACTTTAGAAAATTCCTTTTTGGGCGTGAAATTGGGTCCATCCGACCACTGTGCGCCGCAGCGCCCGGATAGGCCTCGAAGGTCCAATCTCCAATGTCGCTCCGCCTCCACAGCCGCCGCTCACCGTAACATTGCCCTCCTCCTAAGACTGTTCGTCCCGAACAGATAGAGTTCCATGGTATCGTGCTAATCGATCCAGATAAACAACTTTCATCTTTGATCTGGGGGTCCGCTTGATTCTATACACCTCGTCATTAATCTTCTTAATAATTGAATAAGGTCCTTCCCAAATTTTGGCTAAGTTTGGGCGACTTCCCCACCTTTTTCGACGTCATCATGATAATTCACCCAACAGAACCGCTCTTTAATTTTTGCCAAGGTTTTATTGACCCCAAAATGACCTCCACTTGTTGTGTCGTGCATTTCCTATAGTGCATTCGATTTTCTGCTAACAGAAACAACCAACTAACTGACTACGGTCTTGCCATCCGGACTCTCCCACGCTCTCTTCAGTAATCCATTTTCTATTCTAAGAGAGTGCCACTGGGCCCATAGCGCCTTCAGATTTGTACTTTTACCAGCAATTTCTTGCCACTCTGGTCTCTTGTCGTCAGTCTTTGAAAAGAGTATGGGTCCAATACCTGGATCATTCATTTGTTCAATCGTAGAAAAAATCCATTTTTTTCTCTAAGAGACTGGTAGAAATTTAGGTTTGAAATTAGTTAACTCTAAGTCAACAGTTTCAAGTTTATTATGTTGTAGTTGTACGACTACATGTTTCGCCTAAAAAGGCATCATCAGGCCTAAAATATAATTATGAAACAATTGCAACGCAAGAACAACCAGAATTAAACTCACCACAATCACAACACACGTTAAAATAGTTGAAAATTCTAAAACACGTTCACATATTATAAATTGGCTAGAAGTGGCAAATACCCGAAGGTTGTTCGTCGAGCAAAGTACGAGTACGCCGGTGGGGGCAGGGACGCTGATACGCAAATCATTTTAGATTATTACAAATCAAAGTCGGTTCGAAATTGAAGACGTCATTGATGCACTCCAGTATGGGACTCTTTTTTGCTTTAGTTATTTCCATTTTTTCTAAAAGGTTAAGCTTAGTCGACTTTTCACATTCATGAAGGATTTTGAGATTACCCGGAATTGAGGCTTTATGGCGATTATCCAACAGGTGATTTACAAAAGTCGAACTAGTGTTGGAGATATCAGAATCCTTATACCTATTATAAAGCTTGAGGTGTTCGCTAGCTCTAGTCATTAATCTTCTGCCAGTCTGGCCTATATCCCTATATGGGAAAAATGTTATTGTAGAATCTTTATTAATCCTTTGAAAGCTAGCATCTTGTAAAAAATCGTCAACTTTGGAGATATATTCACCTTTATCCATTATTACCAAACAAGAGCCCTTATCAGCCTTTGTAGCCAATGGGTTGTTAGACTCTATTTTACTCTTCAATGAAGACAAATCCCCCTTATTGTAGTTTTCCTTTTGCCCCGGGACATCAGAATTCAGATATGTTATTATCTGAGCTCTGAGAATATTTGGATTTTCTATGTTTGGGGTGGTTTCTATAACGTTTTCAGACTGAATTGCGAGTATCTCCTTTCATTTCATGCTAATGTTATGTGTGAAGTTATATTTTAAGTTCAAGTTAAGAAGTTTACTTTCCTACGGTGTGAAATTAACGTCACTCAAATTAAGAAATCTCTTATTAAACCGGAAAACAGCGGCACTTGCCCCTGGGCCAGCGTCTCGTTCACTCTCACACTTCCTTTGGTTTATCAACATTAACAACTTGTTTTTAAGACGATTAAAAGTATTTCTACCGAAATTCATCCCTAAGGTCACTATCTAAAATGTTAAATTCTATGTAAGACAATATGTAAACTCGCTGCATGTGGATTTGAATTTCACCTCAGAAGTTGAGGTTGACGGGCAGCTGCCTTTCCTAGACCTATTGCTGACTAATGTGGACAACAGAATTGAAATAGACATTTACAGAAAACACACGATCACGGACAACGTAATCCAATTCGTGTCGAATTCTCCCTACAACTACAAATGGGCAGCTTTCAATTCATTTTTTCACAGAGTATTTAATTTGCCCTTATCGAGGCGGCTTTCAATAGGGAAGTTGACACCATTAAACACATAGCAATGGTCAACGGATTCCCAGTTAAGACACTCAACAGGCTTTATTTTAAATGTCTTAACAAATCTAAATTAACACTCAATGTGTTACATGACAATTCTAGCAAGGGCAGAAGTTTTAGAACCTTGTCCTATTTAGGTAATATCTCTGTGGGTTTGGCTACATTTTTTAAACCTTTTGATGTCAATATTGCATTCAGAACGGATAATACTCTAAAGAAACAGATCGTTAAAAACAAGGACCCCACAGACAAACTTATGAAGTTGGGAGTGTATGCTCTGCATTGTGGTAATTGCCCGGCAGTTCATATAGGCCAGACTGGCATAAGATTCATGACAAGAGCTAGCGAACACATCAAGCTTTATAATAGCTATAAGGATTCTGATATCTCCAACACTAGTTCGACTTTTGCAAATCACCTGTTGGATAATCGCCATAAAGCCTCAAAAGTCGAATAAGCTTAACCTTTTAGAAAAAATTGAAATAACTAAAGCAAAAAAGAGTCCCATACTGGAGTGCATCAATGACGTCTTCAATTTCGAACCGACTTTGATTTTTAATAATCTAAAATGATTTGCGTATCAGCGTCCCTGCCCCCACCGGCGTACTCGTACTTTGCTCGACGAACGACCTTCAGGTATTTGCCACTGTTAGTCTTCTAGCCAATTTATAATATGTGAACGTGTTTTAGAATTTTCAACTATTTTAACATGTGTTGTGATTGTGATGAGTTTAATTCTGGTTGTTCTTGCGTTGCAATTGTTTTATAATTATATTTTAGGCCTGATGATGCCTTTTTAGGCGAAACATGTAGCCGTACAACTACAACATAATAAACTTGAGACTGTTGACTTAGAGTTAACTAATTTCAAACCTGAATTCATTTGTTCGTCTCGAACCGTCTGTGTGGTCCAGCCATCGTTTATTTCCACCGACGTTCTCCTTACAGAAGGAAGTCCCTCACGCTGCTCAGTTCTTTGACAATGCCAATAATCTTCTTTACACGACCGTGTAGACAATGATTCGGCATTTCCGTGAGACCTTCCTTCCTGCTCCTCTTTTTGTTCATTATAACGTTTTTCGTGCTATTCCCTATGTTGTGGCATAAAGGAGAGCAGGGTGCCAAGTTGATACTCCGTCGCTCCATCGCTTGAAGCACTCACTTACAGTTCAGCGATATTAGTCCTCAAATTCCCACTGGAATCCCACTTCAGTAGTTAATCAAAGCGGATCTAGGAGGCTCATGGATGTTCCTGTGACCTTGAAATTGGGCTAGAATCCGCTTTGATTAACTACTCACTTCTGTCACCAATTGTTACGAACCCAGGGTTCAATAATTCCAGTGTAACGATTTAACACGAAAACACTATTTATTTATCCCACAAATACACACAAGTCCAGGGTCAATTATTATAAGTTAACCACCCACCTAGAGGCTTTAATTTATCTCGAAGAAAATTATGTTAAATACGAAAGTGGTTGATAATTAGGTGTAGTTTTCTTCCAATACAAAATCCTTTATACAGGATCTACCCAAAAGCCTGTGACATACCAAAGTTATAATTTTGTAAATGGAACACCCTGTATATTTATGCTTTTTCATACTCCGTAAACGTTTCTAAGCTTTTTTTTATGAAACATATACTATACCTATCCCCATTGGTTTCCTTCATAAATGGTTCCTAAATTTCGATATTATAGTACTTAGCCACCTTCTTAGAGGTTTTCTTTTTAATCGTGTGAAACCATGTTAAATGCAAAAATTATGTCTAGTTTTCATTTTATACAGGATGTACCCACAACCGACAGCGTAACAAAGGTCTTTTTTCTTTTTAATGGACCATTCAGTATGTTTTTGCAACTTGGTATTCTACGCTATTTTTTTTACTTAGCAAACCCTTAAACAAAAGCTACCATTTTCGAAAAATTGTTGGGTGAAATCCTTTACACCAAATTTTTTTTAACTGAAAGGCGTTAAGAATCTTATACTTTAAGACCTCAGCTAGATATAAAAAAACTTGCCTTTTATTTTTTTCTTTACTCTAATATGTCAAAAAAACTGTAAATTATGGTTGGACTAATTTGTTTTTTAGAAGAAAAGAGCATTCTTTTAAGAAATCTTTTATTAAATTTTTATTAAGAAATCTTAAATTTAAATTGCGCTTCCAATCTATATGCAACTTTTATAAAGACACTTTTGAAGTGGTATAATAAATCGAGAATTCTTTATTTTTTACCACTAGGAAATAAATGTCAAAGGCATGGAAATTTTTCCTTTACTGCTTTTAAGGTCTTCCCGTTACCCTCTTAACGTAACATATTAAATACAACAAAAAAAATCAATCTGCGGCATCTATCCCATAAATGTCCGCAGCCGGACATTTATCCACCTGTGCAGCAGGGTGATTGAGATCACAGCAGATGATGGTGGGTACACCCTATACAACTTTACAACATGAAAGACTACACATGATTATCCATAATTTTTGCATTTATCAAGGAAACCAGTGGGGATAGGTATAGGACAAGCTTTATAAAAAATGCTTAGAAACGTTTACGGGATATGAGAAAGCATAAATATACCGGGTGTTCCATTTAGAAAATTATAACTTTGGTATGCCACGGGCTTTGGGTAGACCCTGTATAAAGGATTTTGTATTGGAACAAAACTACACCGATTTATCAACAACTTTTACATTACGTTTTTTTCTCAGAGTAAAATTAAAACCTCTAGGTGGGTGGTTAACTTATGATCAATGACCCTATACAATTCGACTACTAAATAACTCACTACTTAACTTAAGTATTTTAGCTTACCTATAGCTCGATTAAATAAGACTACTACTAACGGCGGCGCTATTCGCCTTTTATACAAAATCCTAAAAATACAGAAAAACCTAAAACATTCTTAGAAGAAAAATAATTGATAAGGGACACACAAAAAAAAAAGGTCGAAAATAGCGAGCAATAAATCACTCGTGACAGCCTTCATGGTCACAACGCCGCAGCGCCCGGATAGGCCGCGAGCCGCGAAGGTCCAACATCCAATGTCGCTCCGCCTCTACAGCCGCCGCTCACCGTAACATGATCAAGATGGTGAAGGCTACTGGTGATTTTAATGTGCCTTTAAACTAAATTTAGTACTTTGCATTTGTTTCGTTATGACACAATCCCCCTCTCCTCCTCCCCAGGGGATGATGGACGGTGCAATTCAGCATGTCGGGCATAATAAATCACAAAACTGCACATAATACAAAACGCTCGCATTAAATTACATCCAACAAGGGCCGCAATTTCGTGTTTCAAAATTATTATTTATGTTAATTGAGTGAAATAATAACTAAATCGCCGGGGAAAGTATGTTAAAATTTCATTGAGCTCCTATTTATTTGTTTTGCGGCAAATCCCTGTCGAGGGCGCTCAGTTTCATTATTTCTGCCAATAAATTGTTTAATTATGAATTACCGCAATGTACAAATATTATAATGAAAATTAAATTTTCCACCGGCAATGAAGTGCATTTGAATGGTTTTGCCCAACAGGATTTTATTGTTATTCCCTGTTTACAATAAACCTTAATTAAAACTTTCTTTTTATTCCAGGTACTGCGTTGAGTTCGAGATTCTAAAGGCTTCAAAGGCATGCAGGAAAGAGGGCAGTTACAATGCATTAAAAGAGGGTAAGATAAAATAGAATGTATAAAACTTAATCAGAATGGCAAAAATTCGATTTTAAAAGTGCCTAAATCTAAAACGAAAAGGCCTTGACCTCCAAAACTTCGTCAATTTCTAAAACAATTTTTTATGCGTTTGTTGATCAGAATGAGATGATTGCAATCACTTAAGAACGTAGCGAACTTAATTCGAGTCAAATTAGCCCCATAAGTGAGTTTTTTAAAAATGCTAAAACTTAAAACCTTAAAGCCACCACCGTCACTAACGGCTCCATCTTCGGCAAACGGGCTCAATGGATGGTAGTTGTAATAGTTGTAAAGTGAGAGTCTTCTTAGATATTCGGTTCTGGGGTATACACTCTCACCTGTTCACACTAGTCGGTCAAGAATACTGTCTGCTTCTTCTTCTTCTTCTTCTATTGCCCTGTCCGATTACGGACGTTGGCTATCTTCATGGCTATGCGGATCTTGTTGGCTGCGCATCGAAACAGTTCAGTAGATGTTGCTCCAAACCATTTTCGCAAGTTAGCCAGCCAAGAAATTCTTCTTCTCCCAGGCCCTCGTCGGCCATCAACCTTGCCTTGAACTATGTTTTGGAGAATTCTGTACTTGCTATGTCTCATGATATGGCCAAAATACTCTAACTTTCTACATTTCACAGTAAGCACGATTTCAGGCCCACATCCCATTCTTCGGAGTACTTCTTCGTTGGTAATTCTTTCCATCCAAGAGATCCTAAGAATTCTTCTGAAAATCCACATTTCAAAAGCCCGCAACCTTCCCTCCATAGCGTCTGACAGCGTCCAAGCCTCCACACCGTACAGAAGAGTGGAGTATACATAACACACGACCATTCTCTTTTTAAGGGCCAGACTCAGATCTCGACATGACAGAAGCGGTTTCATTTGTATAAACGTATTTCTCGCTATTTCAATTCTATGTTTTATCTCCTGTGAATGATCCCAGTTTTCGTTCAATGTGCAGCCGAGATAAGTGAACTTTGACTTCCTTTCAATTGGTTTATTGTCTATACACAAGTTACCTGGTTGAATTGGATCTTTACTAATCACCATATATTTGGTCTTATTGACATTTAAGCTCAGCCCGTACTTCTCACTAGTTCGATTAACTTTGTTCAGTAACTCTTGTAGCCCCTCTAAACTGTCCGAAAACAAGACAGTGTCGTCAGCATAGCGGATATTATTGATAATTTCGCCGTTAACTTTGATGCCTCGATCCGTGTTTTCTAGAGCCTCTTTGAAAACGGTGTCCGAGTAACAATTGAACAGGAGCGGCGACAGTATACAACTGTCTGCTTGGTACTTGTAAATTTAAAAAAAAAGGTATTGAGTTTCAGCAATCAAACATTGGAACTTGGAACCCTATAATTAGGAACTAGGGACTAGAAACTAGAACCCCAAAATAAGATAAATTTTCTACTTATAGTCACATGGCCAGGCTGTAGCCGGTTAGGGACAGGCTCATATCCGGTATGCCCTGGACAGTGGTCAAGATAGAAAAGGGACTATCAAAGGTTTTAACCTTTTCCACATGGGCTTAAAATTGATCAAAACGGAAATAACGTGTCAAAAGGAGGAATTAAAATGAGTTAGAGAACCGCCAAATATGAAAATTCAACCGTTGTTGTTAAATAAAAGATAAAAACTTAGAGAAAATATCTGATGAGCACATGAATAAAGTAAGGGAATCTAAGGATGAAATTTGGCAATGTTGCAAGGAACGCAGCATAATCAACCAAAGTTGAGTTCGGTAATTACATCCTGAGCGCTCAGGATATCGGTCTATCTCACTCTAGCTTGTTAAGATTTTAGGAGATGGTCTGTGTCCGGAGCGCTCGGATAGAATTACCGAAACTCGGCTTAATATACACATGTCAACGTCTAGGAGTCAGAGTGTTCAAGGTACTCCGTGACAGTGGTTTTCTGGTGAGATAGTTGAAAGTACTCTGCGACAGTCAGAGTGAGCGAACATGTAAGAGGGCACCACGACCCAGTGACTGATAAGTTCTTAGTTTTTTGAGCTTAGTGCCCATGGAGACTTTTGTTCTACATACCAAAGACCGCTTGAATCCTAAGTTTAATCCTCTTTGACCGAGAGCCATTGCCCATATGAAAACTGTGGGGTCCTTTCAACAATCACATCATAAAATTAGCAAAATATGGTTAAAAGTTATTAGAATTATTAACTGTCACATATCCACTACTGTATTTGCAAAAATAAAGTTGACAATAGTCGCATGGAAACGTAATCTAGGAGTTTAAATTTGAAAATACCATGTTGAAAAGAGCAAAAAGTGGCTTTGAAGAAGTTATTATATAAAAAATAAAATTATTATCGGGGGTGATACCTCGAGAGCTTTAAAATTATCTATAATTTTTGACGATTGCATGTTTTTCATAATTTCACGTGTCCTTTAGGACGAGTGAAATTTTCGAGGTTAGGGGTACGAGCGGTATTTAGTGATATTATTTCTCGAATCAAAAATACTACCTATTAAGAAATAAATAAGTAGTGTTAGGATATTCGGATGTCACATTAAATAAGTCAATCAGACAACGGCCTTGATTAGGGTTTTATACTTGCTTCCATGACAACGTGAAATTACCACTGTAATTTTTTAGAAAATTATCGAATTATCGCTTATTAATACCTGTTTTGCCTCGTAGCAATAATATGGATGTGTAAAATAATCTCTTTAAATTAAGACTAGAAAAAATTAAAACGTTTTTTTTTTTAATTTTTATTTTTTTGCTATTAACTCCGAAACCAGTCGAAAATTTCAAAATTTGAACACGTCATGTTTTTAGAGACTTCTTATTGCGTAACTTTCCCCTAACCTTTTTCGTAACTCAATAATGTATTGTATATCAGTAACTCCGTACTCAAATAACCGAGATAGCCATGGCTAAACTGCAAAAACGGTCACCCTGTATAAAAAATGCCTTAAAAATCGACCAGTGCGAGGTCCGAAAAAGAAGGACATCATTAAGAACAAAAAGAGTTTGGTTTAAGGTGGGCTTATACAGCTAATAAAATAAAATAAGAAATAAAATGAGAATAATTTTCATGCATAAGGCACTTTTCATAATTCACCTTTCAGTTTTTTGGTTGAGAAAACAGAAGATGGAATTACTCTCAGAACGCCCCAGAGCCCTTACCCGAAAACGCTAAAAGTGGACATATGTCAATGTCAAAAGCACACTGACGTGTATGATACGCGTCGTATAGTCTGATCTCACTGGTCGAATATGTATTTCTTATTTTATTTTATTTAGGTACTGTATAAACCATAAAAATCCGTTTATATTTTATTTGTATTTTATGTTACTTTTTATTTTAGACCCCCTCACTCCGATAGCTTCACCGTCTTAAAGTTACAGGCTAACTCACCTACCTTGGCGGCACATTCCTAGTGTTTATACATAGAATTTTTAGTCTTAGGTATAAAAATTATCGCCTTTTCTATTTACACAGCTGACAGCACTCCCCAGCAGCACACAAAACACCAACATTTTTGTAATTTTATGAACGTTGTACCATTTTATAACAAAATAAAAAACAATGACAATTCGAAGAAACCAACGCCAAACATGGCGCCCACGAACTAAAACGCCACGTCACTTTCTGTCAAGCGCACCACTTACGATTTGACGTTTGTACTTATCTCTTAAGAGCCTTTGCCTATTATGTGCTATCACTTACAAAATCGCCCGTATTTTCTAATTCTCAGGCGTTGTTCGGCACGTTTTAATCATACGAGAATACTTCATTATTCATAATTATTTCTTAGTCGTCATATTTACCTTTTGTTGAACTATACACATTTTTTAATTGGTCCGATGTGTTGGACCTCTTAATTCTATGCCGTCTTCGCGAGGATTACACATTATTATTAAAGCTGTCTTTTTTTTATGAACCATTTAGAGTCGTGAGAAAGACAAAGAGAGAACATGTTATCAAAGCTCTACTCGAGTACCACCCAATTTTCCATAAGCGCAGGGTGATGGAGGACACGAGTTGTGCGATCCATTCGTCCAATGAGTTATATAATAATCAATTAGGGTAATTTTAATACTGTTTTACGTTTCATGGAGTCGGGAAATAATGAGTTTTCAATATGTTTCAGTTTCTTTGTTAACTGTAAATTAACCTCCAAAACTTGGTCGATTTCTAAAAAAATTCTGGACAATTTTTAATGAGGTTGTTGATTCAGAATGAGATGATTGCAATCACTTAAGAACGTAAAAAACGCTAAAAAATCGATTCTACAATGTGACCGTTTTTCGACTTTAACCATGAAGAGCTCGGTTATTTCAAGAGATACGAAGAAGGTTAAATCAGGGCAAAGGTGCGCGTTTAAAAGTCTATAAAAATATCGTTTTCAATTTTTGAAAATTCCGACTGGTTTCGGAAATATTCGCAAAAAATCGAAATTTCGAAAAACGTTTGTACTTTTTCTAGTTCCAAATAAAAGAGATAACCACCATTTGCTAGATTTAACGTGGTATTTTCAAATTTGATATTCGATGTTTTGTTTTCGTGCAACCATCTTCAACTTATTTTTTTTTACGGTCCTGGATTTTTTATATCGGATTTTGAATCTCCTCGCAATTCTGCATTCGGTGACATGCTACAATTAACAATTTTATTCATTTTTATTTAAATTAGAAAAGTCAGACAAGGAATTTTCCTGACGATTCTCTGTAGTAAGCTCTCTGAACTAATGCCTTCGGAAATTTACTCATCTTTATTCAAGAATAATGGTTTCATAAAAACATACAATTCGAGGTTCAGACGTAAAACTCTGATGATGATCCCTCGTGAATATTTCAGAATGTTATGGTGTGTTAAACTATTGTTGTTTGATGAATTTTTGGCAGCAAAAAGTTGATTATTAAAGGTAGATGATACTTTTGTTATTACATCCTATTCTCTTGACACCCAACCTGATGACTTTTTTCACTGAATCCCCCTCATTTACAATTAATAAATATTGTTAAATGCTGAGACTTTAGTTCTAGTTTTTCTTATATTTTATTCGGTACCAATAGTTTGCAAGAATACTTAAAAAGAAAATTAAATTGAAGTCACAAAAAAAGTGTCGAGGAAAATTTCCTAGAAATTTTCCTGAAAATTCACTAATGTTTCTTCAGAAATTTACTCACTACTATTTAGGCATAACGCTTTGACAAAAATTATACCACATTAATAAGTTCATACGTAAAACTCTGATTATTTCTTGTGGATGCTTATGAATGTTAATTATGACCTTATAAGTTGTTCATGTCAGGTGTTTAATGGAAAAAATATCAAATTGGTTGTAAATTTTTGACCAAAAGAAATGGATTAATAAAAGAAGGTGACACTTTTGTTGTTGAATATTTTTTTCTTAATAGTCAACTTAATGATTTTTTCGTCATATTTATATTAATTTGCAAAACATTTTAGTTTTAGTTTTTTTATGCGGCATCAATTCTTAGTATAAATATTTAAAATTGAATCTTCCGGAAACTTCACCACAGTCTCTAAGTCAGCTTTTTTCGGAAATTTATTTATCGCTATTCAGGAATAGTGGTTTCATAATTAGAAGCGTAAATAGGAGTCTATAGAAATGACGTTTTCAAATTTTTTAAATTCTGACTGGTTAGATTTTGATTTTATATTTTTATTATTTAGATTTTTATTATTTTTTTATTAAAAAAGATAATTAAAAAGAATTGACACTTCTTCATAGCCACCTTTTCCTCTCTTTAACGTGGTTTTTACACATTTACATTTACTGCGGGGCCAAACAGAGCTATTTATGACTATCACAAAGGACCACGCAGTTTCTTTATGGAAAATGGCTCTCGGTCAAAGTGGATAAAACTTAGTATTCAAGTATTTCAACTAGTCCTTAGTGTGTAGAACAAGAGGCTCCATGGGCACTAAGCTCACAAAACTAATGGTTCCAGGTTATAGACCTTTCATGTTACGTACTCTTATGAGCTCCAATAACTTATCAGCAACTAACTATGCACTTTTAGTTACTTTTAACTATTACAACACGATTAAAACACAATTACTTTCTACTAACAATTCGCACTGTTCGCTTATTTACTACACTGCACTATCTATTCAAGCCCATCTCGCGCGGCTCGCTGGTTTATATATCCGGCCTGAACACACTCTCGTACTTTCGAGAACGGAGGCGACTGTTCCCGGTTCTCGTTTAGTCTAGATTTGTTCCCGGGGTCGCGGTCGGCGCTCGGCGTTGCCGCTTCGGCCCGAATCTCTCTGTAGACCAACGGTCGGGCGTAACCGAGGGCGTAACAGTACTTTAAGCTATTTACAGTACCGCAAGTATACTCTATGTTTGTCGAAGTAGATGCGAATGTGTGTTATTAATATGTGTGTATGACACACATTACTCGTTGACATATATATGACCACGCGGAAAAGAGAGAGGGAGAGGGCGAGAAAAAAAGACAGAGGGAGGGGGCGTAGGAGGAAGTGACTTTGGTTAACTCCCATAGTAACTCCCCGTTTATTAACTGTCTGTGTTGTTAAGATTAGTATTCATCTGTCCGTTCTATTGTACTCAGTTTATTTACTTGTTTCTCTTCTTAACAATAGTTTCCTTAGTTATTATTTTCTTTATATTATAACTTGGGCACTTTTTTTTGTTATAAAAGCTCTTTAATTTAGAAATATAATGTTAAATTGATCTCGATAGAGTTCTACCTGACAGGGAAGGAATAGAAAAGTTCGGACTTTCTTCGTCGTTCGGTCTTATCCCATTTTTTTACTCTCCACGCAAAACATTCTAAAACTCTAACTTATTTTTGTAATGTTTCACAATTTAATGTAGCTTTTCAAACTTTTGAATTATTATAATTTGTTTGTAATATATTGTGGTTATTGCTCTTATTAATTCTTATTGTTTTCTTAATAAGTCTATATGTATATGCTTCTCAATTTGCCTTTTTTTCGTACTTTTTTATTCCTTGTTTGTTGCGATAACTCTGTATTTTTTAGCTGGTATTATTTTGTTTACTACATTTCTAATTAGCTTTTTTCTTCGAGTTCTCTTTGTGTTCCGCTCATGTAATTTGGTTTCATTTTGCAACTTTTTATGTTTTTTGCTTTAATTTATTTTTCCGTCGTATTTTGTAGTGTCAGGGATATTTTCTCTTAAAACCTTTTTTTTTCACAGTTTTGCGTAACTAAAACTCCATAAAAATAACTTTTTCAAATTTCGAAAACTCCAACTGGTTCCGCAAATATTCGCAAAAATTAAATTTTTTAAAAAAGTTTTTATTTTTTCGGGTCTTAATTTAAAGAGAGAAATAAAAATAAATTACACTTTTCGCCTCTTTTTGGTTTATTGAACGTGTTATTTTTCTATTTAAAGTCCGACTTTTTGTTTTTATTGAACCATTATCAATTTGAATTCTGATTCGAAATGCATGCTGAATTGAAATGTAGACTTGCGAAAAAATTCAAAATACGAGGTAAAAAGTCCTAGTCTATGTTTAAAAAATAATTACTTTTATTATATCTTTAACATTTTTTCTAATTCTTTAAAAACTTCAGTGAGAGAACGATGGAACCATTTACAAGGAAGATGAACAAAAAAAAATACAAAAAAAAATATGACTAATTCTAAGTTTGAAATGTAAAAATTCTGTTTTTTGTTTTTTGGTTTATTTTTTAAACATAACTAGTGACTCAAATTTTTTTTAAAAGCAATTTCTACGTTTTTCATAAATAAACATTTTCTAAATTTTTATAATTTTATTGCACATTTCTTTTAGTTAAAAATACAAATATCTAAATTTTATATTTATTAATGAAAGTTGAAAAGGTGTGGGATATTTACAATGGGGTTAAAAGTTCCATAAAAATCACACACAAAAAAAAATGTTGACTACTTTTAAGTTTAAAATGCAAACATTCTGTTGTATTTTTTAGTTTATTTTTTAGACATTATTAGTGACTCTAAATTTTTTAAAAGCGACTTCTACGTTTTTCGTAAATGTTTAGTAAATTTTTACAATTGTATTGCACATTTCTTTTAGTTAAAAATGCAAATATCTAAATTTTATTTTCACCATTGAAAGTTAAAGGAAAACATTGAAAGTAGAAAAAAAGAAATGTTGACTAATTTTAAGGTTATGGTTCCGGCAAATATTGCCGCCATTTTTTAGTTGTCCACTGCTAAAAAGTGGGGCTAAAACTGTAAAACAATTGAGTCTTTTCCGATGTGAAATACTAGCTCGTTGGTATAAGCAAAAATATTTGAATAAAAAGCTTCAAAGTACATAGGTATACTAATAAGATTTGTCGTTTAATTTTTGTGTTATAAGCATTTTCGGTCTGCTGCTCTACAGCAGTTTGGGAACATTTCTAACTTTCAAATCTGATTCAGAGAGTAGAGAATAGAGATACTCTCGGATTGCTCTAGAACATCAAGCCAAAGATGTTATTTATTACGTTACGCTGCGCATGCGAATCGCACGAGGATTACAGCGAGGATTTTCAATGGTACGAGCGCTACCCACAGTATTATGAATCCAAAAGTAAGAGTCCAAATCTTCAAACAAGTAATTTGTATTATCTATTATATATTCCATTGCAATAAATTTAGTAATAAAAAATGCAAACACTTTTTTGCTTCAAAAATTTTACTCAAAACTTTTCCTCACGCTTTACGTTGGAAACAAAAAACAATCCCCTCAGTTCCACATTTTATGCTACGTGTGAGGCCGCCGTCACATACAGCGGAACGCAACGGAGCGGAACGGAGCAGAAATGTCAATAACGTCGTTACACATGACAATTCCTATTATAGCTTCTATCTGATTGGTTTAAATTCAACTGTCAAATTACGCTCCGTTCGGCTTTTAATCAAATTCCGCTGTATGTGACGACGGCCTGAGAATGATTCCATCCTTTGTTTTTTCAAGCAAAACTGAAAAGTGGGAATACACTCACTCGCTCCTAGAGCGCTCTAGGGGCGAAAACCGAAAATACTGATACATTTTCTAATACAAGTCAGATAAGACGTTAAAAGCCCTAAGGGCGATGTCACATACAGCGGAATTTGGTTAAAAGCGGAACGGAGCGTAATTTGACAGTTGAATTTAAACCAATCAGATAAAAGCTAAAATAGGAATTGACATGTGTAATGACGTTATTGACATGTGTAGTGAAGTTATTGACATGGGAAGTGACATTATTGACATGTGTAATAATGTTGTTGACATTTCTGCTCCGTTCCGCTCCGTTCCGTTCCGCTGTATGTGACGTCGCCCTCACGGTGCCAAAAAAACGCATAACGCGGAATGACATGTTGAATGACGTCATTGACATTTCTGCTCCGTTCCGTTTCATGTGACGGAGGCCTCAGAGCGCCCCAAAGCTCTCACCCGAAAACGCTAAAAACGCAGATAATATGTCAATGTCAACAGCACGTGGACGTATGATACGCGTCGTATAGTCTGATCTCACTGGTCGAATATGTATTTCTTATTTTATTTTATGTACTGTATAAACAATAAAAATCCGTCTATATTTCATTCGTATTTTATGTTATCTTTTATTTTATTTTATTTGCTGTATAAACCCAGCCTCACTCCGATAGGTTCACCGTCCTAAAGTAAGGAATGGTTTATCCAACTTCTTTATTCTTAATTGTTAATTTCTAATGCGTATTTTTAGTTCTTATTTCATAATGTTGTTTACACAATTTCCTAATTCTTAAAAAATTAAGGATTTGCCACCGACACTATTGACAGTTAACATTCCTCTGGTCCTTCTATATCCATGATTTTCTTTTGTAAAAATATATTTTATGATAAGTACTAACACAATCAATTATTAATTGGGATTTAAAATAATTACACAATTATTACACATTAAACAAAAACGCAAATTTGAGGTTATATCATACCCTAGGCCATTGACAATGCTATAAATAAATAGACGCCGCGAGTTAATCATAAATTGGCATTTGTTTACTTGGCATGATATACAAACCGCATACTTGGAGGCTTGCGGATTGTTCGGGTAGAGGGGAAGCAGAAAAAGGCCAATATTGCTAAAAACAATATGGCGAAATTTGAATCTCCAAGGACACATCTCCAGATGACATAAGCACACATAGGCGTATTATTTTTCAAGGAAACAAGTATAAGATTTTTACGCAGCATGCGCCTGCATTTTTATGCAAACCAAAACATTCAAATATTTTTATATTTAAATGATTTTTGATACATACCTACTATACCCATTTATTGAGTTAAGATTAAAGATTAATAATAGAATACAACTATAAACGACGCTAATGGCTAACGGCCAAGAGCCGAGTAACAACATAACCACAAAACACAAATGAGCTTACCTGTCAAAACATAATTTCCTAGATTTATTTTTATAATTCCAAGTTCTACATACAAAAAATTGTCTCACCATGGCTAACAAACAAATTAAAACACAGAAACACATTCAAGAAACCCGAAAAAAAAATCCATGAAATAACTGTCATAAACTGACATAAACCACGTGTCACAGGATTCTGCAATGTTGCCGATTGTGACCAGTTGGCCATCTTAAACGTATTTTTTTTCTTTTATCGTCATAAGTGTTCTTTTAATCACCATTCAAAAATTATTTGGACAGCAATAGATATTATAGTACTCTCGTGGTGTAAAGATTCGCAACATATCATCCAAAAAAAGGATGTGCCAATTTACTAGCAAAGTACTCCTGGCAACACTGTATGGAGGGCTAAAATATCTGAACTTTTAAGGTTAAGCATTAGGAGCAAAAATTAAGAATTAAGAATTAGGAACTTGTATAAACAGTGCCATTAAATAACATGGTCTTAACTCCTTAAGAATTAGCAAATAAGGAATTAAGAATACAGAAGTTGGGTAAGGCAGGGTTTATCCAACTTCTTTATTCTTAATTGCTAATTCTTTATTCTTAATTGTTAATTTCTAATACGCATTTTTAATTCTTATTTCATAATGAGGTTTACACAATTTACTAATTCTTAAAAAATTAAGGATTTGCAACCGACACAATTCACAGTTAACATTCCTCTGGTTCTTGTATATCCATGATTTTCTTTTGTAAAAATATTTATGATACTAACACAATCAATTACTAATAGGTTTCGTGGACGTGACGTCACAGCTTGAACCTGGGGGTATGACAACATAACCTCACCCATTTAAAATACCAGTAAATTGATGACATATTTGCTTTTAATTACATTTTTTTCAATTATCTTAAATCGAATGAAACTTAAATTTAGCTGGAGGCCTTCTAGAATCATCATTCCTGACAGTGAAGCAAAAAAGAATTACCTTTATGCCGAAATAAGTGGTAAGGAGAGCAATATTTTGTGGACTAGATCTACCACCAAGTACAACCAACCTTTTTATGCTTCAAAACTACTTCAAATTCAGACAAGGGAGCATGGAAATAGAGGTTTGGCGTTTCCAATAGATTCTATTGCCATAAAAACTAGAAAGGAAGGGGTTGATAAAAGGTATAATATGATCACTTGGCTAGAAGCTGGAATAAGATATTTAAACATTTGTAGGTGTGAATTCTAAGTCATATACGCCCTGCACTTGAAAATCGTGCACCAAATCCAAAAAAGTCGAGCACTTTTGTGCCTACAAAGAAATAATTATAAAAAAATTTTGATAGGTGTAGTCAGAAATAGATAACGAACTATAACAGTTTGAAATACTCGAAACCTTTTTATGCCTCAAAACTACTTCAAATTTAGACAAAGGAGCATGGAAATAGAGGTTTGGTGTTCCCAATTGATTTTAGTGCCATAAAAACTAGAAAGGAGTGAATTGTGAAAAGGTATAATGTGATTACTTGGCTGGAAGATGAAATAAGATATTTAGACACTCGTAGGTGTGAACTCTGACTCATATATGCCCTAGACTTGGAAATCTTGCACCAAATCCATATATATATCAAGCACTCTTATGTCTACGAGGAAATAATTGTCCAAAAAATATGGAGATTACTGTAGTCAGAAATAGATAACACTTGAACTGTGCAGTGATAAATTAAGGCAAAATAATTTTTAAGATGTGGTATTTAGAATAAATTGTAAATGTTCCTCCACAATTTAATATAATAACATTGTTTCTTTTGAGGTTATAATTGTTTATCGAAGAATTTAAAAGAAAACCTGTCTCTTAATGGAACACATTTTATTGTAACAAACACTTATTCAAAGATTTTCTTCAATACATATATATTAATAAATTATAAAATTTTATTAAAAAATTATGAATTAAAGAAACTTAAAAATATAAGTAGTTATATCGACGGGGTTCTGGGACACTTTGACCTTGAAGCCTACGTGAGCCCTAGTGTAAAAGGGGGCCCCCTGTCAAATGGACCCCAAAAAGCAGTCAAATGTGACATATTTGACATATGACATATGACATTTGACATATGATAGATGACGTGTGACGCATGACAGTTGTGTGACGTAGTATAGATGAGGTGTGACATATGACAGACTTGATCCTAGTGACAGCTAGGTGAGGCGAGACAGGCTAGACAGGCTTGACAGGCAGGGCAGGGAGTGTAGATGGAGTAACTCCAAGTGCCCCTCAGTGGAAAATGAAACAAATAGTGTAGGAAAATTTTTTTTATTTAAGTTCTTCATGTTCCCCAATGTTAAGAAACGTAATTTAAATCGAGGAGATCGAGCTTGTCCAGTTCTTCTAGCAGCAGTTTCTCCTCGATTTTGTTGTCGAGCAGGAACCCCTGCAACAGCCGGATTCCCTTCCGCAGGCGATCCTGCCAACGAGTTTCTAGTTTGATAGCACTAGAAAAAAAAAATATCTAAACTCTGAAGTCTTTCCCTATGACAACTTAAATGTGGACTTTGACTCTAATCAATTTTCAATATTATATGAAATGTATGCACAGTTCCAATCTGCATATTACTACAAGAGCGCATGCGCACCATGTTTGTCACCTTCAAAATTCAAATCCCTGGCTCCATTGGTAGTTATCGATTGCTCACGACAGGGAGAAGACCTGCTTAAAGGTGGTGCAGTAGATATTCGCATTGAGTTTGAAACAAGTAAACTAGTACCAAACAATACTACTGCCTATTGTCTTATTTTGCACGACCGAATTGTTAAGTATAATCCCTTGACAAGTACTGTCAAAGTGTTATAATGACTTCTGAAACTTTTATTGTGGACGTACAAGGATTTCAATTTAAAAATAGCAGTTTTATGTGCAAAGAAATAGCCGTAATCAACGTTAGAAATGGAAGATTATTTCATAAACACGTCAATTTACGCTTGCCCCTAAGCCTTGTAAATCCTACAGCTAGCCACCACATGGAATGGACAACAGAGAACGTACACGGACTACACTGGGACCATGTAGATGCAAGTTTTCTTCCAACTGAGAAAATTTCTGAATTTTTAAAGAATTATATTAAGCCTCAAGACAAAGTGTTAGTTAAGGGTTTGTGTAAAAAGCAGTGGTTAAATAACCTTCTAAAAAATCATGTAACAGATTTAATGGACTTAAACTGTACCAGCTTATCTGATATTAGAGGTAATGAAAATATGCGATGTTATCATCATTGTAAGAAGCTAAATTGTGCAAGAAAAATGTCATAACTTTAAGAAACTGGTGTTTAGAAAATATTTGGTTTTAAAATAAATAAATAAATGTGAAAATGTGCTTTTTTTTTATTTACTATAGCAACTTACAGTTTTAGAGTGTTCACTTTCAGCTATTTTTACTGCTTGAAGCCGCAGCAGGCTCTTCAATCGCCCTCCTCTGTGACAGATCGTCGTCGTCGTCCTCGTCTGAAGAGGACTCCACTTCTTCGACCACAACTTTTCTTCTCTTGCTCTCTAGAGCCCTAACTAGTTGGTCCTCGTCACCGAGATTGAAGCGGTAGCGCTTCAAACATTTTTCTATCACCTTAAATTCTTCTTGGTTTTGTATATTTGCCCTTAAGTATTTAACTGGAAGCGTTCCAAATTTTTTCTTTAGCGTAATATCCTTAGGGGTGTATGTAAAACAAAGCAAAAATTGAAAATATCTCTAACAAGTATGCAGATATTTACTTACTGAAACATGTTGCGAGCCATAATTGCCAGATATTTGTTCGGAAAGTGGACCAGGTCTTCTGAGAAAACAACCACGGTAGATGGGGTAGTTGCCATTTTTTACAAGCTGTTGTTGTTGGAGAAGCACTTCAGTTGAACAATGTTGAAATAATGATTTGCAATGCGTTAGAGGCTTGTATAAATAGTAAATCGTCAATCGACTTAAATTAGCCTTTTAACATTACTCAACAGATAACGTCAACTCATTAGCGATAATTTATGCAATACTACATTGTAAATGTGTTTTTCCTAATGATAACAGATAACGTCAACTCATTAGCGATTGTGTTTTTCCTAATGATAACAGATAACGTCAACTCATTAGCGATAATTTATGCAATACTACATTGTAAATGTGTTTTTCCTACTGATAAATATTTAACGATAGCAACAATGTATCTAATGAAGCACACGGACCTTTAATTACTGCATGTGCACTCACTGACATGTTTTTCTAATAATTACTTCAACGATAACTACCGCTTACTTTGTAATTCTTCGTAAATTTATTAGTATAAATAGGCGCTAAAACAGTCTATCGATTAGCAGTTCCAACTCATCCTTTACGTAAGTACATTTTGGTTTTTACTACTATGAGGTATTATGGTTAACATTTTTTAACAGTGACTTTACAATGGATTTTTATGGAGTTCTTTTGGACGCCTATAAGCGAGAACTAAAAGCCTCCGTAGATCTGTATGTGTATGGATGTATGGACTGGATGTATTCACGCAGTATGAGAAGGATGTGGGTCCCCAAGTAAGTTTTTTTCTTTTCTCGGCTTTGGTTTTGTTTTTGTACTACTCTGAAGTTATGCTTTTATTTATTTTTTCTTAAAAAATGATCGGAATGCATTTAATTAATGCGATTTGCGAAATTTTCTGTTCTAGTTGAATGTGCATAGCTTTTATCGTTTTACCTAGACCATTTTGGATGTCGACGGCCAAAAATTTGCTTCTGTGCAGTGTGATTTTCAGATTAATTAATGCGATTTGCGAAATTTCTTGTTCTAGTTGAATGTGCATATTCTTGCTCAATAACCCTTTTTTTTTTTTTTAATTTTTCTGTTTTTTTTTCTAGTGTTATCAAACTAGAAACTCGTTGGCAGGATCGCCTGCGGAAGGGAATCCGGCTGTTGCAGGGGTTCCTGCTGGACAACAAAATCGAGGAGAAACTGCTGCTAGAAGAACTGGACAAGCTCGATCTCCTCGATTTAAATTACGTTTCTTAACATTGGGGAACATGAGGAACTTAAATAAAAAATTTTTTCCTACACTATTTGTTTCATTTTCCACTGAGGGGCACTTGGAGTTACTCCATCTACACTCCCTGCCCTGCCTGTCAAGCCTGTCTAGCCTGTCTAGCCTGACTAGCCTCACCTAGCTGTCACTAGGATCAAGTCTGTCATATGTCACACCTCATCTATACTACGTCACACAACTGTCATGCGTCACACGTCATCTGTCATATGTCAAATGGCATATGTCAAATATGTCACATTTGACTGCTTTTTGGGGCCCATTTGACAGGGGGGCCCTTTTTACACTAGGGCTCACGTAGGCTTCAAGGTCAAAGTGTCCCAGAACCCCGTCGATATAACTACTAATATATAAATATATATTTTTAAGATATATAAATAAATTCGCTACTGAAGTAAATATGTTCAAGAATATATGCCACAAAGCCCTTTTGCTATCTTCTTTTTAAAATATCTTTGTCCTTTTGTTGCATTACATACTACTTATATGGAATAGCTTCTGTTTCCTTACTTGGATACTTATTTGTCATTTCCATACTCTACAACAACAATAAAGCTATTAACATTAACGTATTAAATTAATAACGTAAAAATTACTCCAGTTAAACAATTAAAAAAAAGAGCAAAAATAATACGATTGGAACTGTATGTTAAACACCAATGAGGGTATAATTATTTACTTAAGCCCCTACTTAGTAATATTGTATTTGGTCCTTGCCCTTGGTTAAGTTAAGCACTATGAAGACAGGCATTGCAAAGTAGAAACAAACAAAATTCTGATTTCAGCATTTCTTATTCCCAAAATATTTAGAGTTGAAATAATGGGCTTCTTAACAGTTGTTCCAATCACGCAATGCTCAGATATCAATAGTGTGATTTGAAAGTACATTTTTAAACTGTACCTGAAGCAGATTAGGGTCTGTGTAGGCAGAATCTGCAAAGTTCCAATTTTATGAAATTCCTGTACAGTTATAAGGCAATGTTACCAAATAGCTCCGACCTGTATTTGGAAAATGTACTGTTTAGAACAACTCACTCTTGTTTCAGGGTAAATATCTTAACAAACATTATAGAAAAACGGATTTATATGAATTCAAGCAGATTTTTTCCATTTACGTAAATGTAATTTTTTGAGGTTGTTTTACCACCAAGTTCGATGACAGGTCACGTGCTGCACGAAACCTATTGAGCATGCGCATTGTAACATTTTTCTTAATTCTTAATGCTTAATTGCTAAAAGTTAAAATATCTGAACTTTTAAGGTTAAGCATTATGAACAAAAATTAAGAATTAAGAATCAGGAACTTGTATAAACAGTGCCATTAAATAACGTGGTTTTAACTCCTTAAGAATTAGCAAATAAGAATTAGAAATAAGGAATTAAGAATAAAGAAGTTGGGTAAACCCCGCCCAATAGGCTCACCTACCTTGGCGGCTCATTCCTAGTGTTTATACATACAATTTTTACTCTTACGAATAAAAATTATCGCCTTTTCTATTTACACAGCTTACAGCAGTCTCCAGCAGCACACTAAACACCACATTTTTGTAATTTTATAAACGTTGCACCACTATAACAAAATAAACACCAACAATTCGAAGAACTCAACGCCAAACATGGCGCCCACGCACTAACGCCACGTCATTTTCTGTCAAGCACGCCACTTACGATTTGACGTTTATACTTATCCCTTATTAATAGCCTTTGCCCATTATTTGCTAACATTTACAAAATCGCCCGAATGTCTCTAATTTTCCAGCTTTGTTCGGCAAGTTTTAATCATACGAGAATACTTCATTAATCATAATTATTTCTTAGTCGTTACATGTAGCTTTTGTTGAACTATACACATTTTTTGATTGGTCCGATGTATTGGACCTCCTAATGCTATGCCGTCGGCGCTGGGATCACACATTACTATTAAAGCTGTCTTTTTTTAATGAACCATTTGGAGTCGTGAGAAAGACAAAGAGAGAACATGTTATCAAAGCTCTACTCGAGTACCACCCAATTTGTCATACCCACAAGGTGATGGAGAACACGAGTGGTACAATCCATTCACCTATTATTGACAATATTGACATCAAGAAATAATGAGTTATAATATAATAATCAATTAGAGCAATTTGAACACTGTTTTACTTTTCAATGAGTCGGGAAATAATGAGTTTTCAGTTGTTTTAGTTAAGTTTGCTTTTGACAAAATTGCTTTTAACAAACCTTTAATAACTTTTTTAGAACATTTTTGTAATTTTTAATATTTGCGCTGCTGGGTTAGTAATATGCATCCACTTGAAACAGTTTCCGAGTACATTTACCATCAACCAAACTATTTCCAATTGAGTTATTTCCACTGTAAAGCAAGCCAATGAAAGCGGGATTAAAATTTACAGACCATTTGACCGAACGAAATGCATGTTTACAGATCATTAAACCGCGAATCTCGCAAAGAGTACTGGGCGAAAAATTATGGTATTGCTCGATAGGAAAATTCGTTTTTAATCCCCCACACACGAAGGGCGCTTCCGGGAAATCGGAAAACATAATTTAATCCCACTCGAAGAAAAAGACTTGCTGGCTTGGCGTTTTTAACTACTTGCACAAGTCCGGTCCTTCGGGAACTTAGGGCTCATCGAAGGAGTTTTAAGTGGGCCACTTAAAGTTGAGTCTTTTGTTCCACTTTGGCACGCTCTTCTAAGAAACTACCATTATTAGAGGAAAAACGTATCCATAGAGCAGGGATTTTTATTAGGTTGGCTCTAGAGATTAATGCTCTTCCGAAGGAGAGTCAAAGTTTTCTCTTTAAGTACCGTTTGGTGAGTTATCCTAAATGGGGTATTACACCGAATGGTTATATAAATATAGGCATCTAAAAACTTCTTTTTAAACTGACTGACTTGGCAAATAAGATGAGAAAATATTCCCTTCTTTTCGTAACTACGTTACACGCTACGAAAATCCTGCTACATGCGATTAACCAATCCCGTTATTACATTACCCGGATTTTCCGCCTGATCGACCGTATAAAAGCGAACCTTAAAAAAATCACGTTTTCGATGAGTTCGAACGTTTTCGTGTTGTTTCCAGGTGACACTTATCGATCAATCACGAGATATGAAGCTCGCCGAGGGTAGAAATGGAAGTTTGTTTTGTGTTTCTACCTCTCGATTGAAAATCCCCCTCGAACTTGGCAGAAGAATAATAAGGATTTGAAGAAGTATTGGGCGTCATATTGCTTTCATGCATTTTAAATTAGGTTGTTGATTTGATCGGGACATACGCTCGAGAATAGCGGGCTTGACGTGTCGTTATTTATGCTCTTGATAGGGGGATGAAGTGCCCACGTAACGTGGGCAAAGTTGACGTGTTCGCGGATCTAGATGTGTTTTATTGGATCGCTTGTGTGCTCAATTGGTTGCAAAAAAAGTAGCAAAACTACTGAAATATTCACCAGTATATACAAAACCATAGCTATAGTTTTTCAACGTTTTTATCTTTACCGATTGTTCTTTGCTGAATAACATTATCGTATTTTTCTTTCCCAGTGCGTTATGTCTCTAACTGAGTAAAAGTACCAAGTGCAGAGCAATCTTAATAAAAATATTAGAATATGGAAGTATTACGCAATATGAAAGTGTCTACTTTTAATTTTTGGATTTATAAAATCGCCTGTAGGCCCTGATTGTATTAAATACGAACTAAATGGACTTTTAGCGGCTAAAAGACAGGAAAACATAAAGTATTGTTGCGAACTCAGGGTTCCCATTTATCCCACAAATACACACAAATACAATTCGACTACTAAATAACTCACTACTTAACACTTCATAGCCTTCTATTATCGTTTGGTACTTTAGCTTATCCTAAGCTAAAGCTTTAGAATCCTAAAAATATAGAAAAGCCTAGAATATTCTTAGAAAAAAAAATAACTGCCTTCTAAATAAATAGAGCAATAAATCACTCATGACAGTCCCCATGTGTAATAATGCCGCAGCGCCCGGATAGGCAGCGAGTCGCAAGGTCCAATCTCCAATGTCGCTCCGCCTCGCTGATAATCCACGCCCACACCGCCGCTTACCGTAACAGTATTCTCCAAAAATATCATAATTTACAGTTTTAGATGTTTTGAGTCATTTTTGACCAACTTTAGCAGTAATCCTAACCTGTATTTCTCCAAAAATTCAAAACATGTATTTCTAGGCACTTTTAGTCATTTTTAAAACGGTCCTGGAGAAAATTCTAACCTGAATTTATCTAAAAACTTTTAATTTGCATTTATAGACATTTTGAGTCAGTTTTTGTCCATTTTGGCGGTAATCTTAACCTGAAAAAAAAATTCACTTATTTTGGTCCAAAAATTAATTTTTCAAAAAACAACTAACTAGAAAATTTGAATCAGTTTTGTCCATGATTTTGTTCTAAAATTAAATTTCTTTCAAAAAATCTAAATCTGCGTTTTTATAATACATGGGCCATTTTTAAATGATTTTGGTGTTAACCCTGTATTTTCCCAAAAAGTCAATTTTTTTATTTTTAGAGGCTTCACGTAATTTTTCACCAGTTTTGGGTATCTTCCTAACCTGATTTTTTCAGAAACTCTTAATTTTCAGTTTTTTCACCCGACTTTGGCGGTAATCTTAACCTGAAATTCTTCAAGAACTCCAAATTGTATTTTTGTTCCTTTTGACACATTTTTCAATCATTTTGTCCTTATCCAAACCTGAAAATTCCTAAATCTTAATTTTGAGGCGTTTTGAGTCAAATTTGACTTATTTCAGTCAAAAAATTAATTTTGCATAAAACAAAAAACTAGAAGATAGAAGATTCGAATCAATTTTGCCCTAAAATTGAATTTCTATGTATGTGGGGTATTTCTAACCACATCCAACATAATTCTAACTTGAATCTCTTCAAACAGCCCAAATTGGCATTTCTAAACACTTCGATAAATTTGTAACTAATTCTATCGTTAATCGTAACCTGTATTTTCCAAAAATTAAAATTTTGCATTTTTAGAACCTTTAAATAATTTTTAACGCTTTGAGTAATTTTTGGCCATAATGTGAATTTCTATTTCCCCAAACACAAATTTGCACTTGGAGAAATTTTGAATCAAATTTCACTTATTTTGGTCCAAAAGTTAATTTTACCAAAAAAAAAAACACAAAATAGAAAATATGAGTCAGTTTTGCCTATGATTTTGCTCTAAAATAAAATTTTTCCATAAAAATTTGCGTCTTTATGATAGATGGATAATTTTTAAATAATTTTGATCTTAATCCGAACCTGTATTTCTCGAAAAATTCAAAACTTTTATTTTTAGACGCCTTAAGCCATTTTTAACCTGTTTTGGGCATCTTCCTAACCTGAATTTTTCTAGAAACTTTTAATTTGCTTTTATAGGCACTTTGAGTCATTTTTACCCGATTTTGGTGATAATCTTAACCTGAGGTTCTCCAAACACTCCAAATTGTGTTCTTGAGACTGAGACATTTTTCACCAATTTTGACATTACTCCTAACCTGACTTTCTCGAAAAACCCAAAATTTGCATTTTGACGCGTTTTGAGTCAAATTTAACTTATTTTGGTCCAAAAATTTATTTTACTAAAGACACAAACTAGAAGATAGAAGATTCGAATCAATTTTGCCGTAAAATTGAATTTTTCTATTAAAAAAACTTGAAAAATATATTTTTAGCAAAATGTAGGTCATTCCTAACCCCATTCAGCTCTAATTCTAACTTGATTTTTTTCGTGGCATTTTTAACACTTTGAGAATGCTTTAACCAATTTTAACCTTAATACTAACCTGTATTTTCCACAAATAAGAAAATTGCATTTTTAGAGTCCTTAAATAATGTTGAAAGTTATCAATAACTTTGGCCATAATCGGCGTCATTTTCAATAATTTTGGCATTGATTCTAACCTGACTTTCTCAAAAAACTTCAAATTTGTATTTTGACGGGCTTTGAGGAAAATTTCACTTATTTTGATCCAAAAATGTATTTTACCATTAACAAGAAACTAAAAAATTTGAATCAGTTTTTTCTATAATTTTGACCCAAAATTGAATTTCTCCAAAAAATCTAAATCTGCCATTTTTAAATGATTTTGGTGTTAATCCTGTGTTACCCCAAAAATTCAAAGTTTTTATTTTTATACGCTTTAAGTCATTTTTAACCGGTTTTGGGCATCTTCTTAACCTGATTTTTTCTTAGAAGCTCTTAATTTTGGGCTTTTTCAGCCCACTTTGGTGGTAACCTTAACCTGAACTTCTCCAAAATCTCCAAATTGTATTTTTACACGGTTTGCGACATTTCCTTCAAAATCCCAAATTTGCATTTTGAAGCGTTTTGAATCAAATTTCACTTATTTTGGTCCAAAAATTAATTTTACATAATACAACAAACTAGAAGATAAAAGATTCGAATCAATTTTGCCCTAAAATTGAATTTCTATGTATGTGGGGTATTTCTAACCACATCCAACATAATTCTAACTTGAATCTCTTCAAACAGCCCAAATTGGCATTTCTAAACACTTCGATAAATTTGTAACTAATTCTATCGTTAATCGTAACCTGTATTTTGCAAAAATTAAAATTTTGCATTTTTAGAACCTTTAAATAATTTTTAACGCTTTGAGTAATTTTTGGCCATAATGTGAACTTCTATTTCTCCAAACACAAATTTGCACTTGGAGAAATTTTGAATCAAATTTCACTTATTTTGGTCCAAAAGTTAATTTTACCAAAAAAAAAACACAAAATAGAAAATATGAGTCAGTTTTGCCTATGATTTTGCTCTAAAATAAAATTTTTCCATAAAAATTTGCGTCTTTATGATAGATGGAGGATAATTTTTAAATAATTTTGATCTTGATCCGAACCTGTATTTCTCGAAAAATTCAAAACTTTTATTTTTAGACGCCTTAAGCCATTTTTAACCTGTTTTGGGCATCCTCCTAACCTGAATTTTTCTAGAAACTTTTAATTTGCTTTTATAGGCACTTTGAGTCATTTTTACCCGATTTTGGTGATAGTCTTAACCTGAGGTTCTCCAAACACTCCAAATTGTGTTCTTGAGACTGAGACATTTTTCACCAATTTTGACATTGCTCCTAACCTGACCTGTCTCGAAAAAACCCAAATTTGCATTTTGACGCGTTTTGAGTCAAATTTCACTTATTTTGGTCCAAAAATTTATTTTACTAAATACACAAACTAGAAGATAGAAGATTCGAATCAATTTTGCCGTAAAATTGAATTTTTCTATTAAAAAAAACTTGAAAAATATATTTTTAGCAAAATGTAGGTCATTTCTAACCCCATTCAGCTCTAATTCTAACTTGAATTTTTTCCCACAGCCCAAGTGGCATTTTTAACACTTCGAGAATGCTTTAACCAATTTTAGCCTTAATACTAACCTGTATTTTCCACAAATAAGAAAATTGCATTTTTAGAGTCCTTAAATAATGTTTAAAGTTATCAAAAACTTTGGCCATAATCTGAACCTCTGTTTCTCCAAATACTCCAAATTTGTATTTTTGCACGCTTTGGGTCATTTTCACTAATTTTGGAATTAATTCTAACCTTTCTCAAAGAAAAACCCAATACCCAAATTTGCATTTTGAGGCGTTTTGAGTAAAATTTCACTTATTTGGGTCCAAAAATTAATTTTACATAAAACAACAAACTAGAAGATAGAAAATCGAATCCATTTTTTCCTAAAATTGAATTTCTCTAAAAAAAAACAAGAAAATTGTATTTTTAGGAAATGTAGGTCATTTCTAATCGCATTTCGCTCTAATTCTAACTTATATTTTTTTCCCACAGGCCAAATTTGCATTTTTAGCATTTCGAGAATGTTTTAACCTTGATCCTAACCTGTATTTTTCACAAATAAAAAAATTGCATTTTTAGAATCTTTAAATAATGATTAATCAATAACTTTGGCCATAATCTGAACCTCTGTTTTTCCAAATACTCCAAATTTGTATTTTTGCACGCTTTGGGTCATTTTCAATAATTTTGGCATTGATTCTAACCTGACTTTCTCAAAAAAACCCAAATTGGCATTTAGACGGGCTTTGAGTAAAATTTCACTTATTTTGATCTAAAAATGTATTTTACCAATAACAACAAAGTAAAAAATTTGAATCAGTTTTTTTCTATGATTTTGCCCCAAAATTGAATTTCTCCAAAAAATCTAATTCTGTCATTTTTAAATGATTTTGGGGTTAATCTTGTATTTCCCCAAAAATTCAAAATTTTTATTTTTATACGCTTTAAGTCATTTTTAAGCGGTTTTGGGCATCTTTCTAACCTGTTTTTCTTAGAAGCTCTTAATTTTGAGTCATTTTTAGCCCACTTTGGCGGTAATCTTAATATAAAATATAGGTCATTTCTAACCCCATTCAGCTTTAATTCGAACTTGAATGTTTTCCAACAGCCCAATTTTGCATTTTTGACACTTCGAGGAGAATATTTTAACCAATTTTAGCCTTTATTCCAACCTGCATTTTCCAAAAATTAAAAAATTGCATTTTTAGAGTCCTTAAATTTTGGGTCATTTTCACTAATTTTGGCATTAATTCTAATCTGACTTTCTCTTTGCATTTTGAGGCGTTTTGAGTAAAATTTCACTTATTTGGGTCCAAAAATTAATAAGCAACGAACTAGAAGATAGAAGATTCGAATCAATTTTGCCCTAAAATTGAATTTCTTTAAAAAAAACCTTAAAAGTTGTATTTTTTGGAAATGTAGGTCATTTCTAACCCCGTTCAGCTCTAATTCTAACTTGAATTTTTTTCCCACAGCCCAAATTAGCATTTTTAACACTTTGTGAATATTTTAACCAATTTTAGCCTTAATCCTAACCTGTATTTTCCAAAAATAAAAAAATTGTATTTTTAGAATCTTTAAATAATTTTCAACGCTTTGAGTAATTTTTGTCAAAATCTGAACCTCTGTTTCTCCAGATACTCCAATATGGGTCATTTTCACTAATTTTGGCATTAATCCTGACATGATTTTTTCGAAAACTCCATGTTTGCATTTTGAAGCGTTTTAAGTAAAATTTCACTTATTTTGAAAAAAATTTATTTTACCAAAAACAACAAACTAGCAAATTTGACTCAGTTTTACCTATGATTTTGCCCTAAAGTTGAGTTTCTCCAAAAAATTTGCGTTTTATAATAGGTGGGTCGTTTTTAAATGATTCTAGTCTTAATCCGAACCTGTATTTCTTAAAAAAATTAAATTGTTATTTTTAGCCTTTTTTAAGTCATTTTTAACCAGTTTTGGGCATCTTTACCTTATTTTGGGCCAAAAATTTATTTTACATAAAACAACAAACTAGAAAATTTTAATTCTTTTTGCCTATGATTTTGCCCTAAAATTGAAGTTTTCCAAAAACTTTGCTTATAATAGATAAGTCATTTTTAAATAATTTTTGTCTTAAACCGAACTTGTAACCAATTTTAGCGTTAATCCTAACCTGTATTTTCCACAAATTCAAATTTTGCATTTTTAGAGGCTTTAAATAATTTTGTCAGTTTTGCCTATGATTTTGCTCTTAAATTAAATTTTTCCAAAAAAAACAAACTTTGCGTCTTTATGATAGACGGGTTATTTTTAAATAATTTTGGTCTTAATCCGAACCTGTATTTCTCAAAAAACCGAAACTTTGATTTTTGGATGCCTTAAGTCATTTTTAACCTGTTTTGGGCATCTTCCCAACCTGAATTTTTCTAGAAACTTTTAATTTGCTTTTATAGACACTTTAAGTCTTTTTCAGCCGATTTTGGAGGTAATCTTAACCTGAATTTCTCCAAACACTCTAAATTATATTTTAACACCCTTTAAGACATATATTATAGGCACTTTGAGTCTTTTTCACTCGACTTTGGCGGTAATCTTAACCTGAATTCTCCAAAAACTCCAAATTATATTTTTACAGAGTTTGAGACATTTTTACTAATTTTTACCTGATCCTAACCTGACTTTTTCGAAAAATCCCTAATTTTTATTTTGAGGCGTTTTGAGTAAAATTTCACTTATTTGGGTCCACAAATTAATTTTACATAAAACAATAAACTAGAAGATAAAAGATTCGAATCAATTTTGCCCTAAAATTGAATTTTTCTATAAAAAAACTTACAAAATTGCATTTTTAGAAATGGGGCATTTTTAACCACATCCACACCTAATTCTAACTTGAATTTCTTCAAAGAGCCTAAATTGGCATTTCTAAACACTTCGAAAAATTTGTAACTAATTTTAGCGTTAATCCTACCATGTATTTTCCAAAAATTAAAATTTTGAATTTTTAGAGCCTTTAAATACTTTTTAACGCTTTGACTAATTTTTGGCCATAATCCGAACTTCTATTTCTCCAAACACAAATTTGCATTTGGAGAAATTTTAAATCAAATTTTACTTATTTTGGTCCAAAAACAAATTTTACCAAAAACAAAAAACTAGAAAACTTGAATTATAATTTTACCCTAAATTTAAATTTCTCCAAAAAATCTTTTCCACCTGGCTTTTTTAGAAACTGTTAATTTTGAGCCTTTTTCTGAGTCTTTGGCCGTGAAATTCTCCTAAAATTCCAAACTGTGCTTTTACACGATTTACGATATTTTTCACTAATTTTGCCCCAGCCTAACCTGAAAAATCTCAAACTTTAATTTTTAGGCATTTTGAGTAAAATTTCATTTATTTTGGTCAAAAAATTAATTTTACATAAAACAACAAACTAAAAGTTAACAGATTCGAATCAAGTTTGCACTAAACATGAATTTCACTAAAAAAAACTTAAAAATTGCATTCTTAGACAATGTGGGGCAATTCTAATTTGAATCTCTTCGAACAGCCTAAATTGGCATTTCTAAACACTTCGATAAATTTGTAACTAATTTTAGCTTTAATCCTAACCTATATTAATTTTACCATAAAATAAACAAACTGGAGAATTTGAATAAGTTTTTCCCATGATTTTGCCCTAAAATTAAATTTCTCTAAAAAAGAAAGTCTACGTTTCTATAATAGATGGGTCATTTTTAAATAATTTTGGTCTTAATCCGATCCTGTAATTCTCGGAAAATTCAAAACTGTTATTTTCAGACGCCTTAAATCATTTGTAACCTGTTTTGGGCATTTTTCAAACCTGAATTTTTCTAGAAACTTTTAATTTGCTTTTATAGGCCCTTGAGTCATGTTTACCCGATTTTGGCCTGAATTTCTCCAAACACTCCAAATTTTATATTCATATGCTTTGAGACATTTTTCACCAATTTTGACATTGCTCCTAACTTGTCTTTCTCGGAAATCCTCAAATTTGCATTTTGACGCGTTTTAAGTAAAAATTCACTTATTTTGGTCCAAAAATGAATTTTACCAAAAATAACCCCTCTGCTACGGTCCTGCCTTTTGTGTTCTTTGTGAAAGCAGTACAAATTCTCTATTTAATTGCTTTAATTTAAAAACATTAAAAAAACTGGCACGGTCCTGTTCTTGAACGTCCACGAAGGACAGAACCGTAATAGGGCAGTTAAAGTGACATAGGAAAATATATAAGAAAATCCCTAAAATAGTTATTTACCTAACAAGTGCGGGAAGTGATGCTTTACCTCACGCTGATTGCAATGAACGAACGACGCGTAGCGGAGTTCGCTCAGCAATCGAGTCCATCACGCATTGCACGCTTTGGGTCATTTTCACTCATTTTGGCTTTAATTCTAAACTGACTTTTTAAAAAAACCCAAATTTGCATTTTGAGGGGTTTTGAGTAAAACTTCACTTATTTGGGTCCAAAAATTAATTTTACATAAAACAACAAACTAGAAGATAGAAGATTCGAATCAATCTTGCCCTAAAATTGAATTTCTCTAAAAAAAAACTTAAAAATTATATTTTTTGGAAATGTATATAATTTCTAACCCCATTCAGCTCTAATTCTAACTTAAATTTTTTCCCACAGCCCAAAGTGGCATTTTTAACACTTCGAGAATATTTTAACCAATTTTAGCCTTAATCCTAACCTATATTATCAACAAATTATAAAATTGCATTCTTAGAGTCTTTACATAATGTTTAACGCTTTGTTTCTCCAAATACTCTATATTTGTATTTGTGCACGCTTTGGGTTATTTTTACTAATTTTGGCATTAATTCTAACCTTTCTTAAAAAAAAACCCAAAACCCAAATTTGCCTTTTGAGGCGTCTTGAGTAAAAAAAAATCACTTATTTGGGTCCAAAAATTAATTTTACATAAAACAACAAACTCAAAGATACAAGATCGAATCTGTTTTGCCCTAAAATTTAATTTCTCTAAAAAAAAACATGAAAATTGTATTTTTAGGAAATATAGGTCATTTCTAATTGCATTTCGCTCTAATTCTAACTTATATTTTATTCCCACAGGCCAAATTTGCATTTTTAGCACTTCGAGAATGTTTTAACCTTGATCCTAACCTGTATTTTTCACAAATAAAAAAAATGCATTTTTAGAGTCTTTAAATAATGATTAATCAATAACTTTGGCCATAATCTGAACCTCTGTTTCTCCAAATACTCCAAATTTGTATTTTTGCACGCTTTGGGTCATTTTCAATAATTTTGGCATTGATTCCAACCTGACTTTCTCAAAAAAACCCAAATTCGCATTTAGACGGGCTTTGAGTAAAATTTCACTTATTTTGATCTAAAAATGTATTTTACCAATAACAACAAAGTAAAAAATTTGAATCAGTTTTTTTCTATGATTTTGCCCCAAAATTGAATTTCTCCAAAAAATCTAATTCTGTCATTTTTAAATGATTTTGGGGTTAATCTTGTATTTCCCCAAAAATTCAAAATTTTTATTTTTATACGCTTTAAATCATTTTTAACCGGTTTTGGGCATCTTCCTTACCTGATTTTCTTAGAAGCTCTTAATTTTGAGTCATTTTTAGCCCACTTTGGCGGTAATCTTAACTTGAACTTCTCCAAAATCTCGAAATTGTATTTTTACACGGTTTGCGATATTTTTCACTAATGTTGACCTCAACCTAAACTGCCTCTCTCGAAAGACCCAAATTTGCATTTTGAAGCGTTTTGAGTCAAATTTCACTTATTTTGGTCCAAAAATTAATTTTACATAATACAACAAAGTAGAAGATAAAAGATTCGAATCAATTTTGCCCTAAAATTGAATTTCTCTAAAAAAATCCTTAAAAATTGTATTTATTGGAAATGTAGGTCATTTCTAACCCCATTCAGGTCTAATTCTAACTTGAACTTTTTCCCACAGCCCAAACTGGCATTTTTAACAGTTCAAGAATATTTTAACCAATTTTAGCCTTAATCCTAACCTGTATTTTCCAAAAAGTAAAAAATTGCATTTTTAGAGTCTTTAAATTATTTTTTACGCTTTGAGTAATTTTGGTCATAATCTGAACTTCTATTTCTCCAAATACTCCATATTTGTATTTTTGCACACTTTGGATCATTTTCAGTAATTTTGGCATCGATTCTAACCTGACTTTCTCAAAAAACAATTTTAGCCTTAATCCTAAACTATATTATCAACAAATTATAAAATTGCATTCTTAGAGTCTTTAAATAATGTTTAACCTCTATTTCTCCAAATACTCCATATTTGTATTTTTGCACGCTTTGGGTCATTTTCGCTAATTTTGGCATTAATTCTAACCTTTCTCAAAGAAAAACCCAAAACCCAAATTTGCATTTTGAGGCGTCTTGAGGAAAATTTCACTTATTTGGGTCTAAAAATTAATTTTACATAAAACAACAAACTAGAAGATAGAAAATCGAATCCATTTTTCCCTAAAATTGAATTTCTCTAAAAAAAACATGAAAATTGTATTTTTAGGAAATGTAGGGCATTTCTAACCCCATTCAGGTCTAATTCTAACTTGAACTTTTTCCCACAGCCCAAAGTGGCATTTTTAACAGTTCAAGAATATTTTAACCAATTTTAGCCTTAATCCTAACCTGTATTTTCCAAAAAGTAAAAAATTGCATTTTTAGAGTCTTTAAATTATTTTTTACGCTTTGAGTAATTTTGGTCATAATCTTCTATTTCTCCAAATACTCCATATTTGCATTTTTGCACGCTGCGTAAATTTGCATTTTGAGGCGTTTTGAGTAAAATTTCACTTATTTGGGTCCAAAAATTAATTTTACATGAAACAAGAAACTAGAAGATAGAAGGTTCGAATCAATTTTGCCCTAAAATTGAGATTCTCTAAAAAAAATTAAAACTGTATTTTTAGAAAATATAGGTCATTTCTAACCCCATTCAGCTTTAATTCGAACTTGAATGTTTTCCAACAGCCCAATTTTGCATTTTTAACACTTCGAGGAGAATATTTTAACCAATTTTAGCCTTTATTCCAACCTGCATTTTCCAAAAATTAAAAGATTGCATTTTTAGAGTCCTTAAATTTTGGGTCATTTTCACTAATTTTGGCATTAATTCTAATCTGACTTTCTCTTTGCATTTTGAGGCGTTTTGAGTAAAATTTCACTTATTTGGGTCCAAAAATTAATAAACAACGAACTAGAAGATAGAAGATTCGAATCAATTTTGCCCTAAAATTGAATTTCTTTAAAAAAAAACTTTAAAAGTTGTACTTTTAGGAAATGTAGGTCATTTCTAACCCCGTTCAGCTCTAATTCTAACTTGAATTTTTTTCCCACAGCCCAAATTAGCATTTTTAACACTTTGAGAATATTTTAACCAATTTTAGCCTTAATCCTAACCTGTATTTTCCAAAAATAAAAAAATTGTATTTTTAGAATCTTTAAATAATTTTCAACGTTTTGAGTAATTTTGGTCAAAATCTGAACCTCTGTTTCTCCAGATACTCCAATATGGGTCATTTTCACTAATTTTGGCATTAATCCTGACATGATTTTTTCGAAAACTCCATGTTTGCATTTTGAAGCGTTTTAAGTAAAATTTCACTTATTTTGAAAAAAATTTATTTTACCAAAAACAACAAACTAGCAAATTTGACTCAGTTTTACCTATGATTTTGCCCTAAAGTTGAGTTTCTCCAAAAAATCAAAATTTGCGTTTTATAATAGGTGGGTCGTTTTTAAATGATTCTAGTCTTAATCCGAACCTGTATTTCTTAAAAAAATTAAATTGTTATTTTTAGCCTTTTTTAAGTCATTTTTAACCAGTTTTGGGCATCTTTACCTTATTTTGGGCCAAAAATTTATTTTACATAAAACAACAAACTAGAAAATTTGAATTCTTTTTGCCTATGATTTTGCCCTAAAATTGAAGTTTTCCAAAAACTTTGCTTATAATAGATAAGTCATTTTTAAATAATTTTTGTCTTAAACCGAACTTGTAACCAATTTTAGCGTTAATCCTAACCTGTATTTTCCACAAATTCAAATTTTGCATTTTTAGAGGCTTTAAATAATTTTGTCAGTTTTGCCTATGATTTTGCTCTTAAATTAAATTTTTCCAAAAAAAACAAACTTTGCGTCTTTATGATAGACGGGTTATTTTTAAATAATTTTGGTCTTACTCCGAACCTGTATTTCTCAAAAAACCGAAACTTTGATTTTTGGATGCCTTAAGTCATTTTTAACCTGTTTTGGGCATCTTCCCAACCTGAATTTTTCTAGAAACTTTCAATTTGCTTTTATAGACACTTTAAGTCTTTTTCAGCCGATTTTGGAGGTAATCTTAACCTGAATTTCTCCAAACACTCTAAATTATATTTTAACACCCTTTAAGACATATATTATAGGCACTTTGAGTCTTTTTCACTCGACTTTGGCGGTAATCTTAACCTGAATTCTCCAAAAACTCCAAATTATATTTTTACAGAGTTTGAGACATTTTTACTAATTTTTACCTGATCCTAACCTGACTTTTTCGAAAAATCCCTAATTTTTATTTTGAGGCGTTTTGAGTAAAATTTCACTTATTTGGGTCCACAAATTAATTTTACATAAAACAATAAACTAGAAGATAAAAGATTCGAATCAATTTTGCCCTAAAATTGAATTTTTCTATAAAAAAAGTTCCAAATTGCATTTTTAGAAATGGGGCATTTCTAAACACTTCGAAAAATTTGTAACTAATTTTAGCGTTAATCCTAACCTGTATTTTCCAAAAATTAAAATTTTGAATTTTTAGAGCCTTTAAATACTTTTTAACGCTTTGACTAATTTTTGGCCATAATCCGAACTTCTATTTCTCCAAACACAAATTTGCATTTGGAGAAATTTTAAATCAAATTTTACCAAAAACAACAAACTAGAAAACCTGAATTATAATTTTACCCTAAGTTTAAATTTCTCCAAAAAATCTTTTCCACCTGGCTTTTTTAGAAACTGTTAATTTTGAGCCTTTTTCTGAGTCTTTGGCCGTGAAATTCTCCTAAAACTCCAAACTGTGCTTTTACACGATTTACGATATTTTTCACTAATTTTGCCCCAGCCTAACCTGAAAAATCTCAAACTTTAATTTTTAGGCATTTTGAATCAAATTTCACTTATTTTGGTCAAAAAATTAATTTTACATAAAACAACAAACTAAAAGTTAACAGATTCGAATCAAGTTTGCACTAAACATGAATTTCACTAAAAAAAAAACCTAAAAATTGCATTCTTAGACAATGTGGCATTTGAAAAAACATCTACCCCTAATTCTAACTTGAATCTCTTCGAACAGCCTAAATTGGCATTTCTAAACACTTCGATAAATTTGTAACTAATTTTAGCTTTAATCCTAACCTGTATTAATTTTACCATAAAATAAACAAACTGGAGAATTTGAATAAGTTTTTCCCATGATTTTGCCCTAAAATTAAATTTCTCCAAAAAAAAGTCTACGTTTCTATAATAGATGGGTCATTTTTAAATAATTCTGGTCTTAATCCGATCCTGTAATTCTCGGAAAATTCAAAACTGTTATTTTCAGACGCCTTAAATCATTTGTAACCTGTTTTGGGCATTTTTCAAACCTGAATTTTTCTAGAAACTTTTAATTTGCTTTTATAGGCCCTTGAGTCATGTTTACCCGATTTTGGCCTGAATTTCTCCAAACACTCCAAATTTTATATTCATATGCTTTGCGACATTTTTCACCAATTTTGACATTGCTCCTAACTTGTCTTTCTCGGAAATCCTCAAATTTGCATTTTGACGCGTTTTAAGTAAAAATTTAACTTACCTTTGTTGTAACTTTACCGCACGCTGAATGCAATGAACGAACGACGCGTAGCGGAGTTCGCTCAGCAATCGAGTCCATCACGCATTTTCACTCATTTTGGCATTAATTCTAAACTGACTTTTTTAAAAAACCCAAATTTGCATTTTGAGGGGTTTTGAGTAAAACTTCACTTATTTGGGTCCAAAAATTAATTTTACATAAAACAACAAACTAGAAGATAGAAGATTCGAATCAATCTTGCCCTAAAATTGAATTTCTCTAAAAAAAAACTTAAAAATTATATTTTTTGGAAATGTATATAATTTCTAACCCCATTCAGCTCTAATTCTAACTTAAATTTTTTCCCACAGCCCAAAGTGGCATTTTTAACACTTCGAGAATATTTTAACCAATTTTAGCCTTAATCCTAACCTATATTATCAACAAATTATAAAATTGCATTCTTAGAGTCTTTACATAATGTTTAACGCTTTGTTTCTCCAAATACTCTATATTTGTATTTGTGCACGCTTTGGGTTATTTTTACTAATTTTGGCATTAATTCTAACCTTTCTTAAAAAAACCCAAAACCCAAATTTGCATTTTGAGGCGTCTTGAGTAAAATTTCACTTATTTGGGTCCAAAAATTAATTTTACATAAAACAACAAACTAGAAGATAGAAAATCGAATCAATTTTTTCCTAAAATTGAATTTCTCTAAAATAAACATGAAAATTGTATTTTTAGGAAATGTAGGTCATTTCTAATCGCATTTCGCTCGAATTATAACTTATATTTTTTTCCCACAGACCAAATTTGCATTTTTAGCACTTCGAGAATGTTTTAACCTTGATCCTAACCTGTATTTTTCACAAATAAAAAAATTGCATTTTTATTTGTGAACAAATTAGAAGATAAAAGATTCGAATCAATTTTGCCCTAAAATTGAATTTCATTAAAAAAAAACCTTAAAAATGGTATTTATAGGAAATGTAGGTCATTTCTAACCCCGTTCAGGTCTAATTCTAACTTGAACTTTTTCCCACATCCCAAAGTGGCATTTTTAACAGTTCAAGAATATTTTAACCAATTTTAGCCTTAATACTAACCTGTATTTTCCAAAAAGTAAAAAGTTGCATTTTTAGAGTCTTTAAATTATTTTTTACGCTTTGAGTAATTTTGGTCATAACCTGAACTTCTATTTCTCCAAATACTCCATATTTGTATTTTTGCACGCTTCGGGTCATTTTCACTAATTTTGGCATTAATTCTAAACTGACTTACTCAAAAAAAAACAAATTTGCATTTTGAGGCGTTTTGAGTAATATTTAGACTTATTTGGGTCCAACAATAAATTTTACATGAAACAACAAACTAGAAGATAGAAGGTTCGAATCAGTTTTGCCCTAAAATTGAAATTCTCTAAAAAAAATGAAAACTGTATTTTTAGAGAATATAGGTCATTTCTAACCCCATTCAGCTTTAATTCTAACTTGAATTTTTTCACACAGCCCAATTTTGCATTTTTTAACACTTCGACGAGAATATTTTAACCAATTTTAGCCTTAATTCCAACTTGTATTTTCCAAAAATTAAAAAATTGCATTTTTAGAGTTCTTAAATTATTTTTTACGCTTTCAGTAATTTTGGTCAAAATCTGAACCTCTGTTTCTCCAAATACTCCAAATTTGTATTTTTGCACGCTTTGGGTTATTTTCAATAATTTTGGCATTGATTCTAACCTGACTTTCTCAAAAAAACCCAAATTTGCATTTAGACGGGCTTTGAGTAAAATTTCACTTATTTTGATCTAAAAATGTATTTTATCAATAACAACAAAGTAAAAAATTTGAATAAGTTTTTTTCTATGATTTTGCCCCAAAATTGAATTTCTCCAAAAAATCTAATTCTTTCTCTCTAAACTTTTTCGAAAAACTCCATGTTTGCATTTGGAAGCGTTTTAAGTAAAATTTCACTTATTTTGATAAAAATTTATTTTACCAAAAACAACAAACTAGCAAATTTGACTCAGTTTTACCTATGATTTTGCCCTAAAGTTGAGGTTCTCAACAAAATCTAAATTTGCGTTTTATAATAGGTGGGTCGCTTTTAAATGATTCTAGTCCTAATATGAACCTGTATTTCTTAAAAAATCTAAATTGTTATTTTTAGACTCTTTTAAGTAAATTTTTTGAAACTTTTAAGTTCTGTTTATAGGAACTTTGTAATCTTAACCTCAAATTCTTCAAACAGTTCAAATTGTATTTTTGCACGTTTTGATAAATTTTTCACTAATTTTGACCTCATCCGGACCTAACATTCTCGAGAAATCCCAAATTTGCATTTTATAGCGCTTTGAGTCAAATTTCACTTATTTTGGTTCAAAAGTTAATTTTACATAAAACAACAAACTAGAAGATAGAAAATTCTAATCAATTTTGCCCTAAAATTGATTTTTTTAAAAAAAACCTTAAAAATTCCTTTTTTGACATGTGGGTAATTCTAACTTCCTTTAGCCCTAATTCTATCTAGAGTTTCTCCACACAGGCCAAATTTGCATTATTTATAATTTGCATATAATTCTAATAATATGTATTTAAAAAGAAATAAAAAAATGCATTTTTTAGAGCTTTTAGATAATTTTTAACGCTTTGAGTCATTTTGGCCATAATCTGAACCTCTATTTCTCCAAGCACTCCAAATTGTATTTATGCACTCTTTGAACCATTTTCACCGATTTCAAATCGTTCCAGTTTGTTTGTATCTGCCAAAACTTTGTTATTTATTTGCTTTTATCTGTTCAGAATTTTATTTTCTAGCTTTACTTTGTTTTAATTTTCGTCAAAAAATGCAATTTCTTAAAAAAATACTTTAATTATGATACTAATGTTCATAACTAAAACATTATTGATGATTAAACTCTAAACAAAACTAAAAACCAAAACCCGATGACAAAGCGTTGAATTAAATTAAAGTAAATGTTCGAGAATTCCACAGTTGTTATTAATGCACGTCCTGCATCGATGTATTAGAGAAATACATGCATCTTGAACCATTTGCCCAGGCATTTCTTCTATGGCTTGAACAACAGCTGCATCAAGTACTTCTATTGTGTTATGGGGAGTACAACTTGATCCTTTAAGTAATCCACAAATGCAAAAATCAAAAGGTGTAAGGTCCGGCGAGCGTGCAGGCCAGGCAATCGGACCTCGTTTTCCGATCCAGTTATTTCCATGTTGCTGATTCAAATGGTCAGTTTTGATTCTCTCATTATGTGGGGGTGTTCCATCTTGCTGGAACCACTTATTCGCTACCTCTTGAAGAGGCAAATTATTTAAAGTTTGCTCGAGGTGATTTTGTAATATTTCAAGATATCGAGATGCAGTCAAATTATTTTGAAACATTTTCAATAGTATGTGTCCGTTTATGACTCCTAGCCATACATTAAAACCCCACTTACAACTTGATGGTGCACCTCACGCTTTAAGAACGGATTTCGCTCGGCCCAATACACGTTGTTGTGCCTGTTAAATACTCCACAATTTGTAAATGCAGGAGTATTTTAAGCGGAAATTGAAAATTTTCTTGGCATTTTTCTACGAACCAGTTGCAAAACAATATTCTTCTTCCAAAGTCACCATCTCGGAGTCCTTGACTAATAAGTGTTTTATATGGAAGGTACTTAAATTTTTTAAGAATTCTGTAAGCAGTTGATTTAGGTACTTGCAAATGCACTTGTCGATTACACTTTGCACAACAAGATATTCAATATTTTCATTAGGCCACTCACTGGATTGTGGTTTTTAAAGGAACCATAGGGAACCAAAATAATTTCCAAGCATTCTGAAGATCGATAAACCTTGTTGTCTTTCTAGATATCGTTGAAAGTACATATCTTGAGCTCGATTAGAAAAGATTTTAGATATTAGAAACAATCATACCTGTCAACTTTTTCCCTATTTGAAAACCTTTCCATATTAAATTTAATTGGTAGTGTAACTCGAAAAATATCACAACTATTTGAACAACTGTAAAATTATCAGATAAAATCAAATAAATTACAACGTTTTGACAGATTGTTACGTAGCTATGACAACAAACACAACCACAGTATTTGTTTCACAGCCACCTAAGTGAAAAACTGTTTTTTAATAAATTTACATTTTGTGTGATTCAAAGATAGAGTTGTTATATATGGCTGAAAAGCTCTTTTTATGCACTATTTAATAATATATAAAAACCAATATGGCGGCTGTAAGAAATAACAAAGTTGGCTATGGTTGCAAAAAAAACTGAATGGTCTAGAAAAAATTCGTTAACGTCGTTCGATTGCCTCTAGTCGCTAATACAAAACCACAAAATTTTAGAAAATTTGTTTATAAGATGGCGACGATATTTCAATTTTTCGAAAAATACAATTTTTAGTTTTTGCACGATATTTTGAAAACCCCTGCAGATAACCTGAATTAACTTTTCAAAACTTTGCAATTTTCCTTATTTTATCCTAAATTGAAATTTCACCAAAAACACCAAAATTCACCTTTTAAAAATATGTGATTAATTTCTAATCATTTGTAGCCCTGAATCTAACCTGAATTTCTCCAAAAGCTCTACATTTACATTCTAAGACGCTTTTATGTCTCCAACTAAGTAAAAGTGCAAAGTGCGAGTTTAGTAGTGTTGAATCTACTTAATTCCCAGCAGCAAACTATTTTTTTGAATTGTACTGACTAAACTCACGTACGCACTTTAGTAGTTTAATTTCTTATCACGGTTCTTTGTTCGTTTCAAAGCCGCGGTAAAAATCGATTATACAAACTTTCAGCCCTAAAAGGCCTCGGAACTGTCGTCTCCATCTGCTAACGCCGCAATAAATTCTGAAAGTCTATTGACGAGGCGGAAAACTGTTTTTTTTTCATAAATGCCAATAATACATCTTTTTCGTGTTAGGGGAACATTACACAAGACGAGGGTATTTCAATGCAGATTTTACGAAAGACGCGCTTAAAACGACTTCCATAAATCATACACCACCAAAAAAAGACGAAGTTATGGCGATATTGGACTTTCATTTTAAATCAAATTTTTTGAAAAGTAGTAGTAGTGTGCTCCCATTTGTCATATTTTTATTCTAAGGAAAGTCTAATAAATGTTAAAATTTTTAGGGGAAAGGGTGTGCGTCCGCTGTGAATCCGAAGCCCTTCACGAAAGTCTCGGCTGGAGATGTCAAGGGCACGGTGTGGAGGGCCGCATCACCCGGTGGTCAGCCCTTTCTGCGCCTCACTGCCACGGAAAATGGCTTAGGGCCAGTGCGGAACCGGACAGGACATGCGAGGACAGGACATGCAAGGACACCAACACCTGGTTCATCTTTGTTTAAGTAACGAGTCAATTTTTCTAAATCAAAACAATGCGCCTGAGATAAATCATTATTGAATAATTGCGGTTGCCTGATACACACATACGAAAGGGTTCACATAGATATGAATAATGGAGCTGCTCAGGCGCATTTTCATCCGGTTTTCATTCAGATCCATGTTTGCAGGTCAAATTGATGTTCAAAACAGGTTGTTTGTTCGATACCGAATATTTCGCTACGACGTGTGTTTAAAATTAAACCACATTTCACATCGCACATATTGATCAAAAGGAAAACAGGACAATTGAATTGGAGACAGAAATATGTCCGTCATTGTTTAACATTTATTTTATACTTTTATAATTGCTTTATTACTACTAACGCTTGCATGAGTTTACATTTAAGTGTCTAAACCCTTTCTAACAAACTTTCTTTATAATAAGTTTTTTTCTGAGTTTTAATAAAAAAATAGTTTTGTATTTACTAACCAAAATATTTATAAATAAATGTACCATTTTAATAAGTATATAGTATTAGGTAACAATAAGTAGACTGTGTGGTGTAGCTAGATTTGATAAATCTTTTCACAATGCAGCAAGTTAAGTGTTAAGGTTTTCATTTTTAACCAAAATCACCTTTTTTCAAAATTGTCATAAACGTCTTCAAGAATTAACTAACACAAAAGGATATTGATTGTTGCATTGTAGTAACTGACCTTGTTATTGTGTATTAGTCTTTACTCACCGACGATGTAAATATGCAAAAATATTTTTTCGGTAGTTCATATATTTTGTCAACACATATCATATATTGAGGAAATTGCGCATTTGTTAAAAAACGTTTTCTTTATTAATTACTATTAAATTTTAATAAAGCAAAAAGTACGATGTTTTACTAATCTGACCTAAATTATTACCCCCAGGTGAATTGAACAACCGCAAATTGCATGAGAATTAAAGTAAATTAATAGTATATTGTGCAACTAGTGTCGAAAATTGCACTTTTCACACGAGTCTGATGGTTCGGACACGAGCCGCAGGCGAGTGATACAACGTCACAAGAGTGTGAAAAGTGATTTATTTCTCTGCACACGCTTCTGTATGAGAGCAGGCGCAATATGCACTTTGCGCAAGCTGTTTGCGATATGCGAGTTTCAACGGTATTTGGTAGTGCGCATTTGTTCATTTTCGAGGCAGTCGTAGAAAAAAAATCTTTACCAAGAAAGCAGAATTTCGAAACGTTATTTATTTAAAAAAACGGAAAAATTCCTTTTTTTCCCTTCAACTTGTTTATCTTCGTCCGCGCGGCTATAACCAATAAGTTGTAGCGCCGTTTCGTTGGTTCAACGCATAGATTACTCAAATAGATGTAAGTGTCAAAGTCAATCTGTCATAACCATATGTAGGCCCAGCTCTACTAATGACAACTGGGTGTTTTATGTCAAGATGTCAACAGTCACGGATGTCATCAGGGTTGTTACAAGCTACACAATTGTGCAAAATGCTACACAATCCATTAACGAACTGCATGGCCAAATTGTAAGTAAGCCATTTGATAATGTGCATTTTACTGCACATTATCAAAAAACTGCACAGAAAACTACACAACTGAAGCGGACCTCATATTTCGAATACATTTTTTGTAACTGCTTGAACCACTGGCATGTAGCAAGGCGAGTCACACTGCTCGCTCTTTTCCAGAGTTGTCAACCATGGCTACTTTTAGCCAAAGTGGCGACTTTTTGTCACTTATTGCGACTTCGAATTGGAAATGGCGATTGGCTACAAAATTGGCGGAATTTAAGCTTTGATTGGTGAAAATGTAGCGACAAATCATGAACCAGTTCGAGTTCTGTTTTTCTTTTGCTCTTTTTATACATTTTACCCTTTTTACTCTGAATATTCAAAGACCTCTTTCTGTCAGTTAATTCTGTTACGTGTTCGTCTTTCTTTGTCGTGGCTGTTTGATTTGTTTCGTTATTCTTTCTTACTCATGTTCCTGTCCAGCTCCAGCCGTCCTTCCGCGGCATCCGCCTTTGTCCTGTCTTGTCATCTTCACCTCACCTGACGCTTATTTTTAAGGAAGGAGTGAAAATGAGAATTGCTGGCCAATGAAATTCGTCAAAAGAATTTTTTGACCAATCAAGGTTGTCAAAATTCTCACTTGGCGCGGCGAAATAATCGCGATTTTCTCTTTCTTAGAGTTGGCGATTTTTTTTCTTGATCTGGCGACACTGAATTGGAAAGGTTGGCAACTCTGCTCTTTTCATTCTTACCTTAACAAAGAACTCTGTAATCTAATCTTGTTAGAAAATGGAGAAGAAACAATAAATTATCAGTGTCTACACTATGTGCCAACAGATTTTGCTATTTTACTATGGGCCATTTCAAATAGATGTTCTTCTAGCAGGCTGAGGAATTGACAGATTCGTCCTATTCCATCCATGTAAACATGTCATTTATATGTCAGTTTCTGAGCTTACTAGATGAATATCTATTTGAAATGGACTATATCTACAAGATTTTTATAGCCAACTGGGGAGCTTGATTTTCGATCTATTCAAATCTATTGGGAGGTTCTCCGTATATACAGGTATATGCAAACATTGCAAACAACTGATAGCGTTTTCGATTGGCAGAATTAGTGCAAAATGAATGTATTGTTGTCTTTTTATTTAACGTCAGTGAAGTAGTATGGAAATATACTAGTTTTGCACTAAAATTGTCAATCGAAAACGCCATAAGCATCATTGAAAATCTTTGATTTTTTTATTGGTGCACAATGCTACACAATTTTATTTGAAATTTGTACACATATATAAATCAGTCCGTAACAACCCTGGATGTCATGAGAATCTGGTGATTAATAAATAATCCAGGTATTCTGGATGATACTTGTAAAATGTACTTAGCAATAAATAAAGTGTTTGTTTTGTTTAAAATATAAAATATCTTTAATTTACAAGATATTACATGGCGCAGCCGAAGAGCCGAAAATACGCTGAACCGAAAAGTACATTCATTTAGAGTGGAATATTGGTGGCCCAAAAGTGTGATTAGAATTCCAAAATTTCCACGTGGAAGAAAAGCTCAAAAAGTGTAGCTTTGAGGAAATTTTAGTAGTATAGTATAGTAGTAAGTACTGAAGGAAGAAATAATTATGAGTTCAGGAATAAAACCACCCAGAGCATTAATGCTTGATGGAAATCTCAGTGAAAATTGGAGAAAATTCCGGCAGAACTTTGAAATTTACATGGTTGCTGCAGGAAAGGATAAAGAGCCAGATGCAATCAAGGTAGCCTTATTCTTAAATATAGTAGGGGAAGAAGCAGTAGAATTGTTCAATACATTGCCAATGACCACAGCTGAACGAAAAGATTTTATGAAAGTATTAACAGCTTTTGAACACTACTGTAATCCCAAAAAGAATTTGGTTTATGAGAGATTCGTTTTTAACAAACGTGTTCAGAATACAGGAGAGAATTTTGAAGAGTTCCTAACAAGTGTTAAAAAATTGGCAAAAACTTGTGAATTTGAGTTTTTGCCTGATCAAATGATAAGGGACAAACTTGTAATTGGGATAGCTGACTTGACGGTACAGGAAAGATTGCTGAGAATGGGATCCGATAACTTAACATTACAGAAAACAATAGATTATTGTAGATCAGCAAAAGCATCAAAACAGCAAATGTCTCTGCTACACGAAAATGCAGTGGAAGTGCACAAAGTGTCCAAATTTGCAAACAATATGTCTGAGAAAAAACCAGAAGTGATACCTCAAGACAAGAGTCAAAATTTGCAAACATGACACATGGACCGAGGCAGTGTCCAGCACTTGGACGAAATGTTCGAGATGTCATAAGCTTAACCACTTCAAGGCATGTTGTAGGGTTAAAAATGTAGAGTCAGTTGGATGTGATCATGGTAATGAAGATCAACTAAGAAATCCATATAATTCAACTCAGAATCCAAGCTCAAAGGTAGTGACAGATGATGGCAAGCTTCTCTTGAGTAGTATCCAGATACTGAGCAGTGTATCGGAGAAAACCTCAGGAAATGGTGGATGGTTCCAAAAAATTTATTTAGAAGATGTATTGACTGAGGTAAAGCTTGATTGTGGAGCAGAAGTAAGCACTTTGTCTTATGCTTGTGAAATTTTAAAACTAATTAAAAGGTTAGATGTAGTAGAAAATTGTGCAGATGTTGCTGATTTTATTGATACAAACAGGGATTTGTTTGAGGGATCTGGGTGCCTTAGTGCTATGTGCAAAATTGAAATTCAGTCAGGTGTTACACCTGCAGTAAGCCCCCCTCGAAGAATTCCTTATAAAATGCAAGCTGAATTGAAGTTGACTCTCAATGAATTAGAAGAAAGGGACATTATATCTAGGGATGAAAATCCAACAGGTTCGGTAAGCAATCTTATGATTGTCGAGAAGAAAGATAATAAGTTGAGGATATGCCTAGATCCAAGAAATCTAAATAAGGTTATAAAACGACCACCAGATGTGCTCATACCAGCTTTAAATGATGTGACGCAAAAATTAAAGGGTAAAAGTGTATTTTCAGCACTTGACATGAAAGAAGGGTTTTGGCATGTAAAGTTGGATGAGGAATCATCAAATCTATGTACATTTTCAACACCTTATGGTTGTTACAAGTTTTTGAGATTGCCTTTTGGCATTTCTATGGCACCTGAATATTTCCTGATGATTAATTTTAAAAATTTTGGGGATATTCCGGGTGTGCTTGTTTATATCGATGACTTGTTGATAGCAGGTGAGTCCATTGAAGATCATGATAATATCTTAAAACTGGTTTTGCAGAGAGCTAGACAGTTAGGGGTAAAATTTAATGCCAATAAAATACAGTTGCGTAAAACAAGTGTCAAATATCTTGGGAATGTTTTCTCAGAAAAAGGGATGCAAAATGATGAAGATAGGGTTAGAGCTATTAATGCAATACAAAATCCCACAAACGTCAAACAGTTACAGAGTATATTAGGTATGTTTAATTATTTGAGTAGATTTATTCCCCAATACTCAGAAGTAACTGCACCTCTTAGACAGTTATTAAAAAAGGATGTAAGTTTTATGTGGCTTCCAGTGCATACTAATGCCTTGGAGCGTATGAAAATGTTTGTAAAGAATGCACCTGTTTTGGCTAATTTTGATTCTAAAAAGCAGATTGTTTTGCAATGTAACACTTCTCAGAATGGTTTGGGATGTGTTTTGTTGCAGGATGATAGACCTGTCTGTTTTGCTTCTCGTAGCCTCACTGATTGTGAGCAGAGATTGCCTCAAATTGAGAAAGAGTTGTTGAGTATTGTTTTTGGAGTAAAAAAGTTTCATTACTTTGTTTATGGGTATCTTGTTAGGGTAGTTACTGATCACAAACCTTTGTTGGGTATTGTAAAAAAAAACGATTAGTGATATTGCCTCAAGCAAACTCAAGCGCATGGTTTTAACATTGATTAAATATAACATTGAACTAGAATATCAACCTGGAAAGAACATGCATATCGCTGACTTGTTGTCAACATCATACTCTGTGAAGAAGTTCATTCTCTTTTGGTTGATCTAAATATGTCTGACCAGAAAAAGTTACATTTTCAGAATGCGACTCGTAATGACCCTGTTTTATGTAAAGTAATGCATTATTGTCAGAGTAGTTGGCCTGAGAAGAAAAATTTTGATAAAGATGTCAAATTTTACTATAAACTTAGGAATCAGCTTCATGTGGATGATAACTTGGTGTTTTTAGATTTTCGATTGGTGGTTCCACAGTCATTGAGGAAATATGTCTTGAACATTTTGCAAGAATCTTATTTTGTTATTACAAAAACAAAGCAAAAAGCACGGCAAATGTTGTATTGGCCAGGATTAAGTATTAATATAGAAACTCTTATAGGGATGTGTTCTATATGTGAGAAGTTTTCAAATGCTAAGGTAAAAGAAACACTAATGTGTCATGATATACCAGATATACCTTTTAACAAAGTAGGTTGTGAGTTGTTTGAGTGTTTTGGTAAAGAATTTCTAGTGTTGCAAGATTATTTCAGCAAGTGGCTGGAAATAAAATTGTTAAGAGCTAAGACAGATGGAGAGGTTATATCGAAATTGAAGTCTATTTTTGCAACGCATGGAATTCCAAAATACTTTTGTTGTGACAATGTACCATTCAACTCTTATGAGTTTAGGAAGTTTGCTAGGGATTATGATTTTCAACTGGTTACTAGTTCGCCACATTACGCCAGAAGCAATGGACAAGCGGATCGGGCCGTCCAAATTGCAAAAAGAATGCTAAAAAAGTGTAGGGAAACACAGTCAGATTTGTCTTTATGTTTGCTAGAATATCGAAATATGCCAATTTCGGGTTTGGATTTGTTTCCCTCGCAAATATTACTATCTCGGAGAACTAGAACTAAACTGCCTATTCATTCAAGTTTGTTAAAGCCTGAAATTGATCAAAGTGCACATAATAGGGTCTTGCGGAATCAGTTGAACTACAAGTATTATCATGATCGGCATTGTAAAGATTTCAATTACCATTTTAAGGAAGGAGATAATGCAGTTAGTAGGACTAGTCATGATAAGTCTTGGGAACCAGTCAAAGTTCTTTCTGAGCATGATGCTTCTCGATCATACAATGTGATTAATCAGAGAGGAAATGTAGTGCGTCGAACTTCTAATTTTCTTAAGCCAAGTAAGACTGAATTTGACATAAAAAGAGATAATGATGATTCCTTACCAATGTCACCAGTCTGTCATAATTCTAGTAATTATAGTTTACCGGCAGGAAACTTGAGTGATTTTGTGGAGTCTGAAAAGACTAATTTACCATCAGGACGTTTTTCGCCAGAGTCTTGGCGTGATAAAGAACAGATCGACGTTTCTTTGACAAGTGAATTATCTGGTGATAAATTTTAAAACAATACGAGTTCGGGCAGTGAAATGAATAGTGGGAAGACTCGATCTGGAAGGTTGGTTAAGTTTCCGGCTAGATTTAAGGATTACTGTTTAAAGTGATAATCTGGCTGGGTATCAAGTGATTAAGTATTAGGTTTAAAAGTTTTGTTTGACTGAGACCAAAATATTTTGCTGAATGTCAACATCTCAGTCAAAATGTAGTAGTTAAGAATTAGTTTATTTTTTACTAAGTTCTTTTTAAAAATGGGAGGTGTCATAACCATATGTAGGCCCAGCTCTACTAATGACAACTGGGTGTTTTATGTCAAGAAGTCAACAGTCACGGATGTCATGAGAATCTGGTGATTAAGAAATAATCCAGGTAGAGTCCATTTCAAATAAATATTCATCTAGTAAGCTGAGAAATTGACGTATAAATGACACATTTACATGGACGGAATAGGAAGAATCTGCCAATTACTCAGCCTGCTAGATAAATATCTATTTGAAATGGACCATATTCTGGTAAAATGTACTTATAAATAAATAAAGTGTTTGTTTTGTTTAAAATATAAAATATCTTTAATTTACAAGATATTACACAATCAACTGAAGTGACAATTATGACAGGCCAAATTTTGCTCCCAAACCAAAGCTGCCACAGCTGACCAGTGACACAGCGCATTCGGGTTGCATTTCCATTAGAGATGAACTTAATTATTTACCCACCCGAATCGTAACAATTGTCCATACATCGTTTTTTTTTATCCACAAATTATAATGTCTATATCAAATAAATATTTATCTAGTAGACTGTGTGAATATTAAATATCATTTTCCAGCTAGCTAGATGAATATCAATTTGAAATGGGCCTTAATTTCAAAAACCACTTATTATTATTATTATTATTATTACTTACTTACCTGCTTTATTAAAAGAATACACTATGAAAGTTAAAAAATAGTTATTTATGTATTAAGAGTGAATAGTACAACGCGCGGAAAAGTACACTCACATTCTGATCCTCAAAAAAGGTTAGGTTTTCGTTTGTCTAATGAAAGCGTAAAATGCGTCATTATTTGACGTTTGTAGAAAAACTTTTTTTCAAATCTGAATAGACAAGGAGCAAATTAGGTGAGACACTTAAAATGATTCTAGAATTTCATTGACTTTGTCGCCCTGTATATCGGAAACCATTCACGTTAGGTATATGAAAGTAAGTGATTTTGAAATCAGCTTCTCCGGCTCTTTCGATTTGGTATAAAAATTATGTATTATTCCATTTAAGAAAAACCAACCTCACGTCACAACTGTCATATTTGACGTATAAAACATTTTCTAAATAAAGATTTGGCGTCCTCTCGTGGCCGAAGCAGGAAGCGCGAATAAACATTTTTTCAAATCTGAATAGAAAAGGAGCAAATTAGGTGAGACACTTAAAATGATTCTAAAATTTCATTGACTTTGTCGCCCTGTATATCGGAAACCATTCACGTTAGGTATATGAAAGTAAGTGATTTTGAAATTAGCTTCTCCGGCTCTTTCGATTTGGTATAAAAATTATGTATTATTCCATTTAAGAAAAACCAACCTTACGTCACAACTGTCATATTTGACGTATAAAACATTTTCTAAATAAAGATTTGGCGTCCTCTCGTGGCCGAAGCAGGAAGCGTGAATAAACTTTTTTTCAAATCGGAAAAGAAAAGGAGCAAATTAGGTGAGACACTTAAAATGATTCTAGAATTTCATTGACTTTGTCGCCCTGTATATCGGAAACAATTCACGTTAGGTATATGAAAGTAAATGATTTTGAAATCAGCTTCTCCGGCTCTTTCGATTTGGTATAAAAATTATGTATTATTCCATTTAAGAAAAACCAACCTTACGTCACAACCATCATATTTGACGTATAAAACATTTTCTAAATAAAGATTTGGCGTCCTCTCGTGGCCGAAGCGGGAAGCGCGAATAAACTTTTTTTCAAATCTGAATAGAAAAGGAGCAAATTAGGTGAGACACTTAAAATGATTCTAGAATTTCATTGACTTTGTCGCCCTGTATATCGGAAACAATTCACGTTAGGTATATGAAAGTAAGTGATTTTGAAATTAGCTTCTCCGGCTCTTTCGATTTGGTATAAAAATTATGTATTATTCCATTTAAGAAAAACCAACCTTACGTCACAACTGTCATATTTGACGTATAAAACATTTTCTAAATAAAGATTTGGCGTCCTCTCGTGGCCGAAGCAGGAAGCGCGAATAAACATTTTTTCAAATCTGAATAGAAAAGGAGCAAATTAGGTGAGACACTTAAAATGATTCTAAAATTTCATTGACTTTGTCGCCCTGTATATCGGAAACCATTCACGTTAGGTATATGAAAGTAAGTGATTTTGAAATTAGCTTCTCCGGCTCTTTCGATTTGGTATAAAAATTATGTATTATTCCATTTAAGAAAAACCAACCTCACGTCACAACTGTCATATTTGACGTATAAAACATTTTCTAAATAAAGATTTGGCGTCCTCTCGTGGCCGAAGCAGGAAGCGCGAATAAACATTTTTTCAAATCTGAATAGAAAAGGAGCAAATTAGGTGAGACACTTAAAATGATTCTAAAATTTCATTGACTTTGTCGCCCTGTATATCGGAAACCATTCACGTTAGGTATATGAAAGTAAGTTTTTTTGAAATTAGCTTCTCCGGCTCTTTCGATTTGGTATAAAAATTATGTATTATTCCATTTAAGAAAAACCAACCTTACGTCACAACTGTCATATTTGACGTATAAAACATTTTCTAAATAAAGATTTGGCGTCCTCTCGTGGCCGCAGCAGGAAGCGCGAATAAACTTTTTTTCAAATCTGAATAGAAAAGGAGCAAATTAGGTGAGACACTTAAAATGATTCTAGAATTTCATTGACTTTGTCGCCCTGTATATCGGAAACAATTCACGTTAGGTATATGAAAGTAAGTGATTTTGAAATTAGCTTCTCCGGCTCTTTCGATTTGGTATAAAAATTATGTATTATTCCATTTAAGAAAAACCAACCTTACGTCACAACTGTCATATTTGACGTATAAAACATTTTCTAAATAAAGATTTGGCGTCCTCTCGTGGCCGAAGCAGGAAGCGCGTATAAACATTTTTTCAAATCTGAATAGAAAAGGAGCAAATTAGGTGAGACACTTAAAATGATTCTAAAATTTCATTGACTTTGTCGCCCTGTATATCGGAAACCATTCACGTTAGGTATATGAAAGTAAGTGATTTTGAAATTAGCTTCTCCGGCTCTTTCGATTTGGTATAAAAATTATGTATTATTCCATTTAAGAAAAACCAACCTCACGTCACAACTGTCATATTTGACGTATAAAACATTTTCTAAATAAAGATTTGGCGTCCTCTCGTGGCCGAAGCAGGAAGCGCGTATAAACATTTTTTCAAATCTGAATAGAAAAGGAGCAAATTAGGTGAGACACTTAAAATGATTCTAAAATTTCATTGACTTTGTCGCCCTGTATATCGGAAACCATTCACGTTAGGTATATGAAAGTAAGTGATTTTGAAATTAGCTTCTCCGGCTCTTTCGATTTGGTATAAAAATTATGTATTATTCCATTTAAGAAAAACCAACCTTACGTCACAACTGTCATATTTGACGTATAAAACATTTTCTAAATAAAGATTTGGCGTCCTCTCGTGGCCGAAGCAGGAAGCGCGAATAAACATTTTTTCAAATCTGAATAGAAAAGGAGCAAATTAGGTGAGACACTTAAAATGATTCTAAAATTTCATTGACTTTGTCGCCCTGTATATCGGAAACCATTCACGTTAGGTGTATGAAAGTAAGTGATTTTGAAATTAGCTTCTCCGGCTCTTTCGATTTGGTATAAAAATTATGTATTATTCCATTTAAGAAAAACCAACCTTACGTCACAACTGTCATATTTGACGTATAAAACATTTTCTAAATAAAGATTTGGCGTCCTCTCGTGGCCGAAGCAGGAAGCGCGAATAAACATTTTTTCAAATCTGAATAGAAAAGGAGCAAATTAGGTGAGACACTTAAAATGATTCTAAAATTTCATTGACTTTGTCGCCCTGTATATCGGAAACCATTCACGTTAGGTATATGAAAGTAAGTGATTTTGAAATTAGCTTCTCCGGCTCTTTCGATTTGGTATAAAAATTATGTATTATTCCATTTAAGAAAAACCAACCTTACGTCACAACTGTCATATTTGACGTATAAAACATTTTCTAAATAAAGATTTGGCGTCCTCTCGTGGCCGAAGCAGGAAGCGCGAATAAACATTTTTTCAAATCTGAATAGAAAAGGAGCAAATTAGGTGAGACACTTAAAATGATTCTAAAATTTCATTGACTTTGTCGCCCTGTATATCGGAAACCATTCACGTTAGGTATATGAAAGTAAGTGATTTTGAAATCAGCTTCTCCGGCTCTTTCGATTTGGTATAAAAATTATGTATTATTCCATTTAAGAAAAACCAACCTTACGTCACAACTGTCATATTTGACGTATAAAACATTTTCTAAATAAAGATTTGGCGTCCTCTCGTGGCCGAAGCAGGAAACGCGAATAAACTTTTTTTCAAATCTGAATAGAAAAGGAGCAAATTAGGTGAGACACTTAAAATGATTCTAGAATTTCATTGACTTTGTCGCCCTGTATATCGGAAACCATTCACGTTAGGTGTATGAAAGTAAGTGATTTTGAAATTAGCTTCTCCGGCTCTTTCGATTTGGTATAAAAATTATGTATTATTCCATTTAAGAAAAACCAACCTTACGTCACAACTGTCATATTTGACGTATAAAACATTTTCTAAATAAAGATTTGGCGTCCTCTCGTGGCCGAAGCAGGAAGCGCGAATAAACTTTTTTTCAAATCTGAATAGAAAAGGAGCAAATTAGGTGAGACACTTAAAATGATTCTAAAATTTCATTGACTTTGTCGCCCTGTATATCGGAAACCATTCACGTTAGGTATATGAAAGTAAGTGATTTTGAAATTAGCTTCTCCGGCTCTTTCGATTTGGTATAAAAATTATGTATTATTCCATTTAAGAAAAACCAACCTCACGTCACAACTGTCATATTTGACGTATAAAACATTTTCTAAATAAAGATTTGGCGTCCTCTCGTGGCCGAAGCAGGAAGCGCGAATAAACATTTTTTCAAATCTGAATAGAAAAGGAGCAAATTAGGTGAGACACTTAAAATGATTCTAAAATTTCATTGACTTTGTCGCCCTGTATATCGGAAACCATTCACGTTAGGTATATGAAAGTAAGTTTTTTTGAAATTAGCTTCTCCGGCTCTTTCGATTTGGTATAAAAATTATGTATTATTCCATTTAAGAAAAACCAACCTTACGTCACAACTGTCATATTTGACGTATAAAACATTTTCTAAATAAAGATTTGGCGTCCTCTCGTGGCCGCAGCAGGAAGCGCGAATAAACTTTTTTTCAAATCTGAATAGAAAAGGAGCAAATTAGGTGAGACACTTAAAATGATTCTAGAATTTCATTGACTTTGTCGCCCTGTATATCGGAAACAATTCACGTTAGGTATATGAAAGTAAGTGATTTTGAAATTAGCTTCTCCGGCTCTTTCGATTTGGTATAAAAATTATGTATTATTCCATTTAAGAAAAACCAACCTTACGTCACAACTGTCATATTTGACGTATAAAACATTTTCTAAATAAAGATTTGGCGTCCTCTCGTGGCCGAAGCAGGAAGCGCGTATAAACATTTTTTCAAATCTGAATAGAAAAGGAGCAAATTAGGTGAGACACTTAAAATGATTCTAAAATTTCATTGACTTTGTCGCCCTGTATATCGGAAACCATTCACGTTAGGTATATGAAAGTAAGTGATTTTGAAATTAGCTTCTCCGGCTCTTTCGATTTGGTATAAAAATTATGTATTATTCCATTTAAGAAAAACCAACCTCACGTCACAACTGTCATATTTGACGTATAAAACATTTTCTAAATAAAGATTTGGCGTCCTCTCGTGGCCGAAGCAGGAAGCGCGTATAAACATTTTTTCAAATCTGAATAGAAAAGGAGCAAATTAGGTGAGACACTTAAAATGATTCTAAAATTTCATTGACTTTGTCGCCCTGTATATCGGAAACCATTCACGTTAGGTATATGAAAGTAAGTGATTTTGAAATTAGCTTCTCCGGCTCTTTCGATTTGGTATAAAAATTATGTATTATTCCATTTAAGAAAAACCAACCTTACGTCACAACTGTCATATTTGACGTATAAAACATTTTCTAAATAAAGATTTGGCGTCCTCTCGTGGCCGAAGCAGGAAGCGCGAATAAACATTTTTTCAAATCTGAATAGAAAAGGAGCAAATTAGGTGAGACACTTAAAATGATTCTAAAATTTCATTGACTTTGTCGCCCTGTATATCGGAAACCATTCACGTTAGGTATATGAAAGTAAGTGATTTTGAAATCAGCTTCTCCGGCTCTTTCGATTTGGTATAAAAATTATGTATTATTCCATTTAAGAAAAACCAACCTTACGTCACAACTGTCATATTTGACGTATAAAACATTTTCTAAATAAAGATTTGGCGTCCTCTCGTGGCCGAAGCAGGAAACGCGAATAAACTTTTTTTCAAATCTGAATAGAAAAGGAGCAAATTAGGTGAGACACTTAAAATGATTCTAGAATTTCATTGACTTTGTCGCCCTGTATATCGGAAACCATTCACGTTAGGTGTATGAAAGTAAGTGATTTTGAAATTAGCTTCTCCGGCTCTTTCGATTTGGTATAAAAATTATGTATTATTCCATTTAAGAAAAACCAACCTTACGTCACAACTGTCATATTTGACGTATAAAACATTTTCTAAATAAAGATTTGGCGTCCTCTCGTGGCCGAAGCAGGAAGCGCGAATAAACATTTTTTCAAATCTGAATAGAAAAGGAGCAAATTAGGTGAGACACTTAAAATGATTCTAAAATTTCATTGACTTTGTCGCCCTGTATATCGGAAACCATTCACGTTAGGTGTATGAAAGTAAGTGATTTTGAAATTAGCTTCTCCGGCTCTTTCGATTTGGTATAAAAATTATGTATTATTCCATTTAAGAAAAACCAACCTTACGTCACAACTGTCATATTTGACGTATAAAACATTTTCTAAATAAAGATTTGGCGTCCTCTCGTGGCCGAAGCAGGAAGCGCGAATAAACATTTTTTCAAATCTGAATAGAAAAGGAGCAAATTAGGTGAGACACTTAAAATGATTCTAAAATTTCATTGACTTTGTCGCCCTGTATATCGGAAACCATTCACGTTAGGTATATGAAAGTAAGTGATTTTGAAATTAGCTTCTCCGGCTCTTTCGATTTGGTATAAAAATTATGTATTATTCCATTTAAGAAAAACCAACCTTACGTCACAACTGTCATATTTGACGTATAAAACATTTTCTAAATAAAGATTTGGCGTCCTCTCGTGGCCGAAGCAGGAAGCGCGAATAAACATTTTTTCAAATCTGAATAGAAAAGGAGCAAATTAGGTGAGACACTTAAAATGATTCTAAAATTTCATTGACTTTGTCGCCCTGTATATCGGAAACCATTCACGTTAGGTATATGAAAGTAAGTGATTTTGAAATCAGCTTCTCCGGCTCTTTCGATTTGGTATAAAAATTATGTATTATTCCATTTAAGAAAAACCAACCTTACGTCACAACTGTCATATTTGACGTATAAAACATTTTCTAAATAAAGATTTGGCGTCCTCTCGTGGCCGAAGCAGGAAACGCGAATAAACTTTTTTTCAAATCTGAATAGAAAAGGAGCAAATTAGGTGAGACACTTAAAATGATTCTAGAATTTCATTGACTTTGTCGCCCTGTATATCGGAAACCATTCACGTTAGGTGTATGAAAGTAAGTGATTTTGAAATTAGCTTCTCCGGCTCTTTCGATTTGGTATAAAAATTATGTATTATTCCATTTAAGAAAAACCAACCTTACGTCACAACTGTCATATTTGACGTATAAAACATTTTCTAAATAAAGATTTGGCGTCCTCTCGTGGCCGAAGCAGGAAGCGCGAATAAACTTTTTTTCAAATCTGAATAGAAAAGGAGCAAATTAGGTGAGACACTTAAAATGATTCTAAAATTTCATTGACTTTGTCGCCCTGTATATCGGAAACCATTCACGTTAGGTATATGAAAGTAAGTGATTTTGAAATTAGCTTCTCCGGCTCTTTCGATTTGGTATAAAAATTATGTATTATTCCATTTAAGAAAAACCAACCTCACGTCACAACTGTCATATTTGACGTATAAAACATTTTCTAAATAAAGATTTGGCGTCCTCTCGTGGCCGAAGCAGGAAGCGCGAATAAACATTTTTTCAAATCTGAATAGAAAAGGAGCAAATTAGGTGAGACACTTAAAATGATTCTAAAATTTCATTGACTTTGTCGCCCTGTATATCGGAAACCATTCACGTTAGGTATATGAAAGTAAGTTTTTTTGAAATTAGCTTCTCCGGCTCTTTCGATTTGGTATAAAAATTATGTATTATTCCATTTAAGAAAAACCAACCTTACGTCACAACTGTCATATTTGACGTATAAAACATTTTCTAAATAAAGATTTGGCGTCCTCTCGTGGCCGCAGCAGGAAGCGCGAATAAACTTTTTTTCAAATCTGAATAGAAAAGGAGCAAATTAGGTGAGACACTTAAAATGATTCTAGAATTTCATTGACTTTGTCGCCCTGTATATCGGAAACAATTCACGTTAGGTATATGAAAGTAAGTGATTTTGAAATTAGCTTCTCCGGCTCTTTCGATTTGGTATAAAAATTATGTATTATTCCATTTAAGAAAAACCAACCTTACGTCACAACTGTCACATTTGACGTATAAAACATTTTCTAAATAAAGATTTGGCGTCCTCTCGTGGCCGAAGCAGGAAGCGCGTATAAACATTTTTTCAAATCTGAATAGAAAAGGAGCAAATTAGGTGAGACACTTAAAATGATTCTAAAATTTCATTGACTTTGTCGCCCTGTATATCGGAAACCATTCACGTTAGGTATATGAAAGTAAGTGATTTTGAAATTAGCTTCTCCGGCTCTTTCGATTTGGTATAAAAATTATGTATTATTCCATTTAAGAAAAACCAACCTCACGTCACAACTGTCATATTTGACGTATAAAACATTTTCTAAATAAAGATTTGGCGTCCTCTCGTGGCCGAAGCAGGAAGCGCGTATAAACATTTTTTCAAATCTGAATAGAAAAGGAGCAAATTAGGTGAGACACTTAAAATGATTCTAAAATTTCATTGACTTTGTCGCCCTGTATATCGGAAACCATTCACGTTAGGTATATGAAAGTAAGTGATTTTGAAATTAGCTTCTCCGGCTCTTTCGATTTGGTATAAAAATTATGTATTATTCCATTTAAGAAAAACCAACCTTACGTCACAACTGTCATATTTGACGTATAAAACATTTTCTAAATAAAGATTTGGCGTCCTCTCGTGGCCGAAGCAGGAAGCGCGAATAAACATTTTTTCAAATCTGAATAGAAAAGGAGCAAATTAGGTGAGACACTTAAAATGATTCTAAAATTTCATTGACTTTGTCGCCCTGTATATCGGAAACCATTCACGTTAGGTATATGAAAGTAAGTGATTTTGAAATTAGCTTCTCCGGCTCTTTCGATTTGGTATAAAAATTATGTATTATTCCATTTAAGAAAAACCAACCTTACGTCACAACTGTCATATTTGACGTATAAAACATTTTCTAAATAAAGATTTGGCGTCCTCTCGTGGCCGAAGCAGGAAGCGCGAATAAACATTTTTTCAAATCTGAATAGAAAAGGAGCAAATTAGGTGAGACACTTAAAATGATTCTAAAATTTCATTGACTTTGTCGCCCTGTATATCGGAAACCATTCACGTTAGGTATATGAAAGTAAGTGATTTTGAAATCAGCTTCTCCGGCTCTTTCGATTTGGTATAAAAATTATGTATTATTCCATTTAAGAAAAACCAACCTTACGTCACAACTGTCATATTTGACGTATAAAACATTTTCTAAATAAAGATTTGGCGTCCTCTCGTGGCCGAAGCAGGAAACGCGAATAAACTTTTTTTCAAATCTGAATAGAAAAGGAGCAAATTAGGTGAGACACTTAAAATGATTCTAGAATTTCATTGACTTTGTCGCCCTGTATATCGGAAACCATTCACGTTAGGTGTATGAAAGTAAGTGATTTTGAAATTAGCTTCTCCGGCTCTTTCGATTTGGTATAAAAATTATGTATTATTCCATTTAAGAAAAACCAACCTTACGTCACAACTGTCATATTTGACGTATAAAACATTTTCTAAATAAAGATTTGGCGTCCTCTCGTGGCCGAAGCAGGAAACGCGAATAAACTTTTTTTCAAATCTGAATAGAAAAGGAGCAAATTAGGTGAGACACTTAAAATGATTCTAGAATTTCATTGACTTTGTCGCCCTGTATATCGGAAACCATTCACGTTAGGTGTATGAAAGTAAGTGATTTTGAAATTAGCTTCTCCGGCTCTTTCGATTTGGTATAAAAATTATGTATTATTCCATTTAAGAAAAACCAACCTTACGTCACAACTGTCATATTTGACGTATAAAACATTTTCTAAATAAAGATTTGGCGTCCTCTCGTGGCCGAAGCAGGAAGCGCGAATAAACTTTTTTTCAAATCTGAATAGAAAAGGAGCAAATTAGGTGAGACACTTAAAATGATTCTAAAATTTCATTGACTTTGTCGCCCTGTATATCGGAAACCATTCACGTTAGGTATATGAAAGTAAGTGATTTTGAAATTAGCTTCTCCGGCTCTTTCGATTTGGTATAAAAATTATGTATTATTCCATTTAAGAAAAACCAACCTTACGTCACAACTGTCATATTTGACGTATAAAACATTTTCTAAATAAAGATTTGGCGTCCTCTCGTGGCCGAAGCAGGAAGCGCGAATAAACATTTTTTCAAATCTGAATAGAAAAGGAGCAAATTAGGTGAGACACTTAAAATGATTCTAAAATTTCATTGACTTTGTCGCCCTGTATATCGGAAACCATTCACGTTAGGTATATGAAAGTAAGTGATTTTGAAATTAGCTTCTCCGGCTCTTTCGATTTGGTATAAAAATTATGTATTATTCCATTTAAGAAAAACCAACCTTACGTCACAACTGTCATATTTGACGTATAAAACATTTTCTAAATAAAGATTTGGCGTCCTCTCGTGGCCGAAGCAGGAAGCGCGTATAAACATTTTTTCAAATCTGAATAGAAAAGGAGCAAATTAGGTGAGACACTTAAAATGATTCTAGAATTTCATTGACTTTGTCGCCCTGTATATCGGAAACCATTCACGTTAGGTGTATGAAAGTAAGTGATTTTGAAATTAGCTTCTCCGGCTCTTTCGATTTGGTATAAAAATTATGTATTATTCCATTTAAGAAAAACCAACCTTACGTCACAACTGTCATATTTGACGTATAAAACATTTTCTAAATAAAGATTTGGCGTCCTCTCGTGGCCGAAGCAGGAAACGCGAATAAACTTTTTTTCAAATCTGAATAGAAAAGGAGCAAATTAGGTGAGACACTTAAAATGATTCTAGACATTCAATGACTTTGTCGCCCTGTATATCGGAAACCATTCACGTTAGGTATATGAAAGTAAGTGATTTTGAAATCAGCTTCTCCGGCTCTTTCGATTTGGTATAAAAATTATGTATTATTCCATTTAAGACAAACCAACCTTACGTCACAACTGTCATATTTGACGTATAAAACATTTTCTAAATAAAGATTTGGCGTCCTCTCGTGGCCGAAGCAGGAAGCGCGAATAAACTTTTTTTCAAATCTGAATAGAAAAGGAGCAAATTAGGTGAGACACTTAAAATGATTCTAGACATTCAATGACTTTGTCGCCCTGTATATCGGAAACCATTCACGTTAGGTATATGAAAGTAAGTGATTTTGAAATCAGCTTCTCCGGCTCTTTCGATTTGGTATAAAAATTATGTATTATTCCATTTAAGAAAAACCAACCTTACGTCACAACTGTCATATTTGACGTATAAAACATTTTCTAAATAAAGATTTGGCGTCCTCTCGTGGCCGAACTAGGAAGCGCGAATAAACTATTTTCAAATCGAAATAGGAAAGGAGCAAATTGCGTGAAACACTTAAAATTATGTCCCTGTACATTAGTAACGAAGAAATGTGTACTAATCTGCGATGACAAACAGTGCGCGACTTCATGAGAGTCAAAGCTGAGAAGACTCTCCGACGCGCAGAAGCACATCCAGAGGACCTGCTGCAAGACTATACCTACTGAACCAATGGACTGTTTGCGGTATTGATTTTATTTTGTGCTGTTTTTTTTTCTAAATGGAAAGATTTCGATCTCTTCTACATGTAGCAAACCGAGTTTGAGAGAAAGTTGAACGATAATTTAGTTTTTTAACAATGTGTTTCCAAAGGGGATTTCAAAAGTGTCTAAAAAGAAATACCCCCGCCTTTGGTAATTTAAAAGAAAACTTTGAATTTTTTTTTGTGCCGTTTGCAATAAGCATTGTATTTGAGACATTTATAATAAAACAATTAATAGTTCTTCCGAATCACAGACGGCTCTAAATACATATTGAGCCTCTACAATTATTTTAAAAGAGGTTGCTTTTTATCGGAACAATTAGACTTCGCTGGAACGTAATTTCTGGAATTTTTGACCATCCAAACGTAAACCTCTCTATCATTAGACAATAATTTAAAATTCCTAATCACGGGGTTGATTAGCACGTAATGACAAAAAATTACCCCTCTATTATAAATTTGACTCACTTATTATTAACCTCCCTAATCCCTAATCCTCAGCTGAGAATAGCAGACGATACAACATGACTGACCAAGATGACGACTTCTTTACATTTCACTATAAAGTGTTAGGTAACTTACTGATGGTACCACCGGAAGGAGCGGCTTGTGTGAAGATCCTTTATTGGATTGTGGCAGTACCGCATTTTACGTTGATCAGCATGTCAGTATTCATGGAGGGAACGAATTTATTTTTGGTTGGCAATGAGAAATTCAGCTCAAACGTTCTTAATTTTGGAGTAGTGATTTTACATATCATGGCCATTAACAGGTAAAGAGCATATAGTTACGGGATACGGGTTCCAATAATTTATCGTCAATTAACTGCTCACTTTTATTTACGCCAATTCAACAAACTAATAACTTTTAACTATTACAACGCGATTAAAACACAATTACTCTCCACTAACAATCCGCACTGTTCACTTATTTCGCTTATTGACTACACTGCACTATCATCTATTCGATCCCATCTCGCGCGGCCGGCTGGTTTCTTTATATACCCGGCCTGAACACACTCTCGTACTTTCGAGAACGGAGGCGACTGTTCCCGGTTGTCGTTTATTCTAGATGGGTTCCCGGGGTCTTGGTCGGCGCTCGGCGTTGCCACTTCGGGCCGAATCTCTGTGGACGGACGGTCGGGCGTAACAATACGTTCTCAGTAAAGATAGAAGAATATTTTTTGGTACCTATCTATATGCTGCAAGAGAATGATGGTACAGGGTGTCCCGTTATATACGCCACCCGCACAAAATTTCTGGTTTTAATTTAGAAAAAAAAGTTTTATATAAAAGTTGTAGCGTTTTAGCGAAAGATTTGAACGCATCCTGTTTCATGTATACAGGGTGTCCCAGAAAAGTGTGACAGAGCAAACATACATAGTTTTTAATGGGGCAAACATACATTTAAATAACACAAATTATATATTTTGTGGGTTGGACAGAGCAGATCGAGGCGATTTCAACAATATACTTGATAGGTTTATCTTTAATACTTATGCCAAAAAACGTGAAACTGCAAAATTTTGTTAGTTGGCTATGAAACCTCATGAAACGTGGGCATTATGCGCAGCATTTATTTGATTAATCTATCAAGTTCAAGGCAAGGCAAGTTATCTTATTTAAGATAATTCAGTAAGATGGTAGGCATTTACAAACGTACAACCTTTAACTGAAGAAAACAAGAGACAACGATTACAATTTTGCATATATAGGTTAAATAGGTTCGCTAATGATCCTGATGTATTTAACAAAATGGTACGGACAGACGAGTCATCAGTTTCCACCCCTGGGATAGCAAGTAGAAAAAACTTACACCAATGGTCATGCGAAAAACCCTCAACATCATTTTGAAGCTTAACGATCTGGTCGTCGCAAACCTAAATGAATGGTGCGCAATAAAACGAAATAGAATATTTGGTCCTGTATTTTATAATGGAAACATGACAGGGAACCGCCACTTAAACCTCCTAGGAACCGAAGCAGAAGAGTTTTTAGAAGATCTATTTGTTAATTATTGGCGTAGTGCCTTATGGCTTCAATATGGAGCCTTATCATAACGTGGATCAAGTCAGAGAATATCTAAAGGACACTCCCAGTAAACAGTCGAACGGTAGTTCAACGTAGAATCATCGTTTGGTCCGTTGATTTTAACGTGTCGGTTTCAAGTTGATATAAGCGATAGTGCACAATCATAATTTTCGACGTGAAATCAACGTTCTAATAACGTGTTTTGGATGTGTTTTGATATTGGTTGAATTTATCCTGTTGATTAAACGTTGAAAATAGGTGGCAGTAATTAAACCGTCACAAATTCGCGATTGCGAAATGTCTTTTAAAACTTATCATCATTTGTTCGGTTGATTTATAGTTTACTCTTTGATTTTAAGCTGTTGATTTTTGGTTGATTTTATCGAAACTGAACCACCGTGTTTTTCGACGTTAAATCAACGTTGTTAAATACACAATGTGTGTTGAATATGTTTAGATATTGGTTGAATTTATAATGTTGATTAAACGTTGAAAATAGGTTTACATGTCATATACTCTGAGCGTTAGGTGGCGTTGACGTAAACGGCGGACGACCCAAATTTCTACAACGAGGCTTAGAGGAGAGGGATAGGACGTATTGCCCCGATCCCCGGTGTTTATCTTTTTCACGGGTGTCGGGGCATCGGGCCGTCGTGCATCGCCCGATTGGTTTTAAATTTTAACATATATATCATCAAAAACGAATTTATAGAATATAACTGTTTTTCTATGATTGTAATTAGCCATTATTCCAATAAAACATGTTATTCTAATTGCGACATATAAAGTGGCACTTTTCAATACTGATGACAGTGACGTAACGTCGTACTTTTCGTAACTAGTTAGGAAAAGTAAAATCTTTCGTAACTGGTGATGAAAAGTTCGTTTCATCACCATAGAAACAAAGAGGTTTCGGTTGTGGCACACCGTTGCTGCAGTTTTACGGTATTAAGTAGATGCAAAGTAGTTTAAAAGTAAATATTGAAGTTTAATAATAACTCTCTCTCTACGTAGGTATTTGTAGTAAAAATTAGAAAAAATCTTGTATGAAACATGTGACGAAAAGCCTTTTTTGTGTTTCTCATTCAAATTGAGGAAACTCGCTGCGCTCGTCCCGCAAACATTCATTCGTTACACAAAATCGTTACATTCGTTACACAAAATTTTTCGTAACTGGTTACATAAATAGCTATTAAAATATGTAATGAATTTCTTTATGATAAAATGCAAAGGTTGATATATTAAATACGTAGAGACGTCGACAAATGGACGTCTTGTGGATGTGACATTTAGCCGTCATTTGGACGTCCATACGGCGTAGTGTGATAGCTGGAGTCAAACACGTTTTTGTATGTGCTTTTTAATTAAACATTATCGCTCTGTATATTTTTAGCAGCATTTTTGGTTTACAGTTTTTGTCTTAAACTAAAATTAAAACGGATTTACTAATTTTTATCTAATAAGTTTTAACTGGGTTTAAAGTTCAAACCCTGGTAAAACTCATTCGACATAAATTAAATTCATGTAAATGGAAAAAAATAGATCGAAAACGTTGATTAAACGTTTTAAACACGGTTGATGAAAACGTTGATTTTACGTTTTAAGTAAGGTTGATAGATACGTTGAAGGAACGTTTGAAGCAAGGTTGATTAAAAGTTTTAAACAAAGGTAGATTAAACGTTTTAACCAATCGTAGATTAAACGTCTTAAGCAAACGTTGATGAAGCGTTTTAAGAAAGGTTGTTTCAATGGACATAATTACGTTGAAAAAACGTTTGGCTACAGGTTTTTTTTAACGTTAAATCAACGTTCAACTGTTTACTGGGCTTTCGATGAATAAATCGGAAGAAATGGGCCAATCGAATGGCTGCGAATAGTCCTGATCTCACTATTCCAGACACTTTTTTATGGGGACAAAAGAACATTTAAAGAATTTTGTCTACTACAAGGTGTGATACTCCCAACATAATAAAAGACGCAATAAGAAACGAAATAAATACAATTAACAATCATCATCCAGATTGGATTACCAAAACAATAGATAAATTGATGCAGATTACTGTAAAGTACAGAAATCGATTTTTAGCCGTCGGTACTATGAAAACGCTGTTTTCGACCTTTTAAACGACTGATAAACCATAATTTCGCAAGCTCTAATTGTGTCCATCCACAGACTAGTTTCGCCGTTTACAGCTCATCAGTGAGGCTTTGACACAACCAGAGCTCTCGTTTTTTGGAATACTCAAGACACGTTTCATGGCAGTACTGAGAAAAGGTTCCTGGTGGCGCCATCCTTGTCCGTTTGTTGAACTAACGAGATTACACCTGCGGTGTCATCGGGATTACTCTCTGCCTCGATATTAAATATCTGAGAAGCGACAGCTGACTTGACGCAAGTCAAAATTACGAATTTGAATATAAATTTACAGATTCCGATATTATCGTCAGAGAGATGGGGAGAGAAACATCTGGACACACACTCAACTCGCGTGTTCCTTCCCTAGAAATTAAAAATAATGTTTCTAGTGGAAAATAAAGTTTAAATAAAATCAAATTATGGTTCGTTTGTATTAACAAATCCATCAAGCCAGAGCAAGCGACCATAAATGGTGACCCCGACAGCCGACAGTTCTACAAGAGTGAACAACAGCCCCACATCCTGGCCATAAAACCATGCAGCGCGTGGCAACACGTGTTCAATCCAATCGTTGAACACAGGAAAACTACCTTTTTCACGCAAACCTTACTCAAATTAGTAAGCTGAGGGACATTATATTAATCAAATCCACACAAGATGCCTGGGGGTGAGCCAGAAGAGAATTCAGGTAACCAACACCACACTGAACGAGTTTCTATCAAACCTCCTCCATTTTGACGAGCAGATCCAAAATTGTGGTTTGTGCAGTTAGAGGCCCAATTTTCATTGTCTAATATTACTTCTGACAATACCAAATACAATTATGTGATAAGTGCCATCGACACAGAAGTTTTAACCCAGGTAACTGATTTTATAGTCTCTCCTCCACCAACAAACAAGTACCAAGGTATTAAGGATCGCCTAGTTTCAATTTATTCTGATTCTGAGGAAAAAAAGCTAAGAAAGCTCCTCTCAGAGGTAGGCTTGGGAGACAAAAAGCCCTCGCAATTACTTAATGAGATGTCTCGGTTGGGTGGAACTTCAGTTTCCCAAGAGTTGTTACGCACCTTATGGATGCAACATTTGCCAACGCAAGTACAATCTGTCCTGACTGCCAGTAGTGACACGCTGGACAATCTAGCAAAAATGGCTGATAAAATAGTGGAAATTGAACAGCCTAGAACATATTCCATACAGGAGCCTAACAGCAATCTCATGGATGCCATTCAAAAATTGACTAAACAGGTAGAAGAGCTAAAAGTGCAAACACGAAGCCGTTCTAGAAGTCAAAATAGATCCAACTTCCAAGAAAGGCGCAATCGATCCAAAACACCTAGCACCAACAGTAGCCTTGAGGACCAAGATCTTTGATGGTATCACAGGAAATTTGGAGAGAATGCTCACGAGTGCACCCCACCATGCCAGATGAATGCTGAGACCAAGGGAAAAGCAAACCCATGTTAGTGACGGCGACTGCTGGTGTGGAGTTTACAGGTCGTCAAGAAAATCCATCACCTTCGATCAACTATACCACGTACCGACTATCCATCAAGGACCCAACGTCAGGTATAACCTTTTTAATAGACTCTGGTTCAGATATCTCTTTAATTCCAAAAACTTTCAAAGATAGGCATTGTAAGGTTAGCAAATTTACTCTTTATGCAGCCAATAACACTCCTATTTCAACTTTTGGATCAAAAACTCTTACAGTTAGTCTGGGACTGAAGAGAAGTTTTAACTGGTCATTTGTGATAGCTCAGACTGATCATGCTATTATAGGTGCTGATTTCCTACACCACTTCAAACTTTTAATTGATTTACGCAAACATAAACTTATAGATCCAACTACAAGTTTAGAAATAAAAAGAAACCCCAATTCAAACCCAAATCAATCTGTGTGTACACTTTCAAAACAGTGTAAATACTATCATTTATTAAAAGAATTCCCATCCATAACACAGTTTTCTCACACACCAAACAACATTAAACACAACACAACACACATCATTGTCACTAAAGGTCAACCAGTTTCTTCTAAAGCACGTCGTCTCCCTACAGATAAGCTTAAAATTGCCAAACAAGAGATTAATTTTCTCCTGGAACAAGGCGTGTGTCGACCCTCTGATAGCCCGTGGGCTGGCCCTTTGCATTTGGTCAAAAAGAAATCTGGTGATTGCAGACCGGTAGGAGATTACCGTCGTCTCAACTCTGAGACCATTGAGGATAAATACCCTGTCCCAAACTTGCAGGACTTCTCACAAAATCTTGAAGGCAAGACCATATTTTCCACAATTGACCTTGTCCATGCTTATCACCAGATCCCAGTGGAACCAACTTCCATTCCTAAGACAGCTATTATAACATCTTTTGGTTTGTTTCAATTTACTAGAATGCAATTCGGTCTTCGCAACGCAGCTCAAACATTTCAGAGGTTCATTCATGAAGTCTTATGGGAATTTGATTTCTGTTTTTCCTACATAGATGATATTTTGGTAGCCTCATCTAACCCCTCTGAACATGAAAAACATCTTCAACTTATTTTTCAAAAATTCAAAGAGTGTTTTTGGTGAGCCAAAGGTACATTTCTTGGGTTATGAAATTTCAGCAGAAGGATCTAGACCACTTCCTGACCGTATACAAACTCTTCAAACTTACCCACTGCCCAAATATACAGGTGACAAAAGCTGCTGAACAGCAAGCAATTCTCCACCAGCTTCATGGCAACTGCAGGAGGAATGACAAAACCCCACTGAATTGGTCACCAGAGGCTCTTACTGCTTTTGAACAGTGTAAATCCAGCTTAATAACAGCTACCTTGTTAGTTCATCCCTCATCCTCAGCCCCAATATCTCTTACTGTGGATGCTTCTAACACTGCAATTGGTGCTGTAATAGAACAATTTGAGAACTCTGAATGGAGACCACTTAGTTTCTTCTCCAAAAAGTTTAATTCTGCTCAAAGTCAGTACAGCACTTACGATAGAGAACTGCTAGCCATCTTCTCAGCAATAAAATACTTTAGGCATTTTCTTGAAGGCATATCATTCCAAATATTCACAGATCACAAACCTCTCACTTTTGCTTTCAGTCAAAAATCAGACCGAAGTTCTCCCAGACAAATTTGCCATTTAGGTTATATTGGACAATTTTCAACCAATATAGTTCACATTAGTGGAAAAAACAACATAGTAGCTGATGCACTGTCTCGAATTGACAGCATTAACACACCCCAGCCCGTTAATTATGAAGCTTTACATCAACAACAGTTGACTGACTCAGAACTTCAAAATTTACTTCAAAATCCAAATAGTTCTTCATTAAAACTCAAAGAGTATGCTTTTGACAATCCTTTCACCCCAATTTATTGTGACGTTAACGAATCTAAAGTTCGCCCATACATTCCAGTTAATTATAGACGCCATATCTTTGACAAAATGCATAATCTATCTCATCCTGGAATTAAGGCCACTAATAAACTTATTTCTTCACGTTTTGTTTGGCCATCCATGCACAAGGATATTGCATTATGGACTAAGTCATGTGTAAATTGTCAAAGATCTAAAGTCAATAAACACACACTAACCCCTTTCCAAAAATTTCAAACACCTGATGAGAGATTTCAAGTTGTAAATTTGGATATAATTGGACCATTACCTCCATCTCAAGGTTTTACTTACTGTCTAACCTGCATAGACCGTTTTTCATGTTGGGCTGAAGCATTTCCCCTTAAGGACAAAGCAGCAGAAACTATTGCCGCATCCTTCCATGCTAACTGGATATGTAGATTTGGAACCCCAGCACGAATCGTTACAGATCAGGGACGTCAGTTTGAAAGTTCTTTATTCACAGCCTTGGCAATGGTTATGGGTTGTGAACGTGTACGTTCATCTCCATATCACCCAATGACGAATGGGAAGATTGAGAGATGGCACAGGACATTAAAAAGCGCTATTATGGGCCATGCCTCAGAGCGCTGGACTGAAGTCTTGCCCGTGGTTTTGTTAGGACTTCATTCTGTTGTAAGGGAAGATGTAGGAGTATCCCCTGCAGAAGTGGTTTATGGAACCACTCTCCGTCTTCCAGGAGAATTTTTCCTAACCTCACCACATTCAAATCTTGACCCCTCATCATTTGTTAATCAATTAAGACGAAAAATGGAATTGATTAAACCCATCCCTGATAGTAATCATTCACGACATGAAGTCTTCATGTCTCCTCATTTAAATACTTGTTCCCATGTATTTGTTCGAAAGGACGCCGTTAAGAAGTCTTTGGAACCTCCGTATGAAGGACCTTTTCCAGTTGTTAAACGCAAAGAGAAATATTTCACTATTCAGGTGAATGACAAGAAACAGGTCAACATTTCTTTAGATAGATTGAAACCAGCATTCTTGTTAGCTCCAGATAATGTTTCTCACGACCATACATACTCTTCCTTAAGTACCATTAATACTAACATGAGTAACACTAACACAAAAAGGCTGCCTAAGACTGTAACCTTTGATATTTAATGGTGTCTGAATTATCATCGGACTATGCGCATGTATCAAGTTTATATTGAGGCTTATTTCTGTTACAGACTGCATTAGCATAGGCGTAATTTTAACATAACTTAATAAATGCTATGTCAAATCCTCTAACGGTATGATATTTTAAGGTATTAATCTTTTTAGTTCAGGTTAGGTATATTTTATTTTAATCTTAGTCCTAGTGATCTTGTTATAATTTTCGAAGTGTGATTTAACTTGAATGACTAAGATTTAGTTAAGCTGACCACTTTTTCCAATCCTTTTGTTAATAGCATAGGATATTCAACATTTCCATTTCTCTTAAGTTTAGTCATGTAAATGGAAATTTTAACTCCGTTATTCGGGGGGTGACTATTGTGGTGTCATCGGGATTACTCTCTGCCACGATATTAAATATCTGAGAAGCGACAGCTGACTTGACGCAAGTCAAAATTACGAATTTGAATATAAATTTACAGATTCCGATATTATCGTCAGAGAGATGGGGAGAGAAACATCTGGATACAAACTGTCGCGCAGTGTCCCCCCAGCCGATAATAATAATAATAATAATCCGTTTAATCGGTGATTGCGTGGGGGCGGCTGTGTTCGCGGCTGCTGCCGTGTTGCCGCCGTGTCTGCGGAGATTCGACTACGCGGATGTTCTAAGTCCAACGTATCTTCGTGTGTCAAATCTCTTTTACCACGCTACAAGGGGGACCCAACTCTTCGAAAGGATCTATCGTCCCTTAGGTCGCTTATTTAAATAATGTAAAATTTAATAATTTGGGGATGCCAGCAAGGTTTTATTGTTTAACACAAAACCTGCAAAATGCCAAAAAAAAACTAATTGAATAGTAATTAAGGAAAAAAAATAAAAAAGACAATTCTTAGTTTTCTCAAGAATCTGAAATAAAATAGCGGCGGACGTGAACTTTTCGCGATAAGCTCAGTGGTCCCCAGAAACGTGCTTGACGGGTACACGATTTCTTACTAAATTAAATAAAAGTACAACAAAGAAAACTAAACTAACGACGCAGTGTAGAATAGAACAGAATTCTGCCACTAGCTGGGATCCTTGATATTATGGTGAGAAAAACACTACTATAATATACTAAATGATTCAACTTCTACAAATACTTAATTGCCGGTAGTCTCCTGCGTCTGCAAAGTATCCGCTAGCTGCAAGAAAATGGCCTATTCAGGAAAAGGGCAGAGGTGGGTTGACACTAGATGGCACAACCGAAAGAACACTCCACGAAACTTTTCGTAGGCGAGCAATAGCCGAATTAATTGTTGTGGCACTAATTAAAAATACAAATAATTAGCGCGGATCTCTAAAGCGAGATTAAAAAAAGGGGGAAAAATTACGAATTGGCGATAATCAGAACGGCGGAGCCAAGGACTTTTCTCGCGGTAAAATTCGAACTTTTTTGTCTTCCCGGTTAATCGTCGCTTTTTGATCGTAACTCTATTGAGTTCAAAAACCGTCCTTTTTCTTCGAGTCTCGAAGATCATCTCGCGAACACCCCCTCGGTACTTCCTCGCCCCGAAAGGGTACTCCGAAAAAATCGATACCACCCTGACCAGTGGCGATTATATGGCGCTTCAGACAGCGCGGGCATAAATTCAGAAAATGAGCTTTTCTGGAAAATGTGCTGGAAAAAGAAAATTGATAATGATGCTCTTCAAAATGACACCTCACATGACACACACAGTTTAATTGACAATTAAAGCTTTTTATTGAAATTAAATGTTAATTTTCTGGCTCAGTCAATTAAGACATTAATTGCTCGAATTTACAATCAAAGAATCAGAAATTAAAAGCTCTATCTGCTGAGAGAATAAGATTTTAATTTCAATTAACGATATTCGCAAAATAGCTTTAATTACTAAACTATTGTTCGGGTCACGTACAGGTCTGAAATTCTTTCAACGGCCATAAACCATTAAAAGGGCGTCTTTGCCGGATAAAGAAGAAGGGCAATTGTAGGGTATCATGTTTTATGGCCGGAATTCCCAAGAAATTGTGAAAGTGCCTGTCCAACACTAACAAAAGAAATGCTCTTGACGAAAATAAAAATTATTGCAACCATATGTGCATTTAGGGCCTCATGAGTCTGGTTTATTTAGAAAACCGAAAAATAGAAAAAACTTCCATAAGGTTAAAGCTTAAAAGCTTCGAAAAATGGCTTACAGAGTTGCCATGCTTCCACACATAAACTCATATGCAAACAGAGAGGTCAGTTTGCATAACAACACTCAACTTCCTTCCCTCGTAATTAAAAATAATGTTTCTAGTGAAAAATAAAGTTTAAATAAAATCAAATTATGGTTCGTTTGTATTAACAAATCCATCAAGCCAGGGCAAGCGACCATACACCCGTCCAGTGTCAACGTCAATGCCCGGTCTAAGGAAAGAATGAATAGAAGAATTAGTTAGACCGGGCATTGACGTTGACACTGGACGGGTGTAATCTCGTTAGTTCAACAAACGGACACGAATGGCGCCACCGGGAACCTTTTCTCGGTACTGCCATGAAACGTGTCTTGAGTATTCCGAAAATCGAGAGCTCTGGTTGTGTCAAAGCCTCACTGATGAGCCGTAAATGGCGAAACTAGTCTGTGGATGGACACAATTAGAACTTGCGAAATGATGGTATATCAGTCGTTTAAAAGGTCGAAAACAGCGTTTTTAATAGATAAATTAATTAATGGGTATAGGCTATGTATCGTGATGTCATTTCCTACACTTGTCCACCTATCAAATTTAGTTTTTAACATCGCTCCTTCAATTAAATAGTTATTGTTTTGTTAAAAAGCAATATTTTTTTTAATAAAGGGATATTTATTTCAGCAATAACTTATTACACTATAAACCACAGCGGCGTTAAATGAAGAATTTCGGTCAACACAAAAAATACAGTTTTTGCTTTTTTTGCGAACTATTAAAGATAAATCTATCAAAACATATATTTTTGAAATCGCCTCGATCTGATATATGCTTTATCGAACCGACGATATATATATAGGGTGTTCCATTTAAAAATATGTATGTTTGGTCTGTCATAATTTTCTGGGACACCCTGTATACTCGAAATGGTCGGTGCTCAAATCTTTCGCTAAAACGCTATAAGTTTGTATACCTTTTTTTTCTAAAATGAAAAAGAACAAAGTTAAAGTGGGTGGTGTTTATAACGGGACACTCTGTACATATGTCATTAACACTCAGCTTTCAATACGTATTTTAGGGTTATCCGATGGTTATTTATTCAGGAGGACTTTAACAAAGTGTTGATTAAAGTCCGACAAATCGGCTTTCAGTTCACTCAATTTGATAAGCTCTATGTTAGGTAAGATATTGCAATAGCTGAAAGTCACCAAAGGTAATCTTTATAAACTTCGTAAGGCCCTTAGTATAATGATTTCTTTTATACCATTTTATTGGATAAATTATGGTCAAATTCCCCTGTATTTTTATTCCCTTAATAGTAAGTCATTGCGTTTTTTTAGCCACAGTATAAGCAGCTACTACAACAAAACTATGCTCCAAACAAAGGGGCATTGTCAGAGAATAATTCGAATGTACCTAATCTATGTGCCCTTAAACCTGTCGGTTTCATATGTAATGAATAGTCTGTCTCCCACCGTGGAAAGATGGAATCCCACACTAAACAAAACGTCTTTATACAGGGATTATCCCTATCCATTATGGTATCCGTTTGATACCTCCCTATCTGATGGATATTACTGGTTGGGCTTTTTTTATCAGCCCTACGCTTTTTACTTTCTCATCAGCGGATTCTTTTGTAAGAGTTCACTCCAATAATGGAGTAGGTATTGAGGAAAGACAGTTTTAGGCGTGGATTGGTTGTGCATCTGCACAATAATACACTTGACCAGCTTCGTCGATGTACTGGGCGAAGCTTTTAAACATGTAGATGCAGATATTAAAGAGACTATGGAAACAATGAAAATTAAAGAAGTGCGACTAAAAGTGTGCTTTCAACAACTGCAAGACGTTTACGAGTAAGATAATTTTTAATAATCCTTTTTTTCAAATTTTATATATAAATTTTTGATCAAGGTGTGCTACCGCTCTCAATAACATCTTCTCATCCCAGCTTTTAATTCAAGAGCTTTGCATGGCTGGCGTGGTTTGTTGCTGTGTGTACAAAGTTACTTCGGTAAGTGACGTCCCACACCAAATTTTTTATATCTTAATTTCTTAATTTTTACTCTTTTTATTTTTGTTTTATTAATTATTATGTATTGTATACATATTTCGAATACTAATTTCGAATAGGATACAACTACCGTTGAAGCTGGTTACCTATCATCCATGGTTGCTGCAGCGTTCATAGAATTATTCACAGTTTCTTGGTTTAATCAAAAGTTCACAACAGAAGTAGGTCTAGAAATACTAATACGACCCTTAATCGATCTTCGATGTAAAACCTTTGCCTTGCAGGTTTTCAACCTCCTTCCCATAATTTACGACCTGGACTGGTTAAGTTATAGCGTAAACGTTAGAAAGATGTTAGTTTTCCTTATAGCTCGCATTCAGAAGCCATTTTTCTTCACAATGGGTTTGGGATTTAAGCTCGACTTGGCAGTTTTTATAACGGTAAGATTTCTCGCTAATTATCTAACAATTATTTGAGTTTTTCTTTTCAGATGATCAGAACTTCGTATTCTTTATTTACGCTAATAAATCAGTCGGCGAAGCCTAATGTGGATTAAAATATAGCAGTTATCACTTAACTACATACGAAGTTTTTCGTCAGTTTCTAGTGCTTGTTCTAGTAGCTAGTGCATTTTACATTATAAAATTAAAGTAATCAATGATGTTGAATGAATTTACCCGGTGTTTTTGATCACCGTTATCGAGCGCCATCTAATGGTCAAAAATTTTCGTCAATTTGAAGTTCGGACGAATATCCTCAATCTCCAAGGTCTACGAGTACGCTCGAGGAGCTTTAGCGTTTTCGCCTTTCGAATGGCGGCTTCTACACCCATACTTTGTTTTTCCAATCCAAATTGAAAGATGGGAATGCTCTCACAGAGCCCTTGAAACGCTTTACAAAATTTGTCCACCATGTTTTTTTCAAAATAACATTGGGTCTTAAGAGCAAAAGCATTAAAATGTTTTTTTTGCAGAAGAATGATGAACTCCCTACCAATCCAAGACACCATTAGGCGTAAGTAGGAATTTTTTGATATATCACAAATTTCCCCTAACTCCGTTTTTGAAATTCAGCTAGTTTTTTAATATCCCGCAAGTTTTGTATGATGACAAATATTCCGAGGCAGAGACCTTTTGTTAGTAGACCCCAAGATCGCCATACGTCACAGAACAGACCCTGTTTCCATCTCTTTCTACACTAGAGCTTCTGATCAGGTTATCTCCCTTGTGGCTTGCAACACTCTTTTCTATTATTAAAATGAAGATCCAAGCACGTACATAACGCTTATGACATCGTTGATTGGCGGAGTGTCATAACAAAAATACAATAAACGGATTTCTTGAAGACTAAACGAGTTACGTCGTTGATGTTTTGGCAACAAGTTGTATCGCCATGTTGACGTCTACTAATAGAAGATCTCTGCTCCGAGTTCTACGGGTACGCCCGAACCGCTTAAGCGTTTTCCTGGTGGTGATTCTGGGGGTCTGAAAGCATTCTCATCGTTTGTTGTCTCAGTAGGAATCAACGAGCCGTAAAATTATTACTATTGTCGCGCAGTGTCCCCCCCGCTAATGATAATAATCGTATTCGTTTAATCGGTGGTTGCGTGGGGGCGGCTGTGCTCGCGGCTGCTGCTGCTGCTGTTGCCGTTGCCGCCGTGTCTGCGGAGATTCGACTACGTGGATGTTCTAAGTCCAACGTATCTTCCTGCACCAAATCTCCCCTACCACGCTGCAAGGGGGACCTAACTCTTGGAAAGGATCTATCGTCCCTTAGGTCGCTGATTTAAATAATATAAAATTTAATATTTTCTGGGAATGCCAGCAAGGTTTTATTGTTTAAGCCAAAACCTGCAAAACGCCAAAAAAGAAAAAAAAAAGTAATTGAATACTAATTAAGGGAAAAAAAATTAAAAAAGATAATTCTTAGTTTTCTCCAGAATCTGAAATAAAATAGCGGCGGACGTGAACTTTTCGCGATAAGCACAGTGGTCCCCAGAAACGTGTTTGACGGGTACACGATTTCTTACTAAATTGGAAAAACACAACAAAGAAAACTAAACTAACGACGCAGTGAAGAAGAGGAAAGAATTCTGCCGGTAGCTGGGATCCTCGATATTATGGTGAACAAAAAACTCCTATAATATACTAAAAGTTTCGACTTCTACAACTTCTCTACAAATAATTAATTGCCGGTAGTCTCCTGCGTCTGCAAAGTATCCGCTATCTGCAAGAAAATGGCCTATTCAGGAAAAGGGCAGAGGTGGGTTGACACTATATGGCACAACCGAAAAAACACTCCACGAAACTTTTCGGAGGCGAGCAATAGCCGAATTAATTGTTGTGGCACTAATTAAAAATACAAATAATTAGCGCGGTGGACTAAAACGGGATTCAAAAAATTACGGCAAAAAATTACGAATTGGCGATAATCAGAACGGCGGAGCCAAGGACTTTTCTCGCGGTAAAATTCGAACTTTCCCGTCTTCCCGGTTGGATCGTCGTTTCTAGATCGTAACTCTATTGAGTTCAAAACGCGTCTCTCTTCTTCGAGTGTCGAAGATAGTCTCTCTTTCGCCACCCCCTCGGTACCTCTCGGCCCCGAAAGGGTACTGCCGAAAAAATCGATACCACTCTGACCAGTGGCGATTATATGGCGCTTCAGACAGCGCGGGCATAAATTCAGAAAATGAGCTTTTCTGGAAAATGTGCTGGAAAAAGAAAATTGAAAATTAGATCATTAGATGGAATAAATTATGCTCTTTAAAATGACACCTCACATGACATAGTTTAATTTACAATTAAAGCTTTTTATTGAAATTTCCTGGCTCAGTCAATTAAGACATTAATTGCAAAAACAAAAAATAAAAAATATTGCAACCACATGTGCATTTAGGGCCTCATGGGTCTGGTTTATTTAGAAAACCGAAAAATAGAAAAAACTTCCATAAGGTTAAAGCTTAAAAGCTCCGAAAAGTGGCTTACAAAGGTGCCATGCTTCCACACATGAACTCATATGCAAACAGAGAGGTCAGTTTGCATAACACTATTAAATAGGGATGTGATTTCACCGGGTGCATTTGTTTACACCGACATTTGGAGAATATGCACCCTTATTGCACCCGGTTCATTCAATTCGCAGCGTTGCCTTTTCAACTTAAGTTACCACGTTGCCATATTGTTATATGTCATATGTCATAATATGTATTTTTGCATTTTCTACATTAACTACAATCTACAAGTCACGCGCATGGGTATTTTTAATTTTTATTATATATTTTACTGCTCAGGAACTGAAATAAACTTTTATAAAACTTTTAACCACCTGATTTTATAAAAAAAAACTCTCTTTTTGAAAGAATATCATAAGAAAAAAAAAGGATATAATATTGCTTTAATTGCTGAGTTTTTCTTTCTATCTTGAGTATGTTATTAGAGCTAAGAGTTAAACAAAATTTAACGAACATATTCATAACAAAAATTACTTACACTGTTTGGACTTGGGATCAAATACCTTAATTTGGACGAGAACGGAGAAATACAGTAGTACTTTATAGTTTACACCAAGTAGGAACAACAAATAACGGTTCTGCTTTTGCAGGATGCAGGATACCGTAATAGGGAATAATTTATTAACACACATTTATTTATGTAATTCGTATATTATTTAGTATGTGTTTATAAAAAAATATATATTTTGTTTTATGAAATATGAAGTTGACAGATGACATTTGTTGACTGATGACATTTGACAGATCGAGATTCATTTGACGATTCTGACATATTCGGAATGCACCGGGTGTAAACACAATATGCACCGTTCATAAACACCGCACCCGGTACAATCATATGCACCGGGTACAATGAAGATCACAACCCTACTATTAAACCATATAATTATTATGGATTCTGCTTTATGCTGTAAATGTAGTCCGAAAAACTTACTCGCGTGTCCTATTGGTTAAAAATCAATACGGAATTGTCAATTAATGGGGTCAGCTGATTTTCAACTAAGACCATATTAAGTGGCTCTATAGTGCACTAAGGCTTGATTATACCAGTCACCCTCAAAGTCAGGTTCAGCTAAACTCGACTGGTACTTGAACTCGCCCATAAGAAAAGCACTGCTGTCAGCAAATGTCACAAATGAAATTAATTTGACAGCAATGCGATTCTTATGGAAGGGTTCAGGTACCAGTCGAGTTTAGCTGAACCCGACTTTGAGGGTGACTTGTACAATCTGGCCTAAGACTATCCCTTTTTAGTGATACTTTGTCAATAAGAATATAAACATGGCAATTACTCAGAGTTTCTCAAACTTAAGGAACTGCACTTTTTAATGTTACGCTCATGTTATATTCAACTGTTAATTATATGATTAAAACACGGTAGCTAGTTCCGCGTTTTCGCCTACTTTTGGACTTAGTAATAGCTATATTACAGGTATTTTATCAAAAAAATCATAAGCTTGATGACTTTTTCTTTCTTTTCAACGTTTCAACAACAAAAGAAAACGATACCATGTTATGGCCACACTCTAGAGCGGTCTTAGAGTATACTCGGTCTTTGTTTTCTCAATAAAAAAAAAGGATAGCATGACTATAAGGGCGGTCTATATATGCTGCCCGAAAATGCTGTAAGAAATATACGATACCCCTTCAAGTTTTCTAACAAGAATACACTACTATAATTAAAAGGTCTATCCCTAGTATTCCTCTGTTATTCATCCCTAGCGATCAAAAACCATAATCAAAGTTTCGTCTGATATTTTGCTAACTTGGTCGGCCATATTGCCTTGAGGGGCTACAATGTCAAATGACGTAATTCTGTGCCACTTTCCATCTTGTTGAATGAGAAGCTCGGAACAGGCTCCGAATCGTGAAGTTTGTTTTTATATCTTTCCAACACCGCGGTTCTTAATTGAAACGATCCAAATTTCCGCCCAACTTTTGACTATAAAAGCTGCTAGAATAATTTAAATCCGTATGGAGTTACCGCCTCGGACTCCTTGACATTCAAATCCATTACTTATTAGAATTGAAAAGCGTCTCTGCTGAAATGTTTAATTGATACCATCGACCGTCAAACCAGATAGACTCAGTGAGTCAATCATAAAATGTCAGGTTTGTTTACTTCCAACATGCATATGGATCACAGGGGGCGCGCGTCGCGAGTGGAATGAAAAAATGGCCGCCGAGTCGGGTAATCGGTGAAAACATGATACATGCACTTACCTGTGATACGAAAGATTTCTGTCCCATTTTCATAATTAGAAGTCTTACATATGCCACAATATCCCACCATAATGATAAAAACACGTTTTGACGTTTGGTGGTTGACATCAGTTCAATGAGGTTGACACACATATTGAATTGACAACACTGTTGCCAATTCGTCAATTAAGAAGCTTTTCTACACAACATACGGGTTGTGTAGTTGGACCACGAGAGCGGGCAACATCGCACCGAACCTTTAGAAATGATGCCACACAAAATTTTGTAAATAAAGGACTCTAGTTAATTCTTCCTCTGTGATTATAATATTGTCAAGTAATTGTCAAACTGTCAATGCTAATAATAGTGTTTTCGGAGGGCCGCTCTAGAGTGCCAAAAGAATATTTAAATTTTTTAATTCTCAGTTCTCAGAACTGAGAAATCAAAAGACGGAAAATAAACGGTGTCTTGCTTAGTCCATAATTAGGCAAAAACGCGGAATTAGATCGCGTGTTCTATTGGTTGTCAAACTGTCAAATATTAGGGTCAGTTGATTTTCAACCAATAAAATGCGCGAACCAGTTCTCCTTAACGCTATCAGTAAAAAAGTACGCAGCTAAAGTACGGTCACCACCTGGGGGCGCCACTATCGCTGGCGCGCATTAATAAAAGAGTGGTCACCAGATAACAAGCACTTATTTTGAATCGTTAATAGACTAGTCCGTAGTCCGTCTTTCCTACTTCCTACTATTTACTTCAATGAACTAGTATATATTACTATATACCGGGTGTCCAGCACAACCCTGGACATAGGAGATTAACATGGGAAATCGGTTGACTTGTAAGAGTAAAGTTGTAGAGCGTATGACCAGCTATCATCCTCTAATTTTTTCAATACCCCAGTTTTGGCCGTTTTTTGGAAAAACGCCTCGAAAAGTGCAAAAATTTGAATTTGGCGCGTCACCCTCGCCATGTATGTGCAGTGTCGCCAACATATTTTCACTAGATAATCACGTTAATTACTACATGATAGTCCCTCAAAATAAATAAGAAAGAAAAATTATCGGCTCTAACATAAGAAATTATTATGTTGGCGACACTGCACATGCATGGCGGGGGTGACGCGCCAAATTCAAATTCTTGCAATTTTCGAGGCATTTTTCCAAAAAACAGCCAAAACTGAAGTATTGAAAAAATTTCAGGATGATAGTTGACCATAAGCTCTACAACTTTACTCTTAAAAGTTTTTCAATCAAATCAACCGTACAGGCGCAAAAAAATAAAAACCGATTTCCCATGTTAATCTCCTATGTTCAGGGTTCTGCTGGACACCCGGTATAATATTTGGAGATACCTTCGTGCTCTAGAATCTTGGCCCTTTTTTTATCAATGAGGTTTGTGGGACACACACATATGGCGTCACAATATACAGGAAGTGACTGTGATTCGCCAATTGAAAAAATTGGAACAAATTTTAGAAAAATGTCAATAATTGTTTGCTAAATCCAGTTCTACAGTGCATTTCAAATATATGTTCGTTCTGTAAACTGAGAAATTCACATATAAATGATATATTTACATAACTGTGTTGTGGTATCGCTTCCTTCTCGAAGTAGTTGGTTGCAGGTGTAGGAGAAAAAATAAAAAACCCCTCTACGTTTTTGTAGAAATTATGCTGACGTTTCGACGTTTATTTTGACATCTTTCTCAAGGCTATTCTACATAAGGTGCAGAAGTATTTATCATCATTGAGGTGTAGGAAATAATCCATCGGTCACATAACTGAGGGAAAACAAACCAAAAGAAATCATCTCGGTCCCAACAAGCACCCCAATCAATAAAACAGGCGTTCACTCAAACATTAACTGAGTTTTAACTGAGTTTCAAGAATTTTCTGTGTTTATTCGGAAATGATGAATAAGATTTGACAATTCACTGTCGATTGTTCTTTTAGGATTATATATCTGCATTATGTTATGCACACTAACCTCTCTGTTTGCATATTTTCGTCGAGGTTAATTTTTGGGATTTTTGTTAATTTTTGGGACAGGCACTTTCACAATTTCTTGGGAATTCCGGCCATAAAACATGAAACCCTACAATTGCCCTTCTTCTTTACCCGGCAAAGTCGCCCTTTTAATGGTTTATGGTCCTTGAAAGAATTTCAGACCTGTACGTGACCCGAACAATAGTTTAGTAATTAAAGCGATTTTGCGAATATCATTAATTGGAATTAAAATCTTATTCTCTCATCAGATAGAGCTTTTAATCTTTTGAATCTAGATTCGAGCAATTTATGTCTTAAATGACTGGGCCAGGATACTTGTTTAAATAAAAAGCTTTAATTGTCAATTAAACTATGTCACGTGTGTGAGGTATCATTTTAAAGAGCATCATTTACTCTGTCCAATGATCACATTTTCAATTTTCTTCTACCAGCAGATCTTCCAGAAAACTGGTCAGGGTGGTATCGATTTTTTCTGCAGTACCCGGGGATGAGAAGTACCGAGGGGGTGGTAGAGAGTATCTTTGAAACTCGAAAAAGAGAGACGCGCTTTGAACTAGAGAGAGTGAATACCTAACCGGGACGACGAAAAAGTTCGAATTTTACCGCGAGAAAAGTCAGTCCTTGGCTCCGCCGTTCTGATTATTGCCAATTCGTATTTTTTTCGCTTTTGAATCCCGTTTTAGTCCGCCGCGCTAATTATTTGTGTTTTTAATTAGTGCTAAAACAATTACATTGCTTATTGTCCGCCTACGAAATGTTTTGTGCAATGTTTTTTCGGTTGTGCCATATAGTGTCAACCCATCTCTACCCTTTTCCTAAATAGGCCATTTTCTTGCAGATAGCTGATCCCTTGCAGACGCAGAGGAGACTACCGGCAATTAAGTATTTGTTGAGTAGTTGTAGAAGTTGAAACCTTTAGTATATATATTATAGTAGTGTTTTGCTCTCCATAATATCGAGGATCCCAGATACCTGGCAGAATTCTTTTCTCTTCTACACTGCGTCGTTAGTTTAGTTTTCTTTGTTGTTGTTTTTCAATTTTAGTAAGAAATCGTGTACCCGTCAAGCACGTTTCTGGGGACCTCTGAGCTTTTCGCGAAAAGTTCACGTCCGCCGCTATTTTATTTCAGATTCTGGAGAAAACTGAAAATTGTCTTTTTTGATTTTATTTTAAATTAATTAGTATTTAATTACTTTTTTTTTGGCATTTTGCAGGTTTTGCGTTAAACAATAAAACCTTGTTGGCATCCCCAAACTATTAAATTTTACGTTATTTAAATTAGCGACCTCAGGGACAACAAAATATATAGATCATTTCCAAGAGTTGGGTCCCCCTTGCAGCGCGGTAACGGAGATTTGGCGCACAAAGATACGTTGGACTTAGAACATCCACGTAGTCGAATCTCCGCAGACACGGCGGTGACGGCAACACGGCAGCAGCCGCGAACACAGCCGCCCCCACGCAACCACCGATTAATATTATTAGTGGGGGGGGGGGAGGGGGGCACTACGCGCTACAATTAAAACAATATTATCCGGTTGATATTCCGATTTTAGTAACATTATCTTTACCCTAACATAACTTATAATCATACATAAATACATTAAAATATAAAACAATATTACAAACGGCAACATCGCAACCTGTTTTAAGGTTTTCTTCAGTACTTCAGCTACAAAACTATATATTCTGTTTTGGAGCTTTTGGCCTAGAAGACAATTTAGCAATATGCTATGAATATATATGAAAGCAAACAGGAAACTTCATGATAAGGATTAAGTTTTTAGTTTCATCTGAAAATTTATTAGGTTGGTCCGCCATATTGTCCTGAGGTGCATTTGTCAAATCCTAGCATGATCAATCGGCAACGTTGCGTGACGTTTGACTTATATCAATTTTGACATTGACAATATTGACATGGACATATTATTGGAATTTTGGAATTAAATATTTATTTTATTTTATAAATTATTATTACTACTTTTTTAACAAAACTTACATTTGAACATAATAATATCACTAACAAATAGTCGGAAACGTATGGTGTATTCTACCCAACAGTTGTTAACAAAAAACGAAATAAACCACTCTATTTGAGGTTAACACTGGTAAGTACAGTTTTTGTTTACCTCCCACCCACCTACATCCTCAATAATAATAATCAATATTATTATTATTATTATACTCATTTTTGTAGAGATTTGACACTGGAATTTATTACATGAAAACCCATGATTGTTTCTCCACAATGACTATGCAGCATTTTTATCATCATGAGAAACAGAGAGTAGAGATCTAAAAGATCCCATTTACTTCCAAAACCAATTTCCAGGACAAAAATGAAGGGATCTTACGACTATGAGAGTTTGTGTGACACCCCCAAACAAAGATGCTTCAGTCTACGTTCTTCCTTGTATTTTCTCTCTATTGGCCGATTGTTGGCTATCTTATTCACAGTCATTGTCATAGTATTCGTCCTGATTCTCTGCAAAGCTTATATTAAATTTGTTTTACTGTGGCTAGAGAAACAGGACAGTTTTATTGTAGCTGGTACTATCTGTGTGCTGTTTATATTAGTGTCTTTACCTATTAGTGTGGGTTACATAGTTTTAGTCTTGGCATCAGGATACTTGTTTGGGGTGGCTCATGGCTTGCTGTTAGGTAAGTTATGTATACAAAAATTTGGCCCTTTAAGGAGTTTTTGCAACAATAATTTGAGCAGAGTTTAGAATAACCCTTCGGCGGTCGCATGTATTTAACTTACATCAACGATCGCGCTGTGGTACTGAGTGCTGCAATTCAAAACTCAAGATTATGACATGATACTACTAATAAATGAAGTTATTCTTAATCACTGTACCATTTTTATTGAATTGTATTGAACATAGCATAACAAAAACAAAAATTTATAACACTAATTTCAGAAAAAAAAACAAACTAATTCTAGAACATTTCTCAGCTTAGTCTTCATCCATTGGCGGATACAAACAAGTACTACATCTCACGTTTTTAGCAATATGTTTTTTACAAACAAACCTTTCACATGTATCATACGAAACTGTTGTTTCATTGTTTTTTCTGCACACTACAAATATGGCATCACTCACTCCGATTTTGACATCCTCAGTAAAATGTATCTTCTGGAAGTCGATACTGGGGTAAGAAGAGACTCCTGGAATTTTTTTGATTTTAGTTCGGTCTTTCATATGATCCTCCATTATGTTCAGTTCTTGTTAAAAAAAAAAAAATTTTCTTCTCTGTGGTGGGTATTGTGCAGATCCTTGTCGCTTAATGGTCTTTTTTCTGGCCCTGAATAACTAAATAAAATCAAAGCACACTCTCAAAATAGAATTCCATAAAATAAAATCAAATAAAACATTTTACAAACAAAAAAATAACATACTTACATAACCAGTCGCGTTATGGTACGGAATGCCGCAAACGAACACCTGCCACTTTGACGCCTCGATTAGCACTAACCAACATCGAGACTGGATGTTTATTGAGGTTAGCCGATTTATACCTAATACCCTAAGTGACACTGGCGAAAAGTAAACTTTGGTGAAAATATTCTCATAAATGTAAAAAGGCGGCATAGAGTGCCGCCGCGCGACCGCCGAAGGGTTAGTTATTGACAAAGTAAGCTTCTTTGGATTATCTAAAAATATATTTATTATATATATAGAATATATTCATTTTATTTCAGTGGTTTGTGGAGCCAACATTGGACTGTTTATAGCCCACAACATTTTGAAATTCGTGGGACATCATCCTTCCATTTATAAATTGACCCGCAACGACATGGCTGTTGCCATAATGCAGGTGATCTCTGGCCCGTTATGCTTTAAAATCGTTTTCTGCTCAAGACTGACACCCATTCCATTTGGACTACAGAATACTATATTTGCAGTAGGTAACATGATCATATCCTAAAACTTAGCCAGTTGTGCTCATTTGGCCATGATGTTTTGGCTCCGATTGGCACCTACCTGACATGTAAATCCTCAACTGAAACTTAAAATTGATATCTATTTTTGCTAAAAATTTCAATAACTTTGAAAAAGATAAGTAATAATAAACTTTTTTCAGTTAAGTAATGTTAGTGCCAAAGTCTACCATGTGGCTTCACTTTTCGGACTCTTCCCCGCCCAATTTGTGGCTGTTTATGTGGGATCTACTCTCAGATCTATGCAAGATGTTTTAGAGAATAATCATATATCCTCGACTACTTACTTTTTTGCAGCTATTCAGGTAAGCACCCATATCTAAGAAACATAAGGTAGTTTAAAAGTACTGTTAGGGGATACGGCGTCCAATAATTTATCAATTAACTACACACTTTTATTTACTTTTAACTAACTTTACTTTAAAAATAAAAATGGCGCCGACGAACCTCGTCGGTTCGCAAGGCGACAAGATTTTTTGCAAATCGTGTAAAAGAGGTACCGCTAGTGACGTAAAATGTGAACATTGTGAAGCAGCTTTTCACCCTGCGTGTGCGGTGCGGGTTAAGGGAATGAAAGTTGTTTCATATAACACACTTAGGTGCCCCGAATGCATTCAGGATGCCGATGATGTGTGCGCCGATACATCGGATTTTGAGCAATTAAGGTTAGTAAATCAATCCTTAAAAGACTCAAATGAAACACTGAATCAAGTAATTCTACGGCTAATGGCCTCACATGAGCAATTTCAAGAACAATTCCAAGAAATAAACAATAAATTAGATATTCTAACCTCCAATATTTTGGCGGGTAAAACAGCACCTGTCCGATCGGATTCATCGGCGCAGACTTGGGCCGAGGTAGTCCAAAGTGATAGCCTTGGGCTGTTTACAAAAGGCCGGCCAGAGGCTCGATCGAACGCCACATCAGATAACGATGCTTCACAAAAAACAACACCTGACACCCAGTTGCAAACAAACAACAATGCAGGGCATTCCATACAAACTACCCAATATTTACAAACAGATAACTCACTTGGGTGTACTAATGATCAGACAAAAAATGGTTTATCAACACCTGGTGATATTACTAACAATGAGAATGGGAGTAATACAGACCAGCAGGGCTTTCAGAATCCGAAAAATCGCGGACCGCGACGTCCTCGCACAATTCCTCCACCCCCGCTGGAAGAGGGCAAACTTGTCCGGAAAATTCGCAAGGGAAATCCGCAACGTGGAACTAGGACGGCGAACGATTCCGAACTTGGCGCGTCAAACCTAGATAAGAAGATCTGGGTATTTATTTCCAGAGTCAAAGCGACTGTTACTGAAAGTATCATAACGGACTATATCGTCAAACATGCAGGAACTAGTGCAGAAGATGTTTCTGTTAAACAGTGCGTCCCAAAATCCTACCGTGGTACAAAGCTTAGATTTATGATCGGAGTTAAACCGGAACTTAAAGATACAATTTATAATAGTGATTTCTGGCCGGCGAGCGTTTCTTTTGAGCGATTTAATTTCTCTCTTGGCCGGAATTTGTTAGACAATTTCGACAGAGTGCCCAAGTACTCCGCTAAAATTAGGAAAAAATACTCCTGATAACCAGTCACGACGTATTGGTGAGTGCAACTTGTTCCATATTAACATTCAGAGTCTCAATAATAAAATACTTGAAGTTGAACTGCTGTTGGGAACCCGGTTTCCCGAATTATTGGCTTCAGGAATCTGATTTGAATAGGATACACTTACAGAATTATGCTCTTGCCTGCTCTAGTTCCCGAGTGGCGTCCAGAGGCGGTGGAACAGCAATTTTTGCAACTCTTGATTCCAAAATTCGAGAATTTGTTATAGACTTATTATCTATTGAAAAAGACTTCGAATATTGCATATCCGAGTACACTAACAAAAATAGTAATAAGAAAACTATAATTTATTGTACTTATAGATCCCCTTCGGGTAATTTCGATGTATTCTTAAGTAAGTTGTGTGAGTTACTAGATAAGACATACAACACCAACAAATTCATCATTGTTTGTGGTGATTTTAATGTTAACTTTTTAAATCTTGATGACGCTGCAAATTCAGTAATTGAGTTGTTTCTTGCTTATGGCCTGAAACCACACGTAAATGGTGTTACAAGACTAGGTAGAAATTCTGCAACGCAAATTGATAATATTTTCTCCAACTTCAAAGACGAGGACCTAGAATGTGAAATTATTATTTCTGATATCTCTGATCATTATGGTCAGCATTTGTCTCTCAGGACTCCGTTTTTGGAAGAGGCCGCGGTTTGTTTCAAGTGACGTTTTTTCACCACTGATAATATTACGAGGTTCGTTGGCTGCCTAGCGGCTGAATCTTGGACTGACGTAGCTGAGTCCGTCGGTGCCGATCAGAAATACACGACATTTTCAAATATTTCTCACTATTATTTCGATATCGCTTTTTCCTTAGAATGGTCTAGGGTGAAGTCCAGAACCGACACCTGGGTGACAACTGAAATAAAACTATATTCTAGTTACATTAAGGACTGGTACGTTTGGTACAAGCAGACAAACTCTCCCATTGTTCATGAACGATACAAGGATGAAAGAAAAATCTACAGACAATATCTCTCCAACTACAAAAAATCAATTAACGATAATAAAATATTGAATTCAAAAAATAGAGCCAAAACGGCTTGGGCGCTACTTAACACGCAGTCAGGAAATAGAAACACATGTCAGCAGATTGTTTTGAGTTCTTATTCAGGTGATATCATTAGCGACCCTAAGCTGATTGCGTATAGCTTCTGTGAACAATTCCGTAACGACACAAGTATACAGCCTGACCATATCCCACCTTGCAATGGATATTGTATTGATAGTATTTTTCTGTTTCCTACCGATGAACAAGAGATTTTCGAAATTATCAGGAATCTTCCGCATAAATTTTCGTCAGGCTTGGATGAAGTCCCCTCCTTTGTCTTGAGGCATGTCGCGCTGCACATAAGCAAGCCACTTAGTCACATCATAAATTGTTGCTTTCAAACAGGAATCTTTCCTAGAGACCTTAAAAGAGCCAAAGTGGTGCCGGCCTTCAAGAAGGGTGATCGTCGGGTGGTTGGCGACTACAGACCGGTCTCCATCCTGCCCTCTTCAAGGTGTTTGAAAGGGTTTTAAATCTTCGGATTGTCAAATTTTTGGAGGGTAGAATGTTGCTTAGTAATTGTGAGTTTGGGTTCAGATCGGGCAGATCCACCGAACAGGCTGTATATAGAGCTATTGAATTTATTGTTACGAATCTGGACCAGGGTAGGCGTGTTGCTGGACTGTTTTTTGATTTGTCCAAAGCCTTCGACACCATAAATCACGATATTTTGATGGCACGCTTGCATGGTTGTGGCTTACGCGGGTTGTGTGCTGACTTACTGAGGTCCTACCTTTCTGGTCGTGAGCAGTCCGTCTGCATCATGAGCAATGGTCGACCTCATTATTCCACCTCTACTGGCCTTGGTCGAGGTGTGTCCCAAGACTCTATCTTGGGGCCCACACTGTTCTTAGTATATGTTAATGGAATGACGAACGAAGTTTCTTCAGATATCCTTTGTCAGTATGCTGACGACACCTCCATTCTAATTGCCTCTCAATCAAAAGCTGACTTATCTGCTCGATGCAGAACTTCAACTCAAGAAATCAGTGATTGGAGCATCAACAATCATTTAAAATTAAATGCTGAAAAAACGGGATTGTTATGTTTCAGCAAACAACCTTGTACTGATGAGTCTCTTTATGTTGCTTTGAGTGGTAGATCTCTGCCTGTGCAGAACAATGTAAAGTCTCTAGGGGTCTCTGTGGACTCCTGTCTGAGCTGGGAAACTCACATCCGCATGTTAGAGTCTAGGTTAAATAGCTATTGTGGGTTAATCAGACGGCTTAAAGATCAGTTCACTGTGGACACTATTAGGTTATTCTATTTCTCCAACATTCAGGCAATAATAAGTTACGGTATACTATTTTGGGGATCGGGACGCACCCCAATGAATATCTTTAGAGCTCAAAAAAGAATTGTTCGGTGTATTTTTGGTCTGTGACCGACGGATTCATGTCGCCCTTATTTTTCTAAATTGGGAATACTTACCGTCCCTTCAATATTCTTTATGTCATTGGTAATGTTTGTCAGAAAAAACAGTGCATTATTCAGAAGGAACGCTGACGGGTACTCCCAAAATGTGTCAATTCTAACAAGAAATAGGGAAATGTTAAACATTCCTCGCCACCAAACTACTTTTTTCGAGAGAGGGCCCTCATATACGGCCATTAGAGCAACGTGTCAAGGCTCTTTTGCTTGAGAAAACTATTTATTCATTTCAATTTAATATTTATTTTGATTAATTCATTTTAGTAAGCTATAATGCTACTCTTGTTTGACGTTGCTGTGTCATATTTTGTGATCTTGTTGGCAATAAAGAATTTATTATTTATTATAACTATTACAACACAATTAAAACACAATTACTCTCTACTAACAATTCGCACTGTTCGCTTATTTCGCTTATTTACTACACTGCACTTTCTATTCGAGCCCATCTCTCTCAGCTCGCTGGTTTATATACCCGGCCTGAGCACACTCTCGCACTTTCGAGAACGGAGGCGACTGTTCCCGGTTCCAGTTTATTCTAGATGGATTCCCGGGGTCGCGGTCGGCGCTTTGGCCGGAATGTCTGTGGACCGACGGTCGGGCGTAACAGTACTTTTTGGTGTAATTCCGCTTTCTAATTAAGTTCAGTTGTTAATTTAGAAACTAATAGATTAGAGAGGTGTTTCAAGGAATGAGTTGAGATCTAAGAATAATTCTACACTGATAGAGTTATGTATAGGGTGGCCTAATTTGGGTGTTTTAAATGGGAAACTCCTAAACTAATAAAAATATTAAAAATAAAAAAGTCGATGCCGGTGCATTTTTTCGAGCTGAATTAATTGCCGCAAACAGAAATCCGCTATCGTCATTTGTTTTCTTGCAACTGATGAAAGTTCAATTTTTGCCATTTTCGAAAATACCTTGTAATTTTTTTATTAGTCTAGTTTGGTAAAAATGGTTTTTACATTATTAAGGCACTTTTATGAATAAATTCCAATGGTGATATTTGAATTTTTATAAACTTATTGTGTTTTGAGTTATAACATAAACTTCTATTTTTTTAAATACAACCTATAACTTCTTTCTACTTTGTTAGAAAGATAATTTTTTTCTCTTTAAAATGACATGTTATACATGTTAGGTTTTACTGTGAACTTATATACTTTATTTAAGAAAAACTCCTTTTTGGAAGAGTTGTCGATGACGCGTTAGTTCTTGTGTGAGTTAGTAAGTTATACTAATATGGCCTACCAAAACAGTACGTTCTCCCGACTCTCAGCGTCCGCTGACTAAATATCTAAGTTGCTGCCGTCGGCCGAACTTACCCAATAATTACACGTCTAACATGTTTTTTAAAACTTTGAATTTCCCTATTCGAACGACTACAACAGAAAGTTTTCTTGTTCTCTTATTATTTTTAAAATATTGGCATCATAATCATAACTTCATTTCAAAAATATTTTCAAGTTAGCAACAAATTTAAAGACGCAAAAACATAACTATTTGAATTTCAAAACTAAACAACACAACAATAACAAGTTCAATTCGACAACTATTTTAAATAATGTAAGAAATAGTAAACTACAAAAGGTGCTCAAAAGTTCCTCCGTTGTTATCAATACATAATTGAGACCTCCTGGAAACGCCTTAAATGGTATTTTGTATATGCAGATTTGAAATTGAATTTAAACAGTTGAAAAAATTGTTTTGTAACTGGTCCATGTTGTCATACATGTCCATCTTACAATTTGTCTTTTAAGTGACTCCAAAAGAAAAAATCGAGAATCTGGCGATCGCGGCGGCCACTTGATAGGCCCTTTATTTCCTATCCATTTGTTGCCAAAGTTTTCCGTAAAAAAAATTGAAATAATCCGTGAGTTTTGAGCGGGTGCGCCATCTTGTTGCAGAAAATAGGAATTTCTATCATTTAACGGAATCTCGTTCATAAAAGCATCAATAATGTGAGTGTCAATAATGTTTCTATACAAGGCTGAACTTGTATCATATATTAGAATATGCGAGTTTCCTATTGTTGAGCAATGCGCACCAAACACTAAAGCCAATACCGGATGTCTGGGACTTGATGAGGATTCTCGTCAGACCAGTGATGTACGTTATTTCTATTAAATATGCCTGCACTGCTAACAAACGTTTCATCTATCCAAATAACTTTTCATGAAATCTTAGATCTTCTTGTTGGCTTAAGTACCACCGACACCATATTAGTCTCTTTCCATGATCTTCGGGTGTTGTTTTCTCAATTTGTAGGGCTTAAATTTATTTTTCTTTAAAATGCCTTATGCCCTAGATCTTGAAACTCCACACTCTGATTCAATTTGCCTACTGGAAATTAAAGAATTTGCAACTACAGTTCCTACTACTGTTATGATTGCTGCTTCTTCATCCACACACATTATAGATTCTTTCGTCTTGGCGTGGAAAAAGACCCAAAGCTCGTTAAGTTATTCTTCAATCTTTTGAATGTAGTTTTATGAGGCTGCCTCTTCTCAGGAAAACGATTCCAGTAAGACTCAGATGCAGCGTCTGCTTTATAATTATTTTGAATTTAACACTCTAAAATGTCGTATTTTTAAAAAATTGAAATTATATTACACGTATTTATAAGGGTAAAACTTAATGAACGTTATTGAACTGTCTACGCTACGAGATTATCAAATTTATCTAACCGCGGAATATCGGCATTGACAGCTGCACAACAAGATGGCCGCGACATCGGCATCCGAGCGTCATCGCGTCATGGCCTAGTCCTCCAAAAAGGAGTTTTAAAGAGAAGAAAATTCTCTTTCTAGTAAAGTAGAGAGAAGTTATAGGTTGTATTAAAAAAAATTGAAGTTTATGTTATAACTCAAAAAACAATAATTTTATAAAAAGTCAAAAATTACCATTGGAATCTATTCAAAAAAGTGCATTTATAATGTAGAAACCATTTTTACCAAACTAGACTAATAAAAAAAGTACAGAGTATTTTCGAAAATTGCAAAAATTGAACTTTTATCAATTGCAACAAAACAAAAGACGCTAGCATATTTCTTTTTACGGCAATGAATTCAACTCGAAAAAATACCGCGTGATCGACCTTTTCATTTTTAATATTCTTATTAGTTTAGGAGTTTCCCATTTAAAACACCCAAATTAGGCCACCCTGTACATTTTTTATTATGCTTTTCAGTTAATATGTGGAGTAGCCTTAATAATATGGATTGGCAGCAGGGCAAGAAGTGAACTGCTCAAGGCGCTAGCCGAAGCCGAAAACGCTTCCTCCAAGTCATCTTCCTACTCTCTAGTGTGATATTTTTGTATGATATATTACCCGCTAAAGATGAATTCTTAAAAGCTTTTATTCAGCAATTTTCGGATGTATTGTTTTCGTCCCTTAAATCGGAGTGTCTGCTGAATATTGTCTGTAAAATCTGTGAAACAGTCCTGTGACATCTTTTTAATGAGGGCATTACACTGGCATTACATTTAAAATAGTTATTTAGCTCAATGCATTACCTCTGTATTTATTTTTACTAGTGTTAGAATTTTAGAAAGTTATTAATATCATCATGATTTGAAAATGCATGTTAGACTGGTATTATAAAGTTTTTTCATCTTTTTTTTCGCGTTTTTAGGGTTGAATATTACATGATAATTAATCGATAATAATTAATCGATCGTTCTGTACCCAATATAAATATGTGTCTAACTGATGAGAGTGCAAATATGGACAATTATACAAAATACGAAGACCAAATATATAGTATAATAGTCAATGTCTAAGTCAAGATCTGTTGTTTTATAAGTTATTATTTTGTTTATAATATAAAAGGTAATATTTTCGAATTGAATAAAATAGTATTGTATTGTATTGTACCTATTCAATGTGAGTGGACTTATACAGTCCTCCCCCACCGCGACCTGCGGTCTATTGTGGCTCGCTCAAAGAGTTACCAGCAAGGGTTGCGCCTGCTAGCTCCACTAGTTGTCACTCGTTATGCCCAGACCATCAACGAATCTGATGAGTCCGGATAGTTTCTCCCACCAGGACTTGGCATTGCTCCATTTCTGGAGTTTACCCTTGACCAGAGAGTATGGGACTCTGTGTGGTTAGCGAGACATGTGCCGCTGCCACATCTCTAGTGCAGAACTCTTAAGTAAAAAGAATGAGAGATCGTTCCTTATAAGAATAGCTGCTCTTGGTTTACCATCCCAATGGCACGCAATAATCTTGTGGTCGCTTAAGCCAGATACTCGACCCGTGTTAGAGGTCCATGGTTCCTGGATGAGGATTATCTCCACATTATCCGGCTCTGTATACATTGGCACCACAAAGCGCAGGGTCAACACGAGGATCGCGGAACACAAAAGGAGTTGCAGGCTGGGACAAACGCAAAAGTCAGCAGTAGCGGAGCACGCTCTCTCTGAAGGTCACAACATCCTTTTTAATGAGGTGTATATCCTACATTAATCACAGCGCTACTATCCGAGACTAACGAGGGAAGCCATTGAGATCTTTAAACACAAAAACAATTTCAACAGGAAGGAGGAAATTACATTTCTAAATGCAGACTGGAAGCGAGTTCTGCGACATACGTCGAGCGCGTCGAAACCCCGCGCCACCACCCCCACCCCGGCCCCACCACTGCGACGCGACGGCGGCGGTACGAATACCACGGAGCATGCTACAGTCGAATCAGTCATCGTCGGGAAGCAAGGGAGATCACTTCGCCCACTGCCTCATCGCCTTTGATAAAGTCTGCCGCAGTAGTAGACGAAAGGTGAGGAAGCAATTCCATTGGATCACGGCTTTATAGCCCGGAAAACACTTTAGATAGTATTATGACCGGCCGTGAAAGCCTTCACAGTCTGATATCTCCACATTAGTTTCCCTGAACCTCTTCCCTAAATGGTATGTAAGTCTGCTCTCGCATTCTGAATGTAGACCTGTAGAAATGTGGGGTCTTACCTGCCATCCTACGGCTCCTTTTTTGATACAGGTTTGGCGTCTTTCGTCTCCACCTTCTCCCGATTTTTTCCTGGTTTAGGCCGTTTAGGAATGTATTAGCCCTTCCCTTTATACTGCGCCTGCCCATCAGGTGTATTGGGTTTGTGGCCGTTCCCCAAAGTGTCTGAAACCTTGGATGTTTGGCCGGCTTTGGCTCTGGACACACCAGAGCAGCCAAGCTTATCCAGCCCCTCCATTTGTACGTCAGCGGAGGGTGGTTTGCCAGAGTCATCTTTTTCCGCGTGGCTCTTGCCCGTGGTTTGTCCGTCTTGCTTCGGTTTTGGAAGGATTCAATTCCGCTACAAACCGAAGCAAGACGTACAAACCACGGGCAAGCTTATCCAGCCCCTCCATTTGTACGTCAGCGGAGGGTGGTTTGCCAGAGTCATCTTTTTCCGCGTGGCTCTTGCCCGTGGTTTGTCCGTCTTGCTTCGGTTTGTAGCGGAATTGAATCCTTCCAAAACCGAAGAAGGGTCTCAATTTCATGCCTGCTAGGACTGCGAGTGAGGCATCGTCGATGGCAAAGGTCCGGGACACGCACCCACGCGATATACCTAGGCGGGAAGGTGACGTCATTTTGACGTATTTCTTTGGTAAGCATTTGTGACCAATGACGTCGCAATAACGTCAATAATGACGGGCGTAAGTCACGGACCGATGGCGTTATTTTGCAACGTCAAACGACGTTACTTTGTGACGTCAAAAACACGTCACTTTGCGACATAAAACTGACGTTATTCTAGGCTGTTTGCTACAACCGGTTTCTTTTCGGGGTTATGTATTTTTGCCTACGTCAAAGAGTTAAAACACTTTTTTCTTACTACCTTTTTGACTTTGACTTGGTAACAAGAAATAATAAGCTCTAAAAGTTACACAAATTTAAAAAAAATTTACTCTAGTAACAGAAAATTTTTGCCTAAAAAAACACAAAATTTTTAAATTTGAAACAAAATTTTAAATTTTGACGTAATATCACAATTTTGGTCTGAAAGTTAAACACATTTTTTTGACTTTGAATATAGTAACTCGAAATTGTAAGTAGATAAACAAAGTGTTTATCGGGACAATTTCAAGGTCACAGGAACATCCATGAGCCTCCTAGATAACGCTAGACGAGGTTGCTAGGCGTTGACCTTGAACATCGCGCTCATGACCTTGAAAAGTGACCTTGAAAATCAGTTGACCTTGGAACTCAGTTGACCTTGGTCCACACACGGACATTCCACCTTGATACCCATGCTAAAATTTCCGAGGTTCATGCAAAACGCCTTGACGTTTTTCACATCGTTTAGGCTTGAGCGGGAAACGTGTCGCAGCAAGCCGAGCTACCTTGCCGACGAACGTGGCCTCGAAAATCGTCAGTCCACGCTAGTCACTGACCTTGTGACATAACTTTAAACGAACGCCTGGACGAGGTCATACTGTAAAATCAATCTCGAACCCATTCCGTCAGTGAGACAAACGACCATGTTTGCATCAAGCGACGGATCTACGTGCTAAAATTTCCGAGGCAGTAGAATATTCATACAAAACGCCATGACGCTTTTCAAGTACAAAGTTGCAGGTTTTGCATCGTTTAGCCTTGAGCTCGCGCTAGACAAAAAATATTCATACAAAACGCCTTGACTTTTGCGAAGGCTTTGCATTGTAATTCAGCGAGAGAGGAATTTCATGGCCACATGTGAGGTGAATCAATCCTTTGTTCAGTACGTGTTCACTGCTAAAGCTTTTACCTTGAGTTGAGCTCGCTTAACCATGAAAATCCTGGTAACCTTGAAAAGCGACAGTTGCGCGTAATCTTGAGCAGGCCTGCTGGCTCGATTCAGAGTCTCTCATTTATTAAGAGTACTAAGCGCCAAGCAATTTTCAAGTACACCTATTTAAGGCTTCCACGTACCTACACGACCCACAAACAAAACGCGAGGTGAATCAATCCTTTGTAACACTCAGATAAGAAAATCAGGCCATCGGAATTTGCTGACGTATTTTATACCACGTTTGAGAAATTTTCAACACTTTTAAAGCACTTGTTGTTAGTCTAAATGCAGCACTAGCTGCAAGAAATGTCCTAAAGTCCGGCACAATTTATAAAAACAAAATTATGAATACAAATTGAATAATATTAGTCGCAAAGTCGAAAAAAATATTTGAAATCCATACAATTCAAATGGTCTCACACTAGTGACCTTGGACCACGACTGTGACGTCACAGCTTCTGCTTCACGGCCTTATGGTCTAGGTGGCAGTGGCTCCGCCCACTGAACGTCAACTGACAGCTAAGATTTTCCGAAATGTAAACATTAACTTTAAAGCCTCAGACTAAGGAAAATCGGCTGAAAAGCGTGGAAAACTGTCTGGCCGGGGAAAATTTGAACATTTCTAGGAAGATTATTGGCAAAATGCCCAGTCCTCGAGGTCGTTTTCACAAAGACTGGTCAATTTGAAAATTTCGTGTAAGGATTTATGTAAAAAAAATTCTCCTAAATCAAAGACCCACTTTTTCGGATTTAGAGTTTTAACTCGAATGTAAAATGTAGACTAAATATAACTACCGGCCGTGACGTAAGCGATTAAAGATATCGCTGATATCTTTAAAACGATTAAAGTTAGAAAGCTGAAATTTGGTATGTGTCTTACTACACGGCTACATGGTGCCTGGCGACGTTTCGTTCGTTCAGTTTACTCCATCACCAGGCTTTTTAAATTACGTTTTAAGTTCGAGGAATATAGAAAAGGTTGTATTTAGGATACCATTGATGGTACATGGTTCAAATTTGGACGGTAAGTACCTAGGAGGGATTCATAAATTGTGATATAGCTGACTTAGCTAGCATAGCTTCAGAAGCTGAGTAACGTTAACATTTAGAGAACTGTTAGTGATACATGGTTCAACTTTGGATGTTGGGTGCCCATTGAGTGACCATGAATGGTAATATAGCTGACATAGCTATGTAGCTGACGGTAGCTAGGTTAAAGCTGTTTTATGAACCGATGGTGATATCGACTTGAAAATCGAATGGTAGGTTTCCCTTATGTAAATTTCGCTAAAAATTACATTTTTAAGAATGCAAGTAGGTCGCCGGGATCAGGCCGAGTTCGCGCCGCCAACATCGCAACTCGTATAAGAAATGCATTGGTCTCATGTATTTTAAATGGGAGGAATATAGAAAAGGTTGTATTTAGGGTACCATTGATGGTACGTGGTTCAAACTTGGGTGGTAGGTACCTACGGGGTTATCATAAATTATGATATAGCTGACTCAGCTATCATAGCTACAGAAGCTGAGTAACGTTGATATTTAGAGAACTGTTTATGATAAATGGGTCACTTTGGACGCTGGGTGCACATTGGGGTATCATGAATGGTAATATAGCTGACATAGCTATGTAGTTGACGGTAGCTAGGTTATAGCTGTTTTATGGACCGATGGTGATATCGACTTGAAAATCGAATGGTAGGTTTCCCTTATGTAAATTTCGCTAAAAATTACATTTTTAAGAATGCAAGTAGGTCGCCGGGATCAGGCCGAGTTCGCGCCGCCAACATCGCAACTCGTATAAGAAATGCATTTGGTCTCATGTATTTTAAATGGGAGGAATATAGAAAAGGTTATATTTAGGGTACCATTGATGGTACATGGTTCAAATTTTGATGGTAGGTACCTACGGGTTTATTATCAATTGTAATATAGCTGACTCAGCTATCATAGCTACAGAAGCTGAGTAAAGTTAATAATTAGAGAAATGTTAATGATACATGGTTCAACTTTGGATGCTGGGTGCCCATGGGAGTACCATGAATGGTATTATAGCTTACATAGCTATATAGCTGACAATAGCTAGGTTATAGCTGTTTTTTGAGCCGATGGTGATATCAAGTTGAAAATCGAATGGTAGGTTTTCCTTATGTAAAAGTCGCTAAAAATTACTTTTTTAAAAATTCAAGATGGCCGCCTAAAGAGTTTTGGTTTTTTGCCGATATCTCTGGAACGGTTCGAGCTAGAAATCTGAAATTTGGTATGTGGCTACTTTATGGGACGGGCTAGAGGTCTCTGAGGTCCATGTCCTGAGGTCCAAACCTGAACCATGTCCTTGCCGCGGGTACCAAAGGTTCAATTTTGGAATCTTTTTTAATCATTTGACACTTTTTTGCTACAACTTACTGACTGTTGCTAAAGGGCGCCGAAACCAAATATATCCGACGTTTCGACTTTACGCTTACCATAAGCCATCATCAGGGTATTCTCTTTTATTACAAATATTGCTTTATAAATGTGCCGCGCCCAAACAATCAGTTTTTCGTATATGACTGACAAAATAGCTTTAACGAAGCCCATTCGACTGGCACTAACTGTTCGATTTTATCGTTTCTGGGTTCCGAGATTTAACTGATTAAATTTCTCATTGATAGGTGTAGAGTGGCATTTGCCATTTTACAGCACAGCCATTTATGACAATAGAACAACCGTGACTCAATTAAGTGTGAGTTGGCTCAAATACTGCTCAAAACGTTAATTACTATTTCGCTAAGTTTAATAACAGTCTCATAGGAAGTGAAAAACTATTAAAATTTTGTAAAAATTACCTAATATTTTTTTTTGATCGAACATTACGTCAACTAAATAAAAAATCTTGAACGACAGATTAAGCAGGTATTTTGTGGTCGAGAATGCTCTATTCATCGGTGTCAATAGCATCGTTATACCATGTTTAGTTTTTGAATTATAGAGATATAAGTATTAAAATGTCGATAAAAAGTGGAAAAATTACGTTTAAGGCGCCATTTTGAAGGGGAAGGAAATTACTGAAAATTCCAGAATTGCAAATTTTTTACATATTTTTGTCCCCTCTTTCATATGAGACTATCTTTGATAAAATCTATGACAATCGATTTTGGCTGAAAATTTTCACGACTTACCCCCTTTGAAAATTTTGAAATTTTTACATTTTTCTGTTTATCTTGGAAACGGTACGGTTTTTCGATATGTAAGTGAATATGATGTATGAAGAGGTCATCAAGGGCTATCAGATGCATGTATCAGAAAGAAGCTAGCTTTCACGGGTTTTGAGAAAATTAAAAAAAAGTGCAAAATTTGTACCTTATTTTTGGGCCACCCGTGCTCAGTTACTGTTCTAGTCAGAGCTTCGAAAAAGGGGTCTACGTGTAGCTCTATTATTCTACTTCCTTAGCTGTTCTCATCCATTTTTTGATAAATCTTCATCGAAACGAGATATTAGCTGTTAAAGGCAGCAATGCACGATTTTTATTTCAAAATTTAGTTTTTTGGGCCGGTTTGAGAGCCCCATATGTTTAACATAGAATTTTCTATATGTGTCATTTAAATCTATAGTAATCAATTTTATTTGTTACTTCGAGTCGTTTTATAATGAATAGGACGTTGATTTCTGTTTTAGATAGTATAGGGTGGCTCAAAAAATGATGCAGGAAGCTAATATATGCTAATAATGCAGAAAAGGTCCATATGCGGTGTGTATTTTACATAGAAAGGGTGGATTATTTAGTACGTAGACAAGCCAGAATAAAATGTTAGATATAGGCGATGAAAGAGTTATTAAAACTTAGTTATGAAAGCAATTTTAATTATTCAAGGAGTCTGGTGTTGTCGATATTAGTAATATTTACTGCAGAACATTTCCTTCGCCATTTTATCCACAAATTGTTAAAAAAACACTAAAATTATTGTACTTTTTTTGTTCCTCTTATAGCTTTTGGGATAAATCCTAATTAAAACGCGATATAAGCTGTTGAAGGCTGAAATTCACGATTTTTATCTAAAAATTTAGGTTTTTGGGCCAGTTGGGGAGAGTCTCATATGCTTAATATAGAAATAGCGACTTTTCCCATATAAATCAATAGTAATCGATTTTATTCGTAGGTTCTAGTAGTCGTATGATAAATAGGGCATATATTTACGTTTTGGATAGGATAGAGTGTCCCAAAAAAGTGTTGTAACCTAGAATTTTTGGATTTTTTCATGTAAATTGATATCTGTTAATTTATTGCGTAAGTTGCAGTAGTTTTATGATAAATAGAGCGTTGAATTCTGTTTTAAATAGTATACGGTGTCCCAAATAATGCTGCAACATTTAACTTTTTTTTCTTTAACAATATTTTTTTGTAGGTTTTATTGCCTTATTATAAATAGTGCCTTCCCACAGCGTTCGGATTTCCTAAACTATGGGCGCTCTGCGCGCGTGGTCTTACTCTACAAAACTTCAAAAGTACTTTGCCCACAGCGTTCGGATTTCCTAAATTATAAGCGCCCCGCGCGCATGGTCAAACAAAAAAAAAAAAGGACGCGTGTGTGTGAGAAAGTCACACCATAAACAAACCAACTCAAGATTTTTGCTGACCAACTTGTTAGTAGAGAGTAATTGTGTTTTGATCGTGTTGTAATAGTTAAAGTAAATAAAAGTGTGTAGTTAATGTGTAATAAATTATTGGAATCCGTATCCCGTAACAGCTGGTGTCAGAGGTGGGATAGGTTTCGTTAAACTTATGACTGTAGGGACAAAGGAGTCGTTGCGGGCATGGAATTTTGCGTGGTAAGGACAGTGCAAAAACTTTAGTGTTTTCTACATGCCATATACTTGATCTACGACAAAAATCATGGATAAGCAACTGGCAGCACTTATGGAAATGCTTAAGAAGGACAAAGAGGAATAAGAAAAACAAAGGCATCTTGAGATAAAGGAGCAAAGAAAAAATCAAGCTGCTCTGTTTCAAGCATTAACCGATGGTCGTCGCGAGTTGCAAGCACTTGTCTCAACCAAAATGACTGAAATGTCAAACAAGACGTGGATCTAGTCCCACATGAAGTAGAGATGAAAATGACGGAGTTAGAAAAACGGTGGATGTGACACATTCTTGGAAAAAGTGGCCCTATGCACTGTGACCGGGGATCCTTGCCTTGTTAAAGAAGAAACAACGATAAATTTGGAAGTTGGCAAAAGGTTAAGGATTCATGCAGGTTGGCAAAGGACATCATTGGGAAATACGGATTTTCCTATGACAATGGGCAGCAGGTGTTGAAATTCGAAAATGAAGAGTTTGCTGTAACGGGACTAAGTGCCATGGATTATGTCCTTTTGACGGCGAAAGAAACTACGAGAATTCCTCCTGGCACTGAAAGGCTTATTTACGTCACTCCTGAGAATGACCCTGGGCGGTGCGTTCGATTAGTAGAACCGGACCTGACTATGATGAATGGTTCACGAAATACAGGAAATTACAATTTTGAGACATATTTACATGTTTTCAAATAACTCGGAAACCACTGAAAATATGGCAGCCTCGAAGAGGAGCTCAACAAAAGACAACTTTTCCCTAATTTAAGCGACCTTTGTAGTGCACAAGAAACACCTTGTATAGTGCATTTGGAGGATCTGGGAGTACATGTTTAAATTATTTTGTTAATATCATTCGATACCTTGTCTTGGTCGATATCTGGGAAATACGGGTGGTTCTCTAGAAAACGTCATCTAGAAGGCTGTGAGAGAAAAGTATGGCATAATCAAAGTAAATAGACCTTTGGTTTTTTTTTCTTAATTTGCCAGCCAACTTGATGACGTTTTTAAATGAACAGCCGCTTTGGCTGTATGATGTCTCACTAATTCACTATAGTATTAGTAAAAAAAGTTCTATTTAGGATATTATATTCTTCAAAATTGGTTTCCAAAGCCAATAATAAAGAAACGCATATTTGATCCTAAAAATTATAGAGTAATTTCTGCATGGAATATTCAGTAATGGAACGGTTAGGTTTTCGTTGCCATTTAAGATTACCCTCGGTAATTATACCTGCTGCTAAGCATGCTCAACCAGGATAATGAGAGGGTTTGTACACGCTTAAATAATAGACTTATATGCTAACGGTATAAAAGCTTTCGATTTTCCGTTATGCTCCATTTGCCTTCCAGATATCCCCCGAATACTCTTAACCATGGAAACAGTTTCCCGGCATTATTTTAATTTTCATTACAGTGTGATGAAGTTCTTTCTATTGATACACCCAGACAATTACTGCTTAAGGGTGATATACAACATAGTATTCATTCCTCATTTTACGTTCGCATGTATGTCGGTGGTTTTGGAGTCTGCGAGACTTATTGTTGGAGGAAGTGGCAACCTGACCAACGACATATTGATAGTTGGTATCATTTTTATGCACAGTAGTGCAATAAATAGGTATGTAATACATACCTACTGAGAGAAAGAGGAATGAGTGTTTTACGTAGTTGTAGTAGGTATTCATAAGATTGTATTAATATAATAAAAAAGGATATTTTACTTATGGTCTTCTAGTACACTTTCAAGGAATATCAAAGTATGATTTTAATTCTGAATTAAAGTTTGAGGTACTCATTTCAATGTCCAATTTAAAAAAGTTGCGGATATTTGCGGTTTTCCTACGGCAAGTAACTTAAAGTTGCGTCTACAATATCCAGATATAGAGCGTAACTTTACTAAACGCGGACTGAATGATTACTTTGTGCATTTTTAGGCAATAACTTAGTCCTCAATACTTTGTTTTCTCTCAGGGTATGTGTCTTATAAATAATCATGAACTTAAATTTGATCATACCATGTGTTCAATATAAAACTTCATCTAATTGGCTGCAAAATGTGAAAATGTCTATCCAAAAAATAGGATGGAGTAACAAAAGCCTATTTACTTTGAATATGTCATCCTTTTTAGTTTTATATACTGGGTGATTCACGTTATTCGACACGGAAGATTATGGCTAAACTTTTAGATTTTAAAAAAGTGTTGTATATGGAATGGATGAGGGTCTATTGGAAGTACATTTTAAAATTATTGTCATTGTATACAGGTGGTCCCAAAAGTATAAAATTGATTAAAGTTTTATTTTTTTAAATGAAACACCTAGTATATTAATGTATTTTCGGTATCTACGCACAAAAGTAAAGGTAGTTTTATTAAGGTTCATGGCATCTAAACCGTACCGTTCTTCAGATATTCGTGATTTTGTGAAAATGCTGCATCAAATTTAATGTTTAAAATCTCAGCACTTGGTTTCTTTTCAACCACCAAAATTGGCTGGTGGGCTAATAGTACATTGGATTTTTTTGCGTTGTGTATTAAATAATATAAACTACTGTGCACCAAATGTCAATAAATGAACACCAAATTATTGCAAACTTCAAACAGTAATAACTCGTTTAATTTAAATTAGACACCCTGTATTTTAAGTATCATTAGATGCAGAATTTAGTTTCCTATCAAAACTATTAAACATTCCTATAGCTTGGTCTTTGCGTTTTCTTGGAAAATTGATTTTTTTCTGATTTTGAGCTGACATAAACGAATTAAGTAATCTACTTTACCTGTTACAATACCTGATTTTGAGAAAGCAAAATTTATTATCATTAGTACTGGGTGTTCACTAGAAAACTTCATTTAGGAGGCTATAAAATTTTGACAGAAAAGGATGGCATAATGAAAGTAAATGGACTTTTGTTTCTCCATTCTTTCCCTTTGACAATTCACAACCAACTAGACGAAGTTTTCTAATGAACACTCCGTATTTGTCAGATATTAATCAATATTTTGATCAGTTTCTCAGTAAATTTTTTGCCATGTGTGTACAACGTGGAATAGAAAGATTTTGTTAAACTTGAGTGTACGCCGCTGATTTTACAATCATTTGTCTTTTGGAGATAATTTACGTCATTAAAATCGGCAGCGGCATTCTCGCGATGCAGGGCAACTTATAAGAAAACGCACACATTTTGATAAACCCCCGTAATTTCTCTTGTGGACCATAAAACTAAAAACCGCCGAACATGTCCCGAGATATTAGTCAAGGTCCTCAAATCTTATAGGAACGAATGTTCTGAAGATACTCTAGCTACCAAATGCAGTGGGTTGAAATGCAACCATTTTGCAGTGCTTTTTTCTTTACCCTGTATATCATTTAGAAAATCACTTTGGTTTAAAACCAGCCTCCCTCCCTGAGAAACGATCTTCCAGTCTCTTTAAGTTATGAATTTCGGCTAAGGCATTTCCGAGATACAGATCGCTAAACATGACGAAAAATTTTGCCTTATCGATCTTTTTTGTTAGCAGTTTATATTCAATAATAAATCAGAACCCTGCCTATACAGGGTGTCCGGAAACTAAACCGACAAACGAAGACAGCATATTCCAGAAATGATTTCCTGTCGATTTAAGGTAAATCGTCTTATCCAAAAATGTCTCCTAAAGGGGTGGAGCGTTTTGAAGATGGGCCTTTGACATTACTTTTTTTATAATTTTTGTATATGGTTTTTTTTACCAGTACCAAACTGAGGTTATGTGTTAATTCTTACATAAGCGATCTTACATTGTAAAAATGATCTTTCGGACGTAACCATCACATTTGGGGGGAATCAAAATCGAACACTTTAGAGAATTTTAGACCAAAAAGGTACTCGAATAAAACATTTACCTCAACTCGGCAAAACATCTCTGTAATGCAATGCAATGCTTGTTAATTTCGTTTCCGGATACCCTGTATCCGGTATTCCATTTTAGAGTAGCGAGGTGGCCCTTTCTAAAAGAAAAATATTATCATGCCGTGGAACTAGTCAGAGAGCTTGATTTACAGTTTTGTAATCTTGATTATGAGCTGACGAGCTCTATGGAACACCAACTTGACGCCTTCACACATAAGAGGTACGTAAAGCAGGTTAAATTAATCCTTTAGACAATTCTGTTAAGAGTTTTTATAATTGTTTTAACTAAAAACTCTTTAACATCTTTACTATACCTAGAACCAATGGCCATCCATAAGTTGCTCAGTTGCTTTAATGAAATTTATGTAGTAAAAAGTGAATGAATTTATTAACTTTTTCGATAAAAACTTATTACATCCGACCTAACCTATCCTGAACCAACCAAAGCTAACCCGAACAAACCTAAACTAACCTGTTTACTATGCTTAGAACTAATGGGTTGCTCTAATGTGTAAAATCTGTAGTTAAAAGTACATTTACTTTTTAACTCTTTTTTTTTAAGACTTTTTCTTTCTTATGTGTGCATTTTTCTGTGAGTATCGAGCTGCTATATATAATATTTGTTTGGTTTTAGTTTCCCGATAAGAAAATACCACATGAACAAATTAGCTACAGTGAGCTTGGATTGCAAAGTAAAATTTATAGCAGTTTTGTCCTACGTCTTTATCAACATGATAATTCTGTCGCCTATAATGGCTTCGCACAACCCCACATACGAGAAATGGAACCCAAGTTTAAACAGAACGTCCGTATATAGAGATTATACCTATCCACTGTGGTACCCGTTCGACACATCCGTTTCTGATGGGTACTACTGGCTGGGCTTTATCTACCAACCCTACGCCTTTTTCTTTCTTATGTGTGCATTTTTCTGTGAGTATCGATCTGCTATATATAACATTGTTACGATTTTCCCGTGGGTTAAAACACAGTCTTGTACATGAACAATAAACACAATTTATACACATTTTACAACTCCAACAAATCGTTAATTAAATTGCTTTACTAAAGCCTACACTCACTCTTATATTCTTTTACCACAACGCGTCGCACATAAAACTTTAAGATGGCCTCAGATAAAAGAGTCAGGCAGGACTATTGCCTTTTACTCTATCATCGCTGTAGACCGGACCAGTCTGTGTCAGAAATTTCAGCCACCCGTCACCCTTCTAAAAAATCTTAAGATTTTTCAGTCCTGAGCAAAATGGCCATTTCTGGGTCCTGTTAGAAGTTACCCCGCCGACTGGGGCTCTTCAGGCGCTCTTCTTTTCTTGCTTTCTTCTTTCTTCGTCGGCTGTATTACTTGCGGAAAGTCCTGTTTTAAGGTGCGGTAAATAATGCAATACTGGAGAACTATTGCATCTTTACCCCACCTTAAGGAGGTTGGGTTGGGCTGTGGGTGAGGGAGGAAAGCCCCTCCCTGCTGAGGGGGCAGGATTGCGGAAAGAGCTGGTTAGCACCAGTTATCCGCGGGAAGGTTATACCCAGACTTTGAGTGTCCAGACTCTCTGTCCGGGGGGTTTTTGTCAGCCAGTGGGGATTTTGTCCTGTCTGTTCAGGCATCTGGGATGGTCTTAAATTCCTGTAAAGAAATAAAATAATTAACATGTTAAAATTAACCATTGTTTAAAAGCTGAAATTTTGGCCGCTTATGCGGCCTTTTGACCTCGGGGTCGTAGGCGGTTGCCATCCTGATCAGCTGGTTGCGGTGGTCCTCTGTCTTCTGGAAGGTTTTCCTCGCATGACTATTTATCCTCTCTGTGACTGTGATGTAGTTGAGGTCCCTTTGTATGTCCTGATTTCGGACATACCAGGGCGCTCCTACTGCCATCCTGAGGGCCACATTTTCGACTACCTGAAGACTTTTCAGGTGTGTCTTGGCTGCATAACCCCACGCTGTTGAGGCGTAGGTTAGCTGTGGCTGGATCACCTGCTTGATCAGTGTCACTTTGTTCTTCAAAGCCAGTTTTGAGCGACTTCCAATCATTGGGTAGAGCTTGCTTCTCGTCATCTTTGCCTTGTTTTTGGTCCTGGTGATGTGCGCTTTCCAAGTGAGGCTTTTGTCCAGCTCGACACCTAAGTATGTTGCTGACTCTTGCCAAGGAATCGCTTCACCTTTGAGGACGACTTGTTCGTCTGGCCTGAGGTTGCGTCGTTTCCTGAAGACTATGGCCTGCATGTTGTTGGCGTTCAGGTCTATCTTCCACTTGGCACACCACTCTTCTAAGGCTGTAATTTCCTCGTGAAGGTTCCGTGTTAGTAACCTTGCGTTAGTGAGGGATCTTGCCATTATAGCTGTGTCATCAGCGTATAAAGCAAGTTTGGTCCTGTCTGTTCTGGGGGGGTCTCCTACGTACAGGTTGTAAAGGAAGGGCGAGAGCTCCGCTCCTTACGGCACTCCTGCTTCCATCGTTCTGTACGCGGAGTACTGCTCGTCCAGTTTCACCCTATTGGAAAGAAAAGATCAGGAAACCCGATGTCTAGCAGCTTGACTAGTAGTCCTTTGTGCCAAACTCTGTCAAAGGCTTTGGCTACGTCCAGCAGGATGGCCCCTGCTGCTTCTCGTCTGTTGAATGCCTCGGTGATGTATTCCACCATCCTCAGCACTTGGAGTTCGGTTGACAGTTGGGCTCTAAAGCCAAACTGTTCATCCGTTAGCGCTTCTAGCTGCTCTGCCTTGTCCTTCAGCCGTCTCAGGATGACTCGTTTTGCTACCTTCCCCATGGAAGGCAGCAGGCTGATGGGCCTGTAGCTCTGTGGAAAGAGAGGATTTTTACCTGGTTTAGGAAACAGAATGACATCCGCCTGCTTCCACCTCGTTGGAAAGTGCCTCAGCCTTAACATTGCATTTACAATGTTGACTAGGGCTGCAATCCCCCTGGGCGGCAGCAGCCGGAGTGGTCTGTTTCCTATCTGATCACATCCAGGAGCCTCCTTGAGGTCTAGATGCTGCACAATGTCCCGAATCTCTTCAGGGCTAGTGTGCGGGATGGGCTCCTCGTCGAGCATCCCGTCTATCCTTCTGGCTCGTCGTTCCACTATCTCTTCCCAGCGGTCGGCATCATCGTCGTCTATGATGTTTTCCTGAAATTGGCCTTCCAAGTGATTAACAAAAACTTGTGCTTTATCATGCTTGGTGTATACAATCCCATTTGGTCCGTGTATCGGTGGGATTGGTTTCAGTTTCTGCCGCATTGCTTTGGCAGTTTTCCAGAGGCTTCGGTCTTGTGGGTCCAGTGCTAGCAAGTGTTCTTGCCATTGCTCTGTTCTGACTTCGTCCAGCGCAGCTTTGACCTGCCTGCTAAGGCTGATCTGTGTCTGTCCTCTGGCAGATTGGTCCTGATGGCCCTCCTTTTGGCTCGTCTTCTTTCTTGGATGAGCGTTCTGGTCTCGTCTGGGATACCTGCTAAATAATTGATGATTAGTGGTCTGTTTTGTGTTACAGTGCTGGCTTCGATAGCACTGGTAATGCTATTCTCCAGCACTGCAACAGCTTGATCGATCCCGTCTGCATCTTGTATTCGGGGAAGCAGCGGAAGATCTCTCTGTAGGAGTGCAGCGAACTGTGCCCAGTTCGTGCTTCAGCTGTTGATAGTAGCCTCTTCCGGTGCTTCCTCTCCTAGATCAGTGGACTATGATCGGAGGAGCCTTAATGGATAACTGTGAGTTCAGTTTCCATTTGTAGTTCTCTGGTGAGAACTATGTCCAGTACGTCGTTTCTTCCATTTGCGGCTAGATGAGTAGGTTCTTCAGGCCCCATGACCTGAATGTCCCCTCTTCTGTCCAGGAAAGTCATCAGCGTTCTGCCATTCTGGTTAGTAGCTCTGCTATTCCAGTCTGGCGATTTCGCGTTGAAGTCTCCAATGGCGACGTGTTGTCCCCGTTGTCTCCTGAAAATGATTTCTTCTAAGTCATTGGGGTCTAAGCCATTATACGGTTGATAGCAGCTAGCAATTTTCAGTTTTCCCCTGTCGGTTTCAACTTCAATTGCTATTGCTTCCAACCCGGCTGTTTGTATTGGTGGCAGTTGCACGTGCGGTACTCGTCTCCTGACAAGCACTGCAACTCCTCCACCTCTGATTCCTTGGCCCTGCCTGTCCTTCCTGTGAACCACGTAGGCTGAAGTCCTCAGTGTTTCTGAGGTGGGTCTCTTGCAGTGCTGCAATGTCCATTCAAGCCTTTCCAGGATTTCCTGTAGTTCAGCTTTGCGGATCTTAATGCCATTTATGTTCCATGACATTATCTGCAGGGCTGAAGGTAGGCGCCTCGCTGCCATTTACTTCTGTTTCCTGCCTTAGTGGCAGCAGCGTAGCTTACGCCACTCGAAGCAGGCCTGCCTGATGACCTGTTTGGCTGCTTTTGTCCTCTTGCAGGCGCTGGCGGTTTGGCTGTTGTGTGTTTGGGGTATTTGCCACATCCTTTGTAGCTTGCTGGATGATGGCCCCCACAGTTGGCGCATTTGGCCAGTGTTTCTTTGGTCTTTTTGCACTCTCCCGAGTGATGATTGCTGGCGCACTTAACGCATTTTGCTTCTGCGGTGCAGACACGTTGTGCGTGTCCATAGCGCTGGCATCTATGGCACTGTTGGGGGCCCTGTTGCCTTTTCTGGGGCTCTACAGTGACAACGAGATCGCAGCACCTCTTTACTTCAAACATCGCTTCTCTTTGCTCCTGCGAGACCTGGACAAGCATCAGGGGCATTGGCTTCTTGTCCCTGAAACTCCTCATTCTCTGGACGGAAATAGGAGCGATATTTTTGTATCGGAGGTCCTGTTCGATTTCTTGCACTGTGATGTTGGTCGGCACGCCTTTAATGACTGCCCTGACAGTCTTGTCTTCTGGCAGGGAGTACGTATGGTACTCCTTTTTGTCATCAGACAACATCTTTGTCAGTTGCCTGTAATCTTGGGCTGTGCTTAGGACTATTGTGATGCTGCCACCCGTCATCTTCGCCTGGCTATAGTCTATTTTCTTAGACTTGATCTTGTTGCAAACGACTTGCCAGTCGCCTGCATTTTTTAGTAGCACTGGGGGTACTTTGGGTCTTGATACTGTCGTTTCTTCCGGTTTTTCGGGGGCTTGATTGGGCTTGGCGGGTTCAGGCAACTTTGTTTTTCTGGCTTTTTTCTCCCTTTGTATTTTCACCAAATTGGGAGTTTCTTCTTCGCTGTCTCCTACCTCCATTTGAGTTGGAGCCCCAGAAGATTTCTCTTGTTTTGCTGGTTGGGGCTTCTTCCTTTTGGCCCTTTTTGGTCCTCGTTCTGGCTTCGCGTTTCGGCCAATTCCTGTCTCAATCCGTCTATTGTTTTATTTAGACTCCGAATCACTGCATGGAGTTCTTCAGCAGTCTTTTCTCTATCTTCTTTAAATTGTAGTAACATCTGTACTAGCACATTGGGATTTTCTTTGGCCAGAGCCTCACGGTCCAAATTTTGAGCTGGATGCTCCATCCCGCTATTTGCCCCTCCTCCTGGGGAAGCACTTGTCTGAAAGAAAATATTAGTTAACCTGTAATGGGGAATCTGTAAGAAAATAAATGATTAACACAATGACGAATTTCTTAGCTGAAAATAAACGAAATGGTTAAACAGGACGAATTTCTCAGCTGAAATAAACGAAATGGTTAATACACTTGACGAATTTCCAGGCTGAAAGAAAACGAATGATTAGTAAATGACGAATTTCGCCGCAGCGCTGAAAAGCACGTTGGCCGAGCTAATGCGCTGAAAAGCACCCTCGCTCAATAGTCGCACTATTACTAACCACTGCACGAACTAGAATAAAGCTAACGCCACTCGTCTCAGTCCTTATATACGGATAGCAGGCCTTCTCGAAAACCTCCGAAATCCCTAGCCACGCATCGACTCAAGCATCGGGTGTTCCGGATGTTACGCTGTTTCAAGGTCGCTCGCCAACCTTTACTATGCAGCGCACTAGGCCGGGAAATGCAGCTTCGTCATGCACTTCTATACGGCCTGTGCCCTCCGCATAGTAGTCTGCAACAATATCTAAAAAGTCAATTTACTTATTTATTTATTTTAGGTCTTGATTGCCTAGGATTAATATTAGTGGCTTATTTGACCCAATACGTTGACACTTTGGGATATGCCTTTCGCTTCATTACCCCAAATTCTGAAAATACTGGTGACGTGACCACATCGATGACGATCAAAGAACGACGATTAACAAAGTGCATTACACAGCTGCAGGAAGTATATGAGTAAGAGTTAATTCTTCATGTTCTACTTGAGGTTTAAACTCCGGATACGGCATGGAGTTTAAAATTGAAACGAAAAGTGATTCCAAGTAATTTCTAGCTGTGCAGATACACTGAACGCTCTATTGTCACCTCAGCTGTTGTTGCAACAACTGCTTTTCACAGGCGTGGTATGTTGCGTTATCTACAAAACCACTGCCGTAAGGAAATACAGGGTGTTCATTAGAATAGTTTATCAAGAAGGCTACGAATTTTTGAAAGAAAAAGGTGACAATCAAAATTTTGTCCCTGCATCCTTTTCTCTCCCACAATTCACAGCCAACTAGATGGCTTTTTTTAAATGAACACTCCCTACATATCTATTCAAGACATTGCGGATTCTCCCTAATTTTTTATTTCAGGATGTGAGTTCTTTACTCGAATTGCTTTATATGGGTACAATGGCTTTCGCAGCCATTTTAGTTATGCTCGTTGTGTCTTGGAGCAACCAAAAATTTACCTTTCAGGTACTTTTCCGAATTAAGTTATTCCCTACGTATAAAAAGTAACCTCAGGTCCTTTTATTGCTCAACGATATTTACGCTGTTGACTGGGTCAGCTACAACACCAAAATGCGGAAAATGTTAGCTTTCTTGATAAGGCGAGTGCAAAAACCTTACCATTTTACCATGGGAGTTGGGTATCGTCTAGATATGGACGTTTTTCTCGTGGTAAGTTATTTTCTTGTAATCATGATTATCGATTGCATAATTTTCGTTTCAGATGATAAAAGTTTCGTATTCCTTTTACACGTTACTGAACCACTCTGCAGAAAGACTCACCAATACCACGAATTAGATAAGTAGCAGTAAAGCACAGCAAAGATGACCTTTCACCTGCCAGGTTGTTGGCAGTTTAAAGCAGTTAAATAAAGGCATTCAAATAAAAATAAAGTCATTCTGTCCCCAAGTAACATTTTTAGTGTTTTTCCACGAATCTAAAAACTATATTGCCAAAATGGCAATCAAGTGAAAAAAAAACGTTAAAAAACTTATTTGAAGAAGTTTTCACGGCATCAAAACTATTGATTAGGTTAGAGTATCAAAACAAAAACTGTGCGACAAGATGTTTGAGAAATAATATTGTTCACATTTCGTCGAGACATTACAAACAATAAAAAATCAAATAAACCCATTGTTAAAGAAAATAATAGACGCTTGGCAACAGTGCATACCACATTGACATCTAATCGTGTGACGTATCTGCTATAATCTTACCAAGCAATTCAGCCATCTTGCTCTGATGACAGCCGAACACCGCGTTGCCATTTAGCAGTACCAATCATTTTTGATTATTTTCTTAAATATAATAAAAACACCGTTTTCGGCAATTTTTTTGTTATATTTTCGAAAGTAATGGGAACTTTCCGACTTTTAAAATGGCAAATAGATACGACGCCATCTTATTTTTTTTTTAATGGAAACACACATTTATTTACATACAGTCTAATAGAGCTGTAGGAGCAGATTACAGAAATACTTCGTATATCTATCTCCAAGCTTTTAGATTGTACAGGGTGGTAAAGTTGTTGAGTTTCGAAAATCATTTTAAGTGGCTCACTCGATTAGCAGTTTTCCTAGCAATTTTTTCTTCATTTTTAAGTCAACACTTGCGGAGAACAAGATATTTTTGAAAATTTACGTTCTCAGCTATCAAGAATTTAAGAAAAATATTAAAGTGATTTAAAGAGCAAAATGTTTACGAAGGATAAGGCTATGTTTAAACCAAATTTTGATATTTCGTTGTACTCGAGAGCAGTGTTGCCAGATGTACTGTTTTAACAGGAGATCTACTGTTTTCACCACCTAGCTACTTTCTACTGTTTTCAATATTACGTCTACTGTTTTTTTTTAATATTTTGGCAAATTTCAGTTATTGCAAAATATATTGTAGGTATATTATAACTTTTTTCATTTTTAAATAACTCGAAAGGAAAATAAAAGCGAATATTTATATTTATTATCAGTATATTTGGTAACAAATCGTAACTCGAGTATCGAATTATCGAAAGCTCTAATCGCACTTTCATAAGACATTGAAAATCGCATGAAGCTGAACGGGCATTCCAAATATGTAGTCCGTTTTTTGGTACGTGCGGGGGGGGGGGGGGGGGGCTGACCAGTGGCGTACCAAAGTCAAAAATGCGTTTTTTTAGGTACCCAAATTTACGGCGTCTTTGTCGAAACTCCGGGACTATGTGGGGCATAGGACTGCCCACGGGTAGATTTCTTCGTATATGTAGATGATATATTTTGAAGTCTAATTTCGATAAGTTAAATAGGAAAATCTAGAAAAAATCGCAAAGGCCTTCGGGATCCCCTTAGTTAGAGGATTGACCCAACAACGACGGTACCAGGGAAAAGGGCATATCCTTGGGCACTTTTAATCCTATCCCGCCAAAGGTGTCACTTTAATACAGAGTGGTCAAATAAATGTCCAAAGACAATTAAGGAAAAGTGTCCAAAATAGTAAGGTAGTTTTTTGCGAAAACTATGGATCGGTCCAGCTTTGGTGGTATATAGGTAACTAGAAGACGTGGAGAGAAAAAAAAATCAGTTATTAGTTTTGGTCTAGCTCTTATACCGGGTGAGCTACAAAAGTTTTCCTGTGCCGCATTTTTTGCCAATTTTGGTGTACTTTTCTCACATTTCACACTGTAGATTCCACATTTTTTGCAGCAAAAAATTTGAAATAATTCAGGGAGGTAGTACACACACCGACCCTTGATCGCGCCGAAAATCAGGGGTCTAGCTTTGAATTTGAAATTTTGACGAATTTTAAACTTTAAATTTCAAATTGCCAGTTTGAGGTATATTTGTCCGGAGACCGTGCATTTAATCGAATGGTTTTCTATCCCAGGGGATACCTTGGAATGTGTCTTTTTGGGACTTAGGAACCACTTTTAGCTGGGACGTCGCGAAATGGTCTTAATTGAATTTCGAAGCCAAAGATGCAGATTTTTTAGAACTTTGGCCAAAAATCCCGAATGGTTCCGAAGCGACGTCCACCACGGGGGTGTCGGAAGCATTCGGCGGCCGCGGCCATCTGCAACTGACAGCTGAGATTTCCGAAATGTAAACATTAACTTTAAAGCCTCAGACTAAGTAAAATCGGCCGAAAAGCGTGGAAAACTGTCTGGCCGGGGAAAATTTGAACATTTCTAGGAAGATTATTGGCAAAATGCCCAGTCCTCGAAGTCGTTTCACAGAGACTGGTCGATTTGAACATTTCATGTCGGGATTCATTTTTGGCTGATGACGTCGAAGCCAGACCACGCGGTTTTCGCCCAGACAGTAGCGGTTACAAATTCGGACAAAAATGTATTTTTTCGATTTTTCGGCAGACATGGGCGTAGTTATATTTTTTTTGCCATTTCTTCCGTTTTCCCCATAAGAAATACATTGTGCAATGCTTTTTAAATGGGACAATATTGATTTCGTCATAAATAAAAGATGGAGGCGAAAAAAAATGGCCGCCGTAGACAGGGTAATTAAGAAATGAGGGTATCTCTGAAACGAATAAAGTTAGGGAGCTGAAATTTGGTACCATGGTTCATTAGGGAATGGACTGCAAGTTGCCATGGGTGGAAACCTTATTCATGGTACCAAACCCATGGGTACCATTAACGAAATTTTGCATATAAGTTTTCAGGCTTTTGCACGTGTATTTCCCATAAGAAAAACGTTGGGCAATGCGTATTATATGGGTGGAATGTAGATTACGTCATATTTGGGGTGCCATTGATGGTACATGGTTCAAATTTGGATGGTGGGTACCTATGGGGGTACCATAAATTGTGATATAGCTGACTCAGCTATCATAGCTACAATAGCTGAGTAACGTTAGTATTTAAAGAACTGGTAATGATACATGGTTCAACTTTGGATGCTGGGTGCCCATGGGGTACCATGAATGGTAATATAGCAGACATAGCTATGTAGCTGACCATAGCTAGGTTATAGCTGTTTTATGAACCGATGATGATATCAAGTTGAAAATCGAATGGTAGGTTTCCCTTATGTGAAATTCGCTAAAAATGACATTTCTAAAAATCCAAGATGGCCGCCTGAAAAGTTTTGGTTTTAAGCCGATATCTCTGGAACGGTTTGAGCTAGAAAGCTGAAATTTGGTATGTGGCTATTTTATGGGACGGGCTAGAGGTCTCTGAGGTCCAGAACCTTGCTGCGGGTACCGAAGGTTCAGTTTTGGAAACTTTTTCAATTTATTGACACTTTTTCGCTTCAACTTACTCGCTGTTGCTAAAGTGCGCCGAAACCAAATATATCCGACGTTTCGACTTTACGCTTACCATAAG